>CM069140.1:3669127-3970446 GCA_035221665.1 Okamejei kenojei | reverse complement strand
CCAGGTACTTCTATCACTACCCCGATCTCCTCCCCACCCCTCGCTTCACCCTGTTTCTCCCTTCCAATTTTCTTAAATGACGAGCCCAATCGTTTATGTGGTTTGTCACCAATTTCTAATTGTATTTGTTTAGTTGTATTGGTTATAGTTTTTATAGTTTTACAACTTGATCTTGACTGTATTTTATTTAAATTTTATTTCAATAGCAAAAATTTATTATGTTTTATCATTGTTGGGGTTTAACACGTTCTCTTGTATCTAACTGTTTAATCCTCTTTTCAATGCCTGTTGTACCTTCCGATTCTCTTTATTATAAAATGCTTGAGATGATATCATTAATCCCCGAGCATACGCTTTTAAAAGTTTCCATAAGAGGGATTTGGAAGGTTTTATGGTGTTTTTGTATCGTTTTGTTTCAATGAAAAATCTTGATTTGTTTTGTACTATATTCTTGCGCTATTTTGCCTTTAATATGTGTGGAGTAATATTAAATCACATTGTCCCGTTTTTCCATTTTATCTGTTATTTTCATCTTAAAAGTTTAGGGTGCATGATCTGAAATTTTAGTATTATGATATTTTGAATTGGAATTATAGTAAGAGTTTTAATTACCAGTAAAATAATCTATTCTTGAAATTAGTTTTATGCTTGGGTGAGTAAAATGAGTATTCTCGTCCCGTTGGATTTTGCAATTCTCCAAACATCTTAAATTTTACTATTGTCTATATATGCATTTATTTATTCACTGGAATGTGATTTAAGTTTCCTTGTTTTGAGGTTCTATCCATATCAAAGGATTCTAGTGGCAGTTTAAATCTCTACTATTATTAACATTTATTCTGAACATAAATTCAGGGTTGTGTATTAAAATATTTTTTTATAAAAAACAGAGGACTATCAAATTTGGACCATATTACATTGTCAAAATTTGTTTTTTTGTGTGATTATAATTCTCCTTTTACAAACAATATATCTACCGTCACTATCAGTTATTATTGAAGTATGTTTAAAGGCCGGCCTGTACGAATTATTTTTGCTACAACCTCTAGATTTGTTGTTGTGAAAGAAGAGTGATATTCGTTATCAATCCATTGGCCTTTAATCTTTGTTCTGCCTCTTTTTTTTAGATGTGCTCTTGGATAAATGCTACGTTATTTTAAGTGCTTGTAAATGTGCTAATACCTTACCCCTCTTAATTGGTTTGTTATTACCGTTAACATTCCATACAAAATGTATTATTCCTCATTCCCTTATTCTAGGTAAAGTCTTGCATTCTTTTATCTAAAGGGATGTTTATAATAGAGCAATTGGTACAGTTCCGACTACCAGACCTTACACCTGAACTTGGAAATAGCATGAATTTCAAAACCCTTGTTCTTCTCTACATATATATCTCCTTTGCATTAAATTTTTTAATTCCATCAAATATAAAATACTAATAGTAATAATCAGAAATAGGTATTAAAAAAATGGATATAGATTTTAAGAGATAAGGAGTGGGCTCAAAGAAGAAAAAACTTACATCTAGTATAAAGTGTTAGTTTTGTGTTAAAAAAAGGGGGCCATACTAACATGGATAGCATCTAAAGGACTTCCGTTGTGATTGTTATATGTTATCCATCTCCGTGATTTATTAAAATAATATTCCAAAAAAAAAGAAATTATATTTAAACCGGGGGGGTACTAACTATTATGTGTTAAAATGTTCATAGTCGAGTATATTGTAATTTATATAACTTAATTGCCTATTTAGTAAAACTATAATAATAAAAAATATATAAGAAGGGGAAAAAGAAAAAGACAAAAAGTGAAAATTAAAAGTTAATGTAAAAAAGACCCAATTTATGGAAAAAAAATAAAAAGTTAAAAATTAAAAAAGTATAATAAGTAAAAAAAGTAAAAAAGAAAAAAGTACAATAAAAGTAAAAAAAGAATGGGACACTCATACAAAATAGACACAAATTTGAACTTTGGGATTCTTAATACATTTTATGTTTTGTCATTGGAATTTACCTGACTGGTGTGTCTGAACTTTCGCTTATCTCTACCTGATAATAAATATTCTGAGACCCACGATGTTCCCTTGTAATGCACCAGTACCAGATAAGGCTAGGCAGACTGTTACTGAATAATTACCTCATTCTAACCATATTCTGACGAGGGTCTCGACCCGAAACGTCGCCTATCTCCTTCGCTCCTTAGATGCTGCTACACCCGCTGAGTTTCTCCAGCCTTTTGGGTACCCTGTAAACTAAGGTTATTGAGTCAGAATGTCGCTAGTACATCGCAAGACATTAGTTACAATTTTGGCCCTAGCCAAAGTACTGTCATGTTAATTAACCAATGATTACCTCAAATAGCCAATCATTGTAAATGGTACTAATCTAAGTTTAATTAGACATTTGAGGACCTAACCTCTCAACAGGTGTGTGGTGGCTGAATATTTATCTTTCAGATCTATGGCTGCCAATATAACACCCTTTTTTATCCCAGGTACAATACTGACATTTTATTTAAAACCTTTTATACTGGACCTTAAGGGTTAAGTATGTTCCAGCCAGAATGACTCGACACCCACCACCGTCCTTTTGGGTGGGGAATTGGACACAATTGTTAAGGCTGATATGCATGATCCACCTATAGAATTAGTGGTATTGAACCCGAATACCAATCTGTGTCTATTTTGTATGAGTGGATGTAATTCCGAGATACATATTCGAGATCCCCGGATACAGTCCAATATTCACTTACCGTTTCATAATCTGAAAGGATATAGAAACATAGAAACATAGAAAATAAGTGCAGGAGTAGGGCATTCAGCCCTTCGAGCCTGCACCACCATTCAATATGATCATGGCTGATCATCCAACTCAGTATCCCGTACCTGCCTTCTCTCCATACCCTCTGCTCCCCCTAGCCTCAAGGGCCATATCTAACTCCCAGTTAAATATAGCCAATGAACTGGCCTTCACTACTCTGTGGCAGAGAGTTCCAGAGACCCACCACTCTCTGTGTGAAAAAAGTCCTTCTCATCTCAGTCCTAAAGGATTTCCCCCTTATCCTTAAGCTGTGACCCCTTGTGCTGGACCTCCCCAACATCGGGAACAATCTTCCTGCATCTAGCCTGTCCAACCCCTTAAGAATTTTGTAAGTTTCTATAAGATCCCCTCTCAATCTCCTAAATTCTAGAGAGTATAAACCGATCTAGAGGAGTATAAACGAATAATAAACCGAGAGTGTATATGATTTTTGAGGTGACATCCTGGCCTCAGTTTTAGTCTCATCATCCAGGTATTCCCCTGGGTAATAGAGGATCTGCGCAAGGCTGTGAACCGTGGGTTGAGCATAGGCTGGATATTTATTTATTTTTTTTTTAGGTCTTTTGCAGCCTTAATTCATGCGCCCTCATGATGCGCTCCTTTAGAGCGATGCACAGTAAACAGGTGTTTGATATGTGAATTTTTCCCCATTATTAAGTCCTGGAACTGGTGAGGACCATTAATTTGCTGGTCAAATTGTCATTCCCGAATTCACCGGTATGGTAACTTGCTAACCACATCCGGGATACCTGGAGCGTGGCTCTTGAGCTTTGGTGTATGCACATAAGCAGTGACACCAACTTCAGGGTCAGCATCCTACTGCCCTGGCTCTCCCGGCTGATGTGCATGGGAGGTCACACACAGCCCTAAACGAGGTGCTGGTGTGATGGGTCCCCAAACTGCAGGGTCAGCATCCTACTGCCCTGGCTCTCCCAGCTGATGCTCACTGGAGGTCATACATATAGCCCTGTCAACAGGTGCTTGTGGCACGGCTCTCCAGTAGGCCTGCGCTGTGAAAAAGTTCTGTGTCAGCAACCCATTGACCCGAACTGGTCTGCCCTTTCCCACAGCGAGACCTTGAGCAGCCCTCTCCTAGGCGCTGCTGGCACGGCTCTCCTGCAGGCCAGCGCTTTTACACATGAAGCAGCCCTGTCCCAGGCGCTGCTGGCGCGGCTCTCCCGTAGGCCAGCGCTGTGACAGATATGGCGTCAGTAGCACACTGACCCGTCCTGGTCTACCCCTCCAGCAGGGAGATCTTGAGCAACCCAGTCCTTAGGCATTGCTGGCGCCGCCTCTCGTAGAGGCCGGCGCTTTTTCCCATGAAGCAGCCCTGTTCCAGGCGCTGCTGGCCTGTCCCATAGGCCCTCACTATTATAGTGGAGTTTCACTAATTTGATAGTGTGAATTTGAAAAGGGTGAAATACCCTTATTATCGAAGAGGAACTCTTGCAGCCCGACTCACGTGAGTTCCAATAGGGCTGCACAAGTTCTCGCTCCCTCCAATTTACCTCCATGCCTGGGGCAACGTGTCTGTGAGTCGCTGACTGACTGTCAGCGACTCTAGCATTATTTAAACGGCAACCCCGCAGGCTGGAAGCCACTGACTGCTTTGTCAGCGGCTGTTATAAGGAAACCCAATCTTTTTGCCGGCTATCCGCTTCTGCGGTCGGACCAGTCCCCCATAGCCAGCTTAGGCATCGGACCTCTGATAAATCCGGCAGGAAACTTCTGTATAGAGAGGCTCCTGCTCGAACAAAGAACGCTGGTAAGTAAAAAACACTTACCTTCTAGGTTGAAACTTACTGCCGGCAGGAGCGTTGCCCCACCAATGCATCTGACGTAATGAGAAGCATGAGCTCTGGCGGGACTTCTTCACGTAGTCACTCACGTGACTCCGAAGTAAAATATGGTCTCCGTTCATAGATTATTTGAAGGGGTAGAATGGGCCGGCGCGGAAGCCTGACTGAAACTTGAACCCAGGACTAGATGAATAGTTATGTTCTCTGACCTACGGACCTATCTCCTAAATTGTATTATGGATAGTTTATTCGATTTTTCTAATTTTCTTTTTTATCTCTCTTTATTTTTTCTATCTATTATTAAAAAAAATAATAATTAGAGTCAATGTTAATATGTAACTGATAAATGAGGACCCCAGCTACACTGGTAGCGGGGTCCCTGGAAAACCTGGATATTTAATATGTAACCGTTTAACAAAGTTCGTAGTGGTTTGGACTATGATATGTACATGCCTCTAATAAAAATTTAACTATAAAACAAAATTAACCGTTGTGACGGAAATAGTAATAAACACCCAGACTTCTTTGAAAATTCAAAAATGTGATATTCTTAAGATCAGAACTTTAATATTATTGTATTATATGCTGTAAGTCTGTTAAAGATAGGTAAATGATTTACAATTTCTAGCAAAAGACCACGTCTTTATAGTCTGCTAGCCTTTTACATTGGTATATCAAAATCTGTAGCATCATCATACTCCTCAGGTTGCAACCAATAAGCAACTCCATACACCTTGTTTTTCCTCAACTTTTAAATTTTGCCATTGTAAACTACAAATTCTTACTCTTCAAACCACACAAGACATGCCTTTCTGCCCACTACTTTCCCATTAATGTCCTGTAGATCATCACATTTGGAGTAGTCCAAATTCGGATAATCTCTGCGAATGCTGTTTAAATGTCTTTTTCCATTTTTTTTCCTAGTTTTTTCCTCTCTTTCATTTCCCGAGCATGCTCCTTGCCTTTCTGTTGCTTGATGATTTCTGCTCTAATTTCCTTCTGTTTTTTCTTCCATCTGTTCCTCTGCACTCTCCCCCATGACACTGCCTCACAGAGCACCTCCATCCTACCATGCTCCTGAGATTATCAAGGTAATTCTTGCAGGCCCGCATCCTACATGACAAATAAAACATGATGGCATTGGGAGATTTCTGTTTCGATGAACTAAACATCCCCATTATCTCCTCCGCATCAATGTTGTGTGATCTTGCTGATGCAGTCTCCTTCAGTTTCTCAGTTACATCAAGTTCAAAGTATTTACTATACTGCCTCTCCAACACAGTGATGACGGCTCCTCATCTTTGAACTGAACAGTGGATGTACTGGTAACTCCCGAATTTTTGCCAATGTGGCGTCAAGATGTACCTCCTCACCGAAGAAATCTTCCCTTGCCAATATCAAGTTCTCTGGATTTTCTGTGGCGTCCTTTAGAGCAGCAATCACCCCTTTAACCACTTTGATGCCATCAACATGGTTGATCTGATTCTGACTTGAAGTGTAGAAGAGCTTCATCCAAGGCCCAGTCAGATATTTGCCAAGTAAGCCTAATATCTGAAGTTCTACTTTTGCTTCAGCCTGGGTGAAGTCATGGAGGAGGCGCTTTTCAACCCCCCACAGGATGTTCCGCTATTCAGCAGTGCAACAAAGTCATCATAATGTTCTATGAGCTTGCCACGAATATGAAACAGTATGTGCAATCTGTTGCCACGGTACCGTGGGAGGACACCTCGGGGGATGTTCCTGTCATCTAAAAATACGACAAATCCTTTTCGGTTCCCTTTTCCGTTTTTGTATCGAAGTTTGCTCATCTGCAGTATGGCATTTACTGCTAGACAGTCTTTCCCAAACATGAATTGTCCTCCGGATTGTTTCTGCATTTTGAGGGCTGAGCGAACTGATGTAGCAATGGAGTCAAGCGGATGCAAGTGGCAGTAGAGCTCGTTCAAAGATTTACCCCACTCACTACTCACAATCCTAATAGTAGCATGATTAGCTGCACACCTGTCACTCAATGTGTTTGAAATGTTGTCGATTATCTTTTGTCTGGTATCTTGAAAATTTGCTTGCTCATTGAAATAAGTCTAAGTTTTACACAAATTGTCAACTGTTTTGCAAATATGTTGTGCATAGTCCTCAGCAGTCCCACCAGCCAATTCATCGACTGCTGCAGAGCGACATTAGTCTGTGGTGGTGAAGTACTCTGTGCACTGTTAATGTGGGTCCTTCCTGGGTGGTTGCATCAAAACCCACAGCCAAACAATTTGTTGCTAGGATCATCTCTGCAATAGCTCCCAATTCTCGGGCCATAACTTCAACTGCACTGCGTCGAGGAACATGATCCAGATGAAGTCCACTCCGCTTGTAGAACTGGCTTATCAGGATTGGAATGTTTGCTGTGGGAGTTTTGTTTACAATACAGTCAAACACATGCATCCTTGTTGTTGAGGAGTAGGTTTTCTGGCCCACTTTTGACTTGACAATACTGGCAGCCTGCAGAGTTTCGATTGTTTCTTTGAGTACCAGATTGTCAAATTCGAGGCGTCTCAAATCCTCTTCCCTGTCCTTTAAATTTTCATGAACTTTTCTGTGCTGGTGATTTGAAACAGTTTTCCTCTTTTTCTTACTGCCACGAAACATCAGCAATTGTCTGTGTGCTTTTTTAAGTCTCAAATGCTCTGCCTTGGTTTCACAGCAATATTTTGTGCAAAAGTATTCCCACGAAATTTGGTTTAGAGTTCCTGAATCTTTCTGTCCTTTAAATCTATTTGGTTTTGCTTTCTCTTTAAGGCTTGATTAACTACACGTTTGGGAGTTTTCAACCGTGCCCTAAGTTCATTGATTTTTATTGTAAAAGCAGCCCTGGATTCGGACAGAAAGTTTAGTCTTTTCTTCAATTTCTTTTTCCTTGGTGAGCGACTTAGAAATTCTCTGCTACATCTTGTTGAAACACGAGATGTCGATGGCATTGGTTCATGTGAGGCAGCAGGTGTCGTTGGTGTTGCTAGATTCGGTGGAGGAGGCAGACTATGACTGTCATCGCCCATGTCCTCAGTGACTTGAATATGGGCACTTGGCTTTCAGCTGATGTCAAGGATTCAGGATCTTGAGCACCAGGCAGTGGAATGTCATCTAAATAAATGTGTTGACTGCCTTCTGGAAGTTTAAACGTTTCATCACAAATTTTCATAAATGTTCCAAGTTCATTGGGATTGGTGAGTTTTTTAAACTTAAGGAAAGTCCGGTTAACAAGAACCTTCACTCTTAACTTAACAGCACCAAATGAATAGCCTTCTGCATCCGACAAAGAGAAATGTGAACTCAGCGATTTCTCTGTTTCAGACAGACTTTTTCCAAACGAGGTGTACAAGTACAAGATGTGTCCATTTTTAAGATCCCTCTTAGACTCGGGCATGACAGAGAAATTCACTTCAAGTTGAACTCTAGCTATGCCTGTCTGAGCTTTTGGATTGACAATTTTGCATTTCTTCCTCGGAGACATCTGTTTATAATGTAAATTTAAAAAAAAACACTGAACAGCATTAACAGAAACAAGTTATTATTTGCAGTTTTAGAAAAAAAAATGTAGAAATGATAAAGTGTCCAAATAACATTCACACAAGAATTCACAATTTTATATGATTTTTAAATCTCATTGTCATGAATTTATAGGCCAAATGGAAGAAATTTAGTGTTTAATTCCCATAAATTAATAGGTATTTAAACCACCTTGTGAGTGAGATTTTGTGTAACGCGATCATTTGGAACCTTGCGGTTGCAGTGAATTTGAACCCCATATCGGCAGGAAAAACACTGCCGGTTCGTATGGGGCCATAATCACATTTTCGCCAATGAAATTTGGATTAAAGTATTCCTAAAAAGCAAGTTTATATGTAAAATACACGGCTTACCTTATGTTTTGTACCTTACGTGAGACCCGACCCGTTGTCGGCGTTGATGGTGTTAGAAGTAGATTTTTATTTTACTCCAGTGATTAAATTGTCCAGCGGTTTTTTTTTTAACTTCCGAGAACGGCAGTCGGAACGATTTCTCTGCAGCAGCTTGGCAGCCTGAGAAAGTTTGACTCCGACAGGCAGGAGAAAATGGCATTTTAATTCCGCCCCCCCTCAAAGCCGCCAAAGTCGTGCACACAGCCAGTGGCAGATCTGCAGTGCCACTGAAGGTAAATATTGTAACATACCTACCCATATCCCTTGATTCCACTAGCCCCTAGAGCTCTATCTAACTCTTTCTTAAATCCATCCCGTGACTTGGCCTCCACTGCCCTCTGTGGCAGGGAATTCCACAAATTCACAACTCTCTGGGTGAAAAAGTGTTTTCTCATCTCAGTCTTAAATGGCTTCCCCTTTATTCTAAGATTGTGGCCCCTGGTTCTGGAGTCGCCCAACATTGGGAACATTTTTCCAATTGTCTATTGTCTATTGAGGCAGGGGCTCATACACACATCCTCCAACACCATCCATCACACCCAGCCTCCCGATGCAGTCTCCTACCATCGGCAACATCAAGTGCAGATCAGACAACTGATCCGCCAAATACGCGCTCAGTCGACCAAGGCCCGCCAGATGCCCTGGCTGCTAGGCTCTTTGAACCCCCTCTTCTTTGACTGACCCTCCAATCCTCGGCCACCTCCATCAATAAGAGTGAGGCCACACTCAAAAGTGGAAGAACACCTTATATTCCACTTGGGTATTTTACAACCCAACAGCATGAACATTGAATCCTCCCATTTAGCTAAATGTGGATGCACACATTTCAGAATGAAAGGGACACAGCTTAAGATTAAGGGACAGAATACCTGCAAATGATTAAACTGATCACTTCCAGAATAAGACAACAGTTACCCAGGTATCATTGTTTACTCTCGCGCTTGCCAGCAATGTTGGCATGTGCTGGCAAACATTCTGATTGATATGTTCTGCAAATAAGGATAAATGAGAAATATACCAAGTTAAAAGTAGAAGAATAACATTTTCTGAACAGCCCCAAAAGTACAAACTAATTATACAAATCAAAATTCTTCAGAAAAAAAGCCATTGAGTTTTTCCAATCAACATACATCTTAGTGCAGGGTCATAGTTTGTAAGTCATTGTTTGCAAAAAATCTTTTGTACATTTAGCTCCAATGGCATTTACCATATTGTAATATTCTAGGCATTATTTGGACTAATTCCATTTCTTAATACTAAATTAATTAAATTAATAATATTATTTTTTTGACAGTTCAGACAATGAATGACTTTCCATTAAAAAATGCAAATACGCCATTATGTCCGTTATTATTGGTAAATGGTAGGGAATTGAGGAATGCTGTGGAACAGAGGGATCTAGGAATAACTGTGCATAGTTCCCTGAAGGTGGAATCGCATGTAGATAGGGTGGTAAAGAAAGCCTTTGGTGTGCTGGCCTTTATAAATCAGAGCATTGAATATAGGAGTAGGGAAGTAATGTTAAAATTGTACAAGGCATTGGTAAGACCAATTCTGGAGTATGGTGTACAATTTTGGTTGCCTAATTATAGGAAGGATGTCAACAAAATAGAGAGAGTACGGAGGAGATTTACTAGAATGTTGCCAGGGATCCAGCAACTATGTTACAAAGAAAGGTTGAACAAGTTAGGTCTTTATTCTTTGGAGCGCAGAAGGTTAAGGGGGGACTTGATTGAGGTCTTTAAAATGATTAAAGGGATAGACAGAGTTGACGTGGATACGTTTTTCCCATTGAGGGTAGGGAAGATTCAAACAAGAGGGCATGACATGAGAATTAAGGGACAGATGTTTAGGGGTAACGTGAGGGGGAACTTCTTTACTCAGAGGGTGGTGGCTGTGTGGAATGAGCTTCCAGCAGAAGTGGTGGAGGCAGGATCGATTTTAACATTTAAAAGTAAAGTGGATAGGTATATGGACGTGAAGGGAATGGAGGGGTATGGTCTGAGTGCAGGTAGATGGGACTAGGGGAAAACAAATGGTCGGCACGGACTGGAAGGGCCGAGAGGGCCTGTTTCCGTGCTGTAATTGTTATATGGTTATATGGTTATTCTATAGCCCTAGCTATCGAACCACTTGCAGAAAGTGTTTGAGCCTACCCAGAAATTTATGGGTATAATACTAAAGGTGTAGTTAATAAAATGTCTTTATAAGCAGATGATGTATTACAATATATTACAAACCCTGAAACTAATATTCAAAATTTACCAAATCTTATCTCAATTTAGCTCATTCTCAGGATATAGAATTAATTGGAATAAAAGTGAAATTATGCCAATAACGGAATTAAACCCACATACCTTTTAAAATAGTATATAACAAATTTAAATATGACTAAGAAATATACTTCTTTATTTAAAATAAATTTTCCTCCTTTACTTAATAAACTGCATAAGAATATTCAGTATTGGAAAACACTTCCCATCGTAATGCTTGGTAGAATTAATGCCATAAAAATGATTTTCCTTCCACAATTACTGTACTTCTTTCAATCAATTCCAATATATCTCCCAAAAATATATTTTAAAAAACTTGATTCTATTGTTACAAGTTTTATTTGGGATTACAAGGAGCATAGAATAAGTAAAAAACATTTATGTAAATCCAAGATGAATGGAGGATTACTCTTACCAAATGTTTTATTTTATTTTTGGGCAGTTAATATTAAAAATATGACCTTCTGGTTGGAAGATATGAATCAACAACCAGACTAGTTAAAGATGGAAAACGAAGAATCTTTACCTTTTGAAATTGGCTCGATCTTGTTAACCCCTATAAAATTGAATAAAAAAACATAGTGAAAATCCGATAATATATAGTGGTAAACGAACTTGGAAACAATTAAAAATTACTTTAAAATTGGATAATTTATCACTCCTTCTCCCCATTGTAAATAATCCTTCATTTAAACCTTCTGTGTTGGATAAAGGTTTTGTACAATGGAAAAACCATGGAATTAAAAAGGTGGGACGTCTTTACCAAAATGGTATTTTTCTTTCATTTCAGGAGTTACAACAGAATTATGGACTACACTCAAATATTTTTTTTGATATTTACAACTTAGAGATTATGTTAAATCACATATACAAGAATATAGAATTAGGGAGCCAGAAATTCTTGACGAATGTTTGAATAAACTTCCTAACGCAGAAAAATTAATATCTCACATCTATAATATCCTTTTAGATAGTGAGGTCCCATCGACGGAACTACATAGACAAGCATGGGAAAATTAATTGGCTCAACCCATAATGAAATATATATGGGATGAAAGTTTACAACATAAACATCAATGCTCGTTAAATGCCAGACACTCCTTAATACAATTTAAAGGTCAAATAGACTGCACTATTCTAAAACAAAATTAAACAGAATTTTTCCAAATATCTCTCCTATGTGACAAATGTCAATATTTAGAAGCTAATTGTAGATGGTTTATATATGCAACCAATAACATAGTTACCTCAGTACCATTAACCCCGCCTAGTTAACATCAATCATAACGCCTTCCCCTCCCTGGGTACAGTTCAGTAGAAGAATGTAGCGAGTGCTTGAGGATGTATGTAATACCCTGTGCTATCATTAAAAGATGTTGCACACTTTAAGAGTTTGTGAATTGCTTATTTACACTAATTTAACTCATACTTTTGTAATTTTTTAAATTATTTCTGAAGTTATTAATATCCAATTGGACCGTGATCCAAAACTAATTGGAATATCAGAACAAAACATAAAACTTACAATAAACCAAATAAATGTCCTTGATTATAGTATAATTGGGAAAAAATAATATTAAACTTTTGGAAAAACCCAACAACCCCTACAAATAAAATGTGGATTGTGGAAATGTCTGAGACCATACATTTGGAAAAAATTAGACTTGTCTTAAGTGACAAATCAGAACTATTTGACAGCTAAAATATGGTCTCCATTTATTGCTTTTCTGAAAGGGTAAATTGGTTCAGCACTGAAGCTTGACTGAAACTTGAATCCAGGACTGGATGAATAATCACACTCTATAATCTATGGACCTATAATCTCCAAAATTGTGTTATTGATAATCTTTTTTATTTTTTTCTCCCTTCCCTCTCCATAGCTTATAGTTTCATTTTTCTCTTCCCTTATTTCTTTTCTCTCTACAGATCTATCTTTCAAAAAATCTATAAAAAATAAACAGAAGCTGTGTCAATATGTAACTGGTAAACAAATCATGTGTTGCTTATGATATGTACGGGAAGGGAATGGAAGGGTATGGTCTGAGTGCAGGTAGATGGGACTAGGGGAAAACAAATGGTCGGCACGGACTGGAAGGGCCGAGAGGGCCTGTTTCCGTGCTGTAATTGTTATATGGTTATATGGTTATATGTATATACTTCTAATAAAAATATTAAAAAACAAAACAAAACACAACTACCCCATGAGAATAGTCACACTGCTTCACCCTTGGGATACTAAATGGAACGGCTCTGCAAACCGGTTGGCTAATCTGTGATTGGGTTTCCATGCTGAGAAGGGAGGCACAGTGGCACAGATGGTAGAGTTGCTGTCCCACAGTGACAGAGACCCTGGTTCGAACCTCGGCTCTGCTCAGTCTACCTAAACCTACCTGATCTCCCAATTGCAAAACACTTTAATTCCCCCTCCCATTCCCATACTGACCTTTTTAGACTGGCCCTCCTCCAATGTCAGAGTCAAGCCCAGCACGAATAGGAGGAACAGGACCACACATTTCACTTGAGTAGCGGTATCAATATTGACTTCAAATAACCCTTGGTTTCCCTCTCTCTCCATCCCTCCCCTCCAAATTCCAATTAGATCAGGCGCCGTTCCAAATGGCCATCCGTGTGGATCAGATGCAGCCCGCATCAGCACAGAGCGGCGGAACAATGATGGAGGGCACCAACACATCGCCAGGTCAAGCAGGCCCCTGCGACTCCAACTCACAGCCACCTCCTGGACAGTGTGTCTTAATGGCCAAGTTGAGGCTCTCACATTTTTAACAGCTCTGAACTTGAAGGGCACAAGATGTGACTGGAAACATGGCGACTCTCGTGTCGTGCCTCAATGTGATCTAATCTCACACTCCTGTACTTAACCATGGTTCGGTCCCATTCACAACAAGATTGTCACTGAACTGTATACAAAACATGAGTTTCACTCTACCTAGGTACACGAGACAATAAAATACCATTGAATCATTAAATGTGAGAAACATAGAAAATGGCTTTCAAAATTATGCATCTTTTGGTGACTACTTCATATGTGATATGTGAAGAGAAATAGATTAGTTAAAACAAACGTAGGTCCCTTGCAGTCAGAAACAGGCGAATTGATCATGGGGAACAAGGACATGGCAGACCAATTGAATAACTACTTTGGTTCTGTCTTCACTAAGAAAGACATAAATAATCTGCCGGAAATAGCAGAGGACTGGGGGTCAAATAAGGAGGAGGAACTGAGTGAAATTCAGGTTAGTCGGGAAGTGGTGTTGGGTAAATTTAATGGATTAAAGGCCAATAAATCCCCAGGGCCAGATAGTCTGCATCCCAGAGTACTCAAGGAAGTAGCCACAGAAATAGTGGATGCATTAGTGATAATTTTTCAAAACTCTTTAGATTCTGGAGTAGTTCCTGAGAATTGGAGGGTAGCTAATGTAACCCCACTTTTTGAAAAAGGAGGGAGAGAGAAAACAGGGAATTACAGACCAGTTAGTCTAACATCAGTAGTGGGGAAACTGCTAGAGTCAGTTATTAAAGATGGGATAGCAGCACATTTGGAAAGTGGTGAAATAATTGGACAAAGTCAGCATGGATTTACGAAAGATAAATCATGTCTGACGAATCTTATAGAATTTTTTGAGGATGTAACCAGTAGAGTGGATAACGGAGAATCAGTGGATGTGTTATATCTGGACTTTCAGAAGGCTTTCAGCAAGGTCCCACATAAGAGATTAGTATACAAACTTAAAGCACACGGTATTGGGGGTACAGTATTGATGTAGATAGAGAACTGGCTAGCAGACAGGAAGCAAAGGGTAGGAGTAAACAGGTTAATTTCAGAATGGCAGGCAGTGAGTAGTGGGGTACCGCAAGGCTCAGTGCTGGGACCCCAGCTATTTACAATATATACTAATGATTTGGACGAGGGAATTGAATGCAACATCTCCAAGTTTGCGGATGGCACTGAGCTGGGGGCCAGTGTTAGTTGTGAGGAGAATGCTAGGAGGCTGCAAGGTGACTTGGATAGACTGGGTGAGTGGACAAATGCATGGCAGATGCAGTATAATGTGGATAAATGTGAGGTTATCCACTTTGGTGGCAAAAACAGGAGGGTAGACTATTATCTGAATGGTGGCCGATTAGGAAAAGGGGAGATGCAACGAGACCTGGGTGTCATGATACACCAATCATTGAAAGTAGGCATGCAGGTGCAGCAGGCAGTGAAGAAAGCGAATGGTATGTTGGCATGCATAGCAAAAGGATTTGAGTATAGGAGCAGGGAGGTTCTACTGCAGTTGTACAGGGTTTTGGTGAGTCCACACCTGGAGTATTGCGTACAGTTTTGGTCTCCAAATCTGAGGAAAGACATTTTTGCCATAGAGGGGGTATAGAGAAGGTTGACCAGACTGATTCCTGGGATGTCAGGACTTTCATATGAGGAAAGACTGGATAGACTTGGCTTGTACTCGCTAGAATTTAGAAGACTGAGGGGGGATCTTATAGAAACTTACAAAATTCTTAAGGGGTTCGATAGGCTTGATACAGGAAGATTGTTCCCGATGTTGGGGAGGTCCAGAACAAGGGGTCACAGTCTAAGGATAAGGGGGAATTCCTTTAGGACTGAGGTGAGGAAAACATTTTTCACACAGAGATTGGTGAGTCTCTGGAATTCTGTACCACTGAGGTAGTTGAGGCCAGTTCATTGGCTATATTTAAGAGGGAGTTAGATGTGGTCCTTGTGGCTAAAGGGATCAGGGGGTATGGAGAGAAGGCAGGTACAGGATACTGAGTTGGATGATCAGCCATGATCATATTGAATGGCGGTGCAGGCTCGAAGGGCCGAATAGCCTGCTCCTGCACCTATTTTCTATGTTTCTATGTTTCAGAAAACAAGCCATTGAGTTTTTCCAATCAACTTACATCTTAGTGCAGGATCATAGTTTATAAGTCATCGTTAGCAAAATACCTTTTGTATATTTAGCTCTAATAGCATTTAACATATTGTACTATTCCAGGCATTATTTGAACTAATTCCATTTCTTAATACTAAATTAATTAAATTAATATTAGATAATAATATTAATTTTTTGACAGTTCAGACAATGTATGACTTTCCATTAAAAAATGCAATTACCCCATGAGAATAGTCACACGGCTTCACCCTTGGGATACTAAATGTAACGGCTCTGCAAATCAGTTGGTTAATCTGTGATTGGCTTTCCATGCAGCGAAGGGAGGCACAGTGGCACAGATGGTAGAGTTGCTGTCCCACAACACCAGAGACCCAGGTTCGATCACCGACTGTTCAGTCTACCTAAAATTATATGATCTCCCAATTGCTAAACACCTTAGTTCCCCCTCCCATTCCCATACTGATCTTTGTAGACTGGGCCTCCACCAATGTCAGAGTCAAGCCTAGCACGAATTGGAAAAACAGCACCACACATTTCACTTGAGTAGCGGTATGAATAATGACTTAAAATAACCTTTGGTTTCCCTCTCTCTCCATCCCTCCCCCTTCCAAATTCCAATTAGATCAGACGCCGTTCCAAATGGCCATGAGTGTGGAACAGATGCAGCCCGCATCGGCACGGAGTGGCAGAACAACGGCGGAGGGCATCGACACATTGCCAGGTCAAGCTGACCCCTGCAACTCCAACTCACAGACACCTCCTGGACAATGTGTCTTTATGGCCAAGTGGAGACGCTCACATTTTTAATAACTCTGACCTTGAAGGGCACAAGATGTGGCTGGAAACATGGCGACTCTCGTGTGGTGCCACAATGTGATCTAATCTCACACTCTTGTACTTAAGTATGGTTGTATCCCATTCACAATAAGATTGTCACTAAACTGTGTACAAAACATGAGCTTCACTCTACCCAGGTACATGAGACAATAAAATACCATTGAATCATTAAATGTGAGAAACATAAAAAATGGCTTTCAAAATTATGCACCTTTTGGTGACTATTTCATTTCAAGTATTATGTTCAGTTCCGAATAAATTGTTGTTTCCTTATGGATATCTCAGAGCAAAATGATTTTTATTTACCTTGCACGTGTGGAATTTCTTCAGCAAGTCTTATATGATCTTTATAGGGCACTATTTTAGGTTTCCGTTTTGGCATCATCTTCCCTTTGATCAACATCAAGAACAACAAAGAAAAGTATTTGAATGCACAAAAACGAACAAAAACAGTGAATTATCCATGGCTGGCATGAGGACTAGAAATAATCTCACTTGGCAAGGATAAGGTGGGCCGAAAGGCCAGTTTCCATGAATTGCCTCGAATGGTGAGAACATAAAATGAACTGCAAGAGGAAAATGTTAAATATGGCAGGTGTTGGCCCTTACAGGCTGAGACAAGAGAATTAAAAATGGAGAATGGCAGAGAAGTTCAATAATCCCTTAAAGATTGCCTTAAAGAAATGATACAGGGACACAAGAGAACAAAAAGCCAGTGAGAATGAGAAATGGAAGGAATGGAGTCTTAATCAATAAAAGTGAAAAAGAGTAGTCGGCCGACTTAACTATAAACCTTTATGCAAGACAATGCTGAGGCTCTATAACACTCTATAAGGAGAGATGCAAAGCTGAGGCTCTGTAAGGCGCTGGTCAGCCTGCATTTGGAGTACTGTGAGCAACTTTAGACCCTGTATCTGAGGAAGGATGTGCTGGCTCTGGAGAGGATCCAGAGGAGGTTTACAAGAATGATTCTGGAATGAGTGGGTTGTACATGATGATCGTTTGGAAGTACTTGGCCTCTACTCGCTGGAGTTTTGAAGGATGAGGATGGATCACATTTAAACTTACATAATAATCAAAGGCATAGATAGCGTGAATGTGGAAAGGATTGGTGACCCTATTACCTCTATCGGGTATCAACTGATGTGTCAAACAAGACTAAACCGAGGTTTAATTTAGTTTATTACAACTATCTTTATTAACACTCGAGTAACTTAAAACGTGCATGCAAACACTTGACTTCTAATAACTTCTCCTCTACTTTACTCTTTCAACTTATCACTTCTTAAACTAAATCACAAAGCCAGATATTGCCCCATGAATGAATTGGACAGATTCACTCTGTTGGTAGGGGGTTTGTCCTCTCTGAGCTTCGAACTCAGGTCCCTCCTTCTTGTGATGGTTGTTCCCGGGTTGTCGCTCCCCATGTCTCAGACCGCCCTTATTTTATACTAATTTTCCTTCACTCCTAAAGGAAGCCTTTGTTCTAACTCAAGGCTCTCACAATTCTAAAGTCAATCGTTTTGAGTTGTTACTCATCCAAGTGCTGAATAAACAAAACGAATCTTTGTTCCTTATCAACATTTTCATTCTCATCATACAGTTCCTTTGCAAAATGGCCGTTCCCAGCCACCTTATCTTCACAAGGCTATACTGCCTAGCAATTAAATTACATCTGGCTCTGTTCTCACCAGATGTTCCTCATGTGACCATTTTCACAGTGTTTCTTTGTTCAACTGTTGCCAAAGTTTTGATCTGTCTATCTCTAGCGTTTGAATATTGAATGCCTTTTTATTGTCACTATACACATGTACAATGAGATTAAAAGCTGCTCCTACTCAGTGTAAAAACAAAAGGGGGGGGGGAATAAAGTGCACAGTTTCTGCTACGCTATATACATATCTATAAAAGACAATGGATAAATAGAATTACAGTTACAGTACAAATTACAGTAGGTGGATAGATGAAAGTCTGGGGGTTAGGCTGTGAAGTCAGTGCATGTGTGAGTTCAGGGAGATAATGGATTTTGGAAAGAAACTGTTCTTGAGTCTAATTGTCCATGTGCTGATGCACCTATAGCGCCTCCCTGTGGGCAGCAGGTTGAACAGGCCAAATGCAGGATGGGAGCTGTCTTTAATAATGTTCTTTGCCCTGCTGAGGCAGCAGGAGGTGTAAATGTCCATCAGAGAGGGGAGAGGGCAGCCGATGATCCTCTGTGCTGCCCTAACTACCCTCTGAAGCCTCTCCCTGTCTGCCATGGTGCAGCTGCCGTACCAAGTTAGCTAGTAGCTTCCTCCCAAACCCTGTAGGGATACTTAACATCCAGTCCCAGGCTATAGGATGTTTCCACTGGTGGGAGAGTCTTGGACCAGAGGTCATAGCCTCGGAATTAAAGGGCGTTCTTTTAGAAAGAGGAGGTGGAAGAACATCTTTAGTCAGATGGTATTTAATCTGTAGAATTCTTGGCCACAGGGGGCTGTGGAGGCCAAGTCAGTGGATATGTTTCAGGCAGAGATAGACAAATTCTTGTTTAGAATGGTTGTCAAGGGAAGTGGGAAGAAGGCTGGAAAAAGGGATTAGGAGGTACAGATCAGCCATGATTGAATGGCAGTGGACCCAATGGGCCTAATGGCCCAATTCTACTCCTATAACTTGTGAACTTTACGTGCGTTATATTATAGATAACATTAGTTTAGAATTAATCAATTGCGTTTACATTAACTGAAAACTTCAGTTTATAAATTGATATGAATATTATTCAAATTGATTGATGTTAAAACAATTTGTGCATCTATATCACTACCCACCAAGTTCATGGTTTTCATTATTCTACTTGTGTTTGATTTATTCATTTCTTCCTTTCCACTGCGCTTAAAAAGACAAAAATATACAAATGTTTTATAATTTTAAGATTTTAATTAATTAATTCCCAGTCAATAGTTATGCTGGCAATGCCATCACTGATTTCCCACACTTCATTTCAGCAACTGATACAGCTGTATCTCTCTATAAGTTGGTGGTTGTCAAAGGGACGACACCCGAGAATGCATTTGTCTACTTGGGTACTACAACAAAGCCTCTCATCCTGGACAGAGAGGAACGTAGGATGAAATTTGTCGGACATGTACTCAGAATGTCACCAGAAAGTGCCACTAAGATAGCAATGATTATGGCGAGCTGACGGAAGAAGGAAAAGAGGCCAACCAAAACTCACATGGAGGTGAAAATTCCAGAAGGATTTGGAAGCCCGAGACGCTAACCTATCGAGGGTGGAAGATGTTGCACATGACCGAACGGAATGGCGATGGCTTGCTGACCACTGCACTCAACAGTGTGGGAGGAACTAAGCCCAAGTCTAAGTCCAGCAGCTACCTCTTAAGGTGCAAACTTTCAAATTCTCAAAACACTAGTCTTATGATTCAAGCAGCATACTCGGTCATAACAACCCGAACTCTTAATTAGAACAGGAATGAGGATGGTCTCTCTCTCTCTCCCTCTCCCGCTCCCTCTCCCTCTCTCCCTCTCCCTCTCCCTCTCCCTCTCCCTCTCCCTCTCCCTCTCTCCCCCCCCCCCCCCCCAGAGTCCACTGATGCTAAATGATTGACTGTGCATTGTGTAGCATTCAACCTTTGGTTTTAGATTGATACCACCTCATTTTTCTTTAACAGATCCATTTACTGGCAGATCTCTCTACTAACTATCTAAGTTATAAGCAATCATTTCTCAACCGTATTTTTCGCAAACAGACATTGGAACTCTATAGTTAAATGCAGCAATCATAAAAATCAATTGTTATCAAACCCAAGAACAAAATATATTACATTAAATCAGAGCTAGGTATGACTTTTCTCTTCGCAACCCCCCCTCCCCCCGCCCCTCAATCTCTTCCTCTTGCCCCACCTGGAATGCGCGCCCACAATCCCACCCCACCCCTCCCCCCATGATCACAATGAATGTTGGTGCTGGCTCGAAAGGCCGAATGGCCTCCTCCTGTACCGTTTACAAAACAAAAACAAAACACAACCCAGAGTAGTACACAGGAGCTGGCCATTCAGCCCGCAGTGTCTATGCCCAAGATAAACTAATTTCTACCTGCACACCTTCCTGATCCAGGTGCTCACCAGCCCAGTTAAGGTCAGCAGCTTGCTCGACTCGCTGAAAAACATAATCAAAACGTCGCCCAAAACAATAGCAATAAAAAATGAAGGTAGTAACAAAAGTAAAACTGCGACAGAAGGGGTGAACTTGGCCAAAAATAACACAAAAGAACTAGACCAAGTGTGACCCATTGGGTTCGCTCCCCATTGGGTCCCTGTCATGCGGGAGGCCTGGTCCCCCAACCGTTCCACAATGCAATATTGCACCACTAACCCATAGCCCCCACGGGAGGCATGGCGTGGCGGGGCGAGGTCAGCGGGTGGGGCCGAGGGGAGCGGGTGGGGCCGAGGGGAGCGGGGCCGAGGGGAGCGGGGCCAAGGCTGGTCCTCCCTACTCCCTGCCTTGTGCCCAAACAGCAGGATCGTGGGACTAAAATGTAACCAGAACTTGAAGAGCAGCACCTTCAGACATCCGTACATGGGCAAAAACATCATACAATCCATTTGTATGTGGAACATGCTCTAGCTCGCCGATGAAATATAGGCTCTCTCTCTCTCTCTCTCTCTCTCTCTCTCTCTCTCTCTCTCTCTTTATATATATATATATATATATATATATATATATATATATATATATATATATATCTACCTCTATATCATTCTCTATCTCTCTCTCTATCTCTCGTTTATCTCTCTCCCTCTCTATATATATATCTCTATCCTCTCTATCGCTCTCTCTCTCTATATATATATATTCTCTATCTATCTCTATCTCTCTCTATCTCAATCTCTCTCAATCTTTCTCTCCCTCTATCTCTCTCTCTCCTCTCTCTCCCTCTATCTCTCTATATCTCTCTCAATCTCTATCTCAATCTCTCTATCTCTCTATATCTATCTCTCTCTCTCTCCCCCCCCTCCCTCCCTCTCTCCCTCTCCCCCTCCCTCTCCCCCTCCCTCTCCCCCTCCCTCTCCCTCTCCCCTCCCCCTCCCTCTCGCTCTCCCTCTCCCCCTCCCTCCCTCTCGCTCTCCCTCTCCCTCTATCTCTCTCTCTCTCCTTTTCCCTCTCTCTCTCTCTCTTTTTTTCATTTTTCAAAAACTTTATTCGACAGTCATAGAAACATAGAAAATATGTGCAGGAATAGAGGCCATTCGGCCCTTCGAGCCTGCACCGCCATTTAATATGATCATGGCTGATCATCCAACTCAGTATCCTGTACCTGCCTTCTCTCCATACCCCCTGATCCCTTTAGCCACAAGGGCCACATCTAATTCCCTCTTGAATATAGCCAATGAACTGGCCTCAACTACCCTCAGTGGCAGAGAGTTTCAGAGACTCACCACTCTCTGTGTGAAAAAAGTCCTTCTCATCTCAGTCTTAAAGGATTTCCCCCTTATCCTTAAGCTGTGACCCCTTGTCCTGGACCTCCCCAACATCGGGAACAATCTTACTGCATCTAGCCTGTCCAACCCCTTAAGAATTTTGTAAGTATCTATAAGGTCCCCTCTCAATCTCCTATATTCTAGAGAGTATAAATCGAGTCTATCCAGTCTTTCTTCATAAGACAGTCCTGACATCCCGGGAATCAGTCTGGTGAACCTTCTCTGCACTCCCTCTTTGGCAATAATGTCCTTCCTCAGATTTGGAGACCAGAACTGTACGCAATACTCCAGGTGTGGTCTCACCAAGACCCTAGACAACTGAAGTAGAACCTCCCGGCTCCTATACTCAAATTCTTTTGCTATGAAGGCTAACATACCATTCGCTTTCTTCGCTGCCTGCTGCACCTGCATGCCTACTTTCAATGACTGGTGCACCATGACACCCAGGTCTCGCTGCATCTCCCCTTTTCCAAATCAGCCACCATTTAGATAATAGTCTGCTTTCCTGCTAACCTCACATTTATCCACATTAGACTGCATCTGCCATGCATTTGCCCACTCACCCAGCCTATCCAAGTCACCTTGCAGCCTCCTAGCATCCTCCTCACAGCTAACTCTGTCCCCCAGCTTAGTGTCTTCCGCAATCTTGGAGATATTGCCTTCAATTCCCTCATCCAGATCATTATTGTAAATAGCTGGGGTCCCAGCACCGAGCCTTGCGGTACCCCACTAGTCACTGCCTGCCATTGTGAAAAGGACCCGTTTACTCCTACTCTTTGCTTCCTGTTTGCCAGCCAGTTCTCTATCCACATCAATACTGAACCCCCAATGCCGTATGCTTTAAGTTTGTATACCAATCTCTTATGTCATATGATACAGCTCATCAAAGCATAATCAGAAGTTGCACAAAAACAAATAATCATTACAGTACAACAGTACATTCATTGTTTACAATACTCTCAACCCCACTCGGTGTCCAGCGCCCACGGAAGTCCTCCAGAGTCCCCGTGGACACTGCATGTTCCCTCTCCAGGGACACACGTGCACGGACATAGGCCCGGAATAGGGGCAGGCAGCCGACTCTAGCCTGACCATTGACTGCCCACTGCCTGGACCCGCGAATGGCCATCTTGGCCAGGCCCAGGAGCAAACCGACAGGGATGTCCCACCCCACCCCCCGATCGGCTCTTCCCACTCCCTTCCTTGTGTCCGAACACTAGAATCGTGGGTCTAAAATGCAGCCAGAACTTGAGGAATAACCGCTTCAGATATTGGTACAGGGGCAGTAACCTCTCGCACTCCATGTACACGTGGAACGCAGTGTCTTCCTCGCCGCAGAAAATACAGGCGGCGGACGAGCCCGTGAACCGACTCAAATGTTTGTTACATGCCACCACTCTGTACAACAGTCTCCAACCCAGGTCCCCAATGTAAATGGGAACAATTCTCTTATAGAAAGACCCCCATTGGGGACCTCCCCCGCCTTCGGGTGTTAACACCGTCCGCCATGGTGTGTCGGGACGGGAGACGAAGGCAAGGAGGTGCAGAATGTGCAGGGGCATCCTGTACAGTGTGCATCTCTTCGCATCACGAAATGGCATGCTGGTCATCTCAGAAAGGCAGCTCAGATTGTGTGGAGCCGGTGCCTGACAAATATGCCGGAGCCTAGGCCCGATGAGCAGATCTGACGGAGCGGGTGAAAGCTCAGTCAGAACCACTCTAGGTGCCCGCCATGACAGGATGAGGACTGGCCACTCCCGCAGCCACGACATCCCCCTCCCCTCGTGGAAGAGCACACTGGCTGATAACAGCCAAATTCCTCACTCTTAGCACATCCCAGTAGTAGACAGGCAAGTCCCTTAGGGCGAGTTTACTGATGCCCGCCACCGGGAGCCGTGAGATCCCCCCTTAGGCAACGCCACCGACGGAAAAAATACATGGCCAGAGGGTGCCATCTGGGGGAGTTCTCTACATACATGTATCTCCGCAGGATCCTGAGACGGAGAGCCGCCACCTGGGTACGCACGCATACCAAGCACTGGCCGCCCTCCTCTAACATGGTAACTCAGTGCTTCCTATTGCCCGAAAAGAAATCTACCAGCTTCTTCTGTAAAGCAGTTGTAAAGATAGAGGGCGGGACAAGAGTAGCCAGCCGGTACATAACATGGAGGCCACCAACTGGTTTATGACCAACACCCTCCCCCAAAAAGAAAGAACTCCAAGCAGGCCTGACCAGCGCCCAAGCTGGGCGATCACTTTCATCTCCAACTCATGCCAGTTTGCCGGCCAAGCATCCTCAGTGGGACTCAGGTACACCCCCAGATAGAGGAGGTGCGTGGTACTCCACACATACATTACCATCTCCTCTGGCAGGGAGTCTACCTGCCACTGTCCCACTAAATGTCCAGAGCATTTGCTCCAGTTAAACCTGGCAGAAGATGCAGCCGAGAAAATCCTCTGGCAGTCACACATCCTCCACAGGTCACCAGGATCAGTGAACATAAGGAGTATATCATCGGCATACGCCGAAACAAACACCTCCACCCCCGGGCCAGGTAGGGCCAGGCTTGTCAACCTCCTCCGATGACGACCCAGGAACGGCAACACACAGAGTACAACTGACCCGACATGAGGCACCCCTGACGGACCCCCCTCCCAAAATGAAAAGGAGCCAACAATGCACCATTATCCTTCACAAGGCACACCACAGCAGCGTACAAAAGCCGGACCCGGGCCACAAAGTGCGGTCCAAATCCAAACGCATGCAGCTTCCCGAAGAGGTATTCATGCACTACCCTATCAAAAGCCTTCTCGTGATCAAGGCTAGATGAATCAGGTCCCTTACCAGGTGGATGTTATCCTGAATGGACCGGCCAGGGACTGTATAGAACTGGTCAGGATGAATCAGTTGAGACAGCACGGTGCCCAGGCGATTTGCCACTGCCCGTGCAAAACCTTTATACTCTGTACATAGGAGAGAGACCGGGCACCAGTTCTTCAACAAGCGGAGTTCGCCCTTCTTGGGCAGCAAGACAACAACTGCCCTATGCCATGAGAGGGGCATCTCCCCGGTTGCCAGGCTCTCCCCCAGAACCAACATGTAATCACCCCCCAGGATATCCCAGAAAGATCTGACAAACTCTACCGTCAGCCCATCCAGCCCGGCGGACTTGCCCCTCCTGAGCTGATGCAGGGCACAAGTCAACTCCTCCAAAGATAAGGGGCCATCAAGAAGATCGGCCACCTCCCTATCTACAGTTGGTAGACCCTCTCACAGATCCTGTTGGGCCTCCCCGTTGAATCCACCAGCAGAGAACAGAGACCCATAAAAGGACCGGACTAAAACGCTGATCCTCTCTGGATCTGTGACAGAGGAGCCATCATCTGTGAGCAGCTCTACGAGCTGTTTGCGAGCTCCCCGCCCTTTCTCCAGAGAGAAAAAGAAAGGCATGGCTCGGTCTAGATCGTGCAGCATCTGGACCCGCGACCTCACGTAAGCACCTCGGGACCCCTCAAGCAGCAGTTTCCTCAAGGCCTTCTTCCCCTGAAACTCTCCCCATTCGCAGGAGTCATCACTAACCCGACCCAGGCGAGATTCTGCATCCAGTGTCTCCCTCTCAAGCCTCTTGACCGCTATGTCCCGCCGTCCAGTCGACCCCCACGTATATTCCTTACATAAGAGACGGATGTGAGCTTTCCCCACATCCCACCACTGCCTAAGGGAAGAGAAGTACCTCTGCCCCTCTCTCCACTTCACCCAAAACTGACTGAATGACTCCCGGAAACACCGATCATCCAGCAGCCTGTTGTTAAAGTGCCAGTACGCAGACCCAGCTCGAGCGCACGCTGGATTGAAATCCACACGCACCAGACAGTGGTCCGAGCACGGCACCAGCCGCATTGAGGCCGCTGAGACACGGGAAACAAATGCTCGGGAAATATATATTCGATCAATGCGGTAACCGCCACCCTCAGAACTCCGCGAAAAAGCAGTGGAATCCGGGTGGAGGTTCCGCCACGCATCAACCAACTCAAAGGATTCAATCAACCCTCTCAGCTTCTTCGCTACAGCAGGGGCACACTGAGTACCAGAACTAGTCTCGCGCCTCAAGTGTGCAATTAAAATCCCCACCAAGGAAGACACACTCTCCCCTATCAATTGTGCTCAACAGAGCAGTCACCTCCTGAAGTAGGCCGGCCTGCATCGTGCCGGAGCTAGGGGCATACACGTTAATGAAATGCAACGGCATGCCATCCAGGCTCACAGCCAGATGGAGCAAACGCCCTGGCACAACTTCTTGCACTTTTAAAACATTTGGCACAAAATTCGGGGCCAACAGAAGGCCACCCCGCTCGAATTCGAGCTGAGATGGCTCATGTAGACCCCCCCTTCCCACTCCAGTCGCCAGGTAGGTTTGTCACTGACAACGGTATGTGTCCTGCAGAAAACACACCGCAAATTTTCCCTCTCTAAGGACTGATAAAAGCTGAAATCTACGAAAACTCACTCTACTTCCGTTTAAGTTTAATGTGGCTACTGTGAATGTGCAGGTACACGAGATTGAGACCCTCACACTCACCGTAGACTCAAGAACACTCCCTCTGAGGAACTCCAAAAAGTCCCCAAACTGGCACTTCTCAGAGTCAGGAAGATCACTATCCTTGTTGCCAAGGATAGCCTCGAGATTCTTAATCAAAATTGGCAGATCAGCCCACCGTCTTTTTACAGCCACCACTTTTGTTCTGGCAGTATGGCTTGATCTTAGGAACTCTCGCACCTCACGGATAGCACTTGCATGAGACTTGGTCTTGGAGCCTGGGCACTCGGCCAACCCACTCGCACCTGAAACAACAACCTCATCAACACAGCGTCCAAGGTCGTTGACAGAAATCGAAAGACCAGAACTCTCTGAAAGTTCATTGACCCCACCACGCAAGCTGGCCTCGTCACACACCCCCTCCACCGGCATGACACCACCGCCAGGATCAATGCCAGGGATGGATCCCGAAACCCCTGACCGCAACAAGCAGCCCACTGAATTGCTTTGCTCCTGCACTCTCCCATCACCCTTCACGTGTGGGCCTGGGGAAGAAAAAACAAGAGGCACCCCCAGGGCCCGTGGTACACTGGCATCCCCGGAATCTGAAAGAGGATTGCCACCCGAAATAGCCCCAAACCCCACTGCACCCAGAGTACCCTCTCCACTTACAACCCCCCAGAGAATCTCCATCTGCTTTTGGACTCAGCCGGCGAGGCAGCACACCCCCCAGCACCTCCATTGGCTCTGATGCGGAGCACAGACTGGAACACTAAAGCCCCTGAACCTCCCCCTTCGGGCTGATTCTGCTCATCCCATCTCAGGGGGCACACTACCAGGGGAGCTAACCCCATCATCTGGTGTGCCAACACCCTCAGAAGGCCTATGAAATGAGGGGACCTCCTCCAACCCAGAGGACACACACCCAGGGGAGCTAACCTCAACACCCGATGAGATAACTCCCTCCGAGGGCCCCTGAAACGAAGGCCCAACCTCCAACACAGAAGACACCAGTTTGTAACCACCAACCACATCAGTGGTGGAAGGTCTGGAAAAAGTCATCCCCCTAACTTTAGACTCACGCCCCTGCTCTTCCTCGCCAGCCACTAACCTCCTGTTTGTCCCACTAGCATGCGGCGGTACGGTGACCTCCATAACGGAAGTGTCTTCCGCCTCCACACTACCCCCAGCCACTTTACCACCCGCACGTTTTAGCTTCCCTGCCCCTGTCTGAACCACCTCAGCTCCTTGCTGGGCCACGACAGGTGCAAACTGCACCTCACTGGAGCTGGCAGGCATCCCTTGGGTGGTCTCAGAACTCAGCAGGTGCACACCCGATTGCGTTTGACTCGCTCGGGCGGACTTTTTCTTCTCCTTCCTCTTCCTCTGCTGCTCCCAATTCCCCCCCTCCTCAACCCCCTCCCCTTGTGCCCTGCCTTCAGCCACCACCACAGGTTCAGGACATGGGGGGCAGGGGCTATCGCTGCCCCAGGTCCCCAAGGCAGAACCTGCAGACCCAGATGGGCTATCAAAGCCGCCCTGGATCACCGAGACAGAGCTGGCAGCCCTAGCCGGGTCAGCAGTACCATCCCGCGCCACTGATGTTTGACGAGCCACGCCGGATGGGCCAGTAGTGCATCCCTAGGCCACTGCACTAGAACTTCTCGCAGTGACCCCGCGAATAGGACACTCCCTCCGGAGATGTCCAAATTCGCCGCTCGCATGACACCGTGCCTTTCCCCAACTCCAATGCACAGTTCTAGGGAGACCCCTACACTCCACCTCAAAGCTCCCCTCAGCGCCTTCCCCCTCACCCACCTTCATGAACACCCTCCTCTTGAAACTGAAGACCCCTTTTTCCTCTGGGTCCCCCCCAGGGTGCATGAGCCCAAAGCACTTAGACCGCACCTCCCCAAACTTAGACAGGTGTGGAATAAGTGACGCGTCCGGAATACATGTGGGGCAACTCCGCAGGAGAACCGGTCTCACCCTGGACACCCACGGATCCACCTGTATGTGGACCCACCCCACTGAGACCCCCAGCTCCAATGCTCGGGCCACACCCTCCCGGGTCTTTAGTATCATCTCAACCTTTCCTCTTTCGAGCTTGAAAGAGACAATAGCCTCCTTCTCAAGAAGTTCATTCATGGCTTTCGTAATTGCTCCCCTGGACCACAGAGGCCCAGTTTGAACTGAGATACCAAAGCCGCCCCAATCCAAGTCAACATGAGGCTCATGCTCAGATGGCCTCGTACCCGCCACTGATACCACCGCTGCGTAGCTCCAGACCTTCGGCCGCGCCCCAGCCATCGCCATCCTGACAGGGGTACAAACCAGCTCCAGGCACCCCAGCAGCTCAGCTCCAAGTTATGTCCCAGAGACAGTCACAGTCAAAGACAGGCAGCAGAAAGCAGAAGCCTCCAGCTGAAGCAGGAAAGTCCCACAGCCGTGAGCAGCTTTTGGGAAACTTTTCCCCAGTCTTGCCGGAAGCAAAAGTACCTTCTTCACATTATGCCAGGCAGCCGCACTGTGCAAAATGACATTAGGGCAGAGAAACGGTGCTAAAAATGACAAAGACACCGAAATCTTCGTACCCTCAATCTTCAGGCACTCTTGGCAGTCTGCCAACGACAACCGCACTAGAATTTTCACACAAGTAGAGGATTCCTAGAGCAAAGAAAAGTTTCACCAGTCCAACGATAAGTTAAACTATGAAGCCCCTCTGCCTCAGTTCCTTCTCCACCAACAAAATCCTTGAAAGGCTGCTTCAATCCTTCGCAACTGCAGAGCTGAGAAAAAAACACTCTCTCTCTTTCTCTTTTTCTCTCTCTCTCTCGAGCAGCCCCTTCAGATACTGGTACAGGGGCAGCAACCTCACACACTCCATATGTTCATGGAATGTAGTCTCTACCTCGCCACAGAAAATACAGGCGGCTGGCGAGCCCGTGAACCGAATCAAAAGTTTATTACACGCCACCGCTCTGTGCAACACTCTCCACCCCAGGTCCCCAATGTAAAGGGGGACAACTCCCTTGTAGAGAGACCTCCACTGGGGCCGCCCCCGCCTTCAGTTGGAAACACGGACCGCCAAGGTGTGTCGGGACGGAAGGCGAAGGCAAGGAGGTGCAGAATGTGCAGGAGCATTCTGTACAGTACACGTCTATTGGCATCACGAAATGACATGCTGGACATCTCAGAAAAGCAGCTCAAGTTCTGTGGAGCCGGCACCCGAGAAGTATCCCTGAGCGTAGGCCCGATGAGCAAATCCGACAAAGCAGGGGTAAGCTTAGTCAGAACCACTCTCGGCGCACGCCTCTCCTCGACACACGTCATGACAGGGTGAGGTCCGGCCTCTCCCGCAGCTGCAACATCCCCCTCCCCTCGTGGAGTAACACGCTGGCTGAAAACTACCAAATTCCTCACTCTTAGCACATCGCGATAGAACTAGGCAAACCCCGTAACTCTCCCTCCCCCCTCTCTCTCTCCCCCCTCTCTCGACCCCCCCCCCCCCCAAACACACTGTATTGCCTCACCACCATTTCTTGTACAGCTCTAACATGATGTCCCAAGTCTTGTACTTAATCCGTTGAGTGATGAACACAAACTTGACAAACTGCTTCTTTATCACCCTCTTGGTCTATCTGTGCTATCGCTTTCAGAGAATCATGCAATCGTACTATTTGACGGTCTCTGTATACACCTACAACATTCTCTGGGGCTCTGCTGTCATTTACAGTGTAAGTCCTGCTGCTATTGCTGCACTGATTTAACTTCCCACTTTGTACTTGTCCAAGTTAAATTCAACCTGTCATTCCTTGGCCCACATTTTCTGTTGATCTGGACCCTGCTGCAATTTTAGAGAGTCAGTCGCTTTTAAAATCCTGTATATCACAAATTGGAACTACAAACTTATTGAAAGAAAGAGAGGGGGAGAGTGAATAATATGAGCATAATTCTCTGAAAGTGATAGCACAGGTAGACAGACCGGGTGATGAAGAAGCAGCAGTTTGTCAAACTTGCTCGCCTTCAACAGTCAGAGCGTTGAGTACAAGAGTTAGTAGGGACATCATGTTGGTGCTGCTGTACAAAATATATTGTTAAAGAAGGAACTGCAGATGCTGGAGAATCGAGGGTACACAAAAGACTGGAGAAACTCAACGGGTGCAGCAGCATCTAAGGAGCGAAGGAGATAGGTGACGTTTCGGGTTGAGACCCTTCTTCAGACTGGTACAAAATATATTGCTATGTGTGTGTGTGACAATACTTGGGAGTGAGTGTTGTGTGTGTGTGTGTTGGGGTTAGGTTATTCTGGTCACAGACCAACTACAAGAAGCTTTCATTGTTAGAAGCAGTGTGTGGTGGACGATTCACAAGGATGTTGATTGGTGCTGGAGTGCTTGTGTTATAAGGAAAGACTTGATCTTGATTGCAGCATCTTGGAGTCACTGCCGCCGCCACCATTTTACAAATGCAAACTCAAGCAGAAGCTTAGTCTCCCCCCCCCCCCAATCCCCCGGCCAGTGACATGATGGACCAATCGCTGACCTTTGTCACTGTGGGACACAGTGTCAGACCAATCACACGTCGTCCTGCCCCTCACATCATGGTTGCTAATATAAGCCCTCCTTGGCCCTGTGGAGAATGCATGCTGTGTCCATTCTTGGGATGGGATGCAAGGTCCGAGCTGACCAGTCGTCGACAGCTTCCCCATCCCCCCCCCCCCCCCCCCCCCGTGGGTCATCTCTTCGTCATTCCGCTGTCTTCTTCTTGCTGGTGAAAGGCATCAGGATTAATCCAGCGTCACCGCTTTCCATCCCCCAGCCATTCCCCCTCAACTCCGAACGGTCGGATCTCGCTCTCCGCCCATGGACGTCCGCAAGGCTCCGGCTGCAGTAAACAAGGACCTTTGCTCGTTAACCTGCTGGAGCCAAGTTGTATTCCAATGAAATACAGGCCCTCCATTATGTTTGGGACAAAGACCCATCATTTATTATTTGCCTCTATACTCCACAATTTGAGATTTGCAATAGAAAAACTCACATGTGGTTAAAGTGCACATTGTCAGATTTTAATAAAGTCCAAAAATATACATTTTGGTTTCTCTATTTTACTTGTCACATCCTCAAAAAATTCCAGAAGATTAGTCAAGCATGACTTCCCTTTCATAAATCCACGTTGACTTGGACTAATCCTTTTACTGCTATCCAAATGCTCCATTATTACCTCTTTAATAATAGATAAATGTGAGGTTATCCACTATGGCGGCAAAATCAAGGGGGCAAATCTCAATGGGGTTAGGTTAGGTAAGGGATGAAATGCAGCGAGACCTGGGTGTCCTTGTTCACCAGTCTCTGAAAGTTGGCGTGCAGGTACAGCAGGCAATAGAAAGCTAATGGAGTGTTGGCCTAAATAACAAGAGGATTTCAGTACATGAGTAAAGAGGTTCTTCTGCAGTTGTATTGGGCTCTGGTGAGACCACATCTGGAGTATTGTGTACAGTTTTGGTCTCCTAATTTGAGGATGGACTTCCTTGTGATTGAGGCAGTGCAGCGTAGGTTCACGAGATTGATCCCTGGGATGGCGGGACTGTCATATGAGAAAGATTGAAAAGACTAGGCTTGTATTCACTGGAGTTTAGAAGGATGAGGGGGGATCTTATAGAAACATATACAATTATAAAAGGACTGGACAAGCTAAATGCAGGAAAAATGTTCCCAATGTTGGGCGAGTCCAGAAACAGGGGCCACAGTCTTAGAATAAAGGGGAGGTCATTTAAGACTGAGGCGAGAAAAAACATTTTTACCCAGAGAGTTGTGAATTTATGGAATTCCCTGCCACAGAGGACAGTGGAGGCCAAATCACTGGATGGATTTAAGAGGTAGTTGGATAGAGCTCTAGGGGCTAGTGAAGTCAAGGGATATGGGGAGAAGGCAGGCACGGGTTATTGATAGCGGACGATCAGCCATGATCACAATGAATGGCGGTGCTGGGCCGAATGGCCTCCTCCTGCGCCTATTTTCTATGTTTCTATGTTTCTAAAAGTCTTCCCCCTTATCCTTAAGCTGTGACCCCTTGTCCTGGACCTCCCCAACATCAGGAACAATCTTCCTGCATCTAGCCTGCCCAACCCCTTAAGAATTGTGTAAGTCTCTATAAGATCCCCCCTCAATCTTCTAAATTCCAGCGAGAAGGAGAGAAGGGAGGGAGCAAAGTAGAGAAAGGGAGGGAGGGAAGGAGAGAAGGTAAAATAGAGAGAGGAAGGAGGGAGGGAAGGAGAGAAGGGAGGGGGTAGAAGGGAAGGGAGGGAGGGAAGGGAAGGAGAGAAGGGAGGGAGAGGGCCGGCAGCGAGAGTGTATGCCGGGGTCCCGAGCCGAGAGTAGATTACTCCAGCATGGGGCCCCTCAGCGTGGAAGCGCTCAGCGGCCCAGAGCCTCTGAATCGGCCAAAACAAATCAACGAATCAACGAATCAACCTGCCGGTCAGCGCCGCACGCGGCTGGAAAGTCAGCGCTGCCAGCGGTGGAATCCAGTTGCTGCGCCGCCACTGCTAAAGCTCGCTAACGTGGAGGGAGAATGAGGCAGCGTCAATTACATCAGCCTACGTAATTGACGCTTCCTCTTCCTCCACTGGGCTCAAGCCACGCCCCCTTGTGAGGCAGATGTGATTGCTGCCTCCCCTGCTGCTTTCTCATTGCAGTTTGATGAGGAGACCAGCGAGCCTAAGTTTAATATGTGAAATAAGCTACCTGGACTATGGAAGGTAAGGACATGTAATGAAGAGGTTTACAAACATTACTTTGGTGACATACATAGAGATAGTAACAGGCACAGGGTTATTGCCCGCACTCTAAGGGTTTGCGCAATCAGAGGGGAGGCTCAGCTCGTCGCTGCCTCACCTCTCATATCTCCCTGTATTTGCAGCGGAGTTGTGAAAATTTGCCAATTTTGACTATGATCAAAAATGATTAGATTCATAAAGAAATGACATTTATAACACAGTTCAGTGGAAAAATCTTTATATTTATTATATCATTATTTTTCTTTACTTTTCTTAACAGCTATTTTCATTGGGAGTATGACAGGTGAGGCTCTGCCTCCCTTCCTCCCCTGACCCCAAGTCCCTGGTTCTAATCAACAATCTGTCTATCTCTGCCTTCAATATATCCACTGACTTGTGGCCTCCACTGCCGTCTGTGGCAATGAATCCCACAGATTCACCACCCTCTGGCTAAAGATATTCCTCCTCATCTCCTTCCTAAAGGAATACCCTGTAATTCTGAGGCTGTGCCCTCTGGTCCTAAACTCTCCCACTGGTGGAAACATCCTCTCCACATCCACTCTATCCGGACCTTTCACTATTCGGTGAAGGGCCTGTTTCTGCGCTGTATCTTTAAACTAAACTAGTGTGTGAACGGACGATCGCTGGTCGGCACGGACTCGGTGGGGAAGGACCCGTTTCCACACCACATATCCAACCTAAAACTAAGCTGAAGGTTTCTTCAGACTGTGTGGTCTTTCCACCCACTGAATAGCACTTACTGCTTCTATCAAAGTGCTGGATTCTTACAGTTCGCTGCCTGGCAGGCAGGCGACACCATCAACGGATGAACAGTCCGGGTCACAGTAACAGTTCAGTTCACAAACGGCCGCAGTCAAGTCACAAATGCAGATGGACACGGCTGGAGGAAAATAGAGGAAATTGAAAGAAATGCCACAGAAGGTGATGGAAACATAGGCAATAGGTCCAGGAGCAGGACATTCAGCCCCATTCAATGTGATCATGGTTGATCATCCACAGTCAGTTCCCTGTTCCTGCCTTCTCCCCAAATCCATTGATTCCGTTAGCCTTAAGAGCTAAATCTAACTCTCTCTTGAAAACATCCAGTGAATCAGCCTCCACTGCCTTCTGTGGCAGGGAATCCCAGATTCACAACTCTCTGGGTGGAAAAGTTTCTCCTCTTCTCAGTTCTAAATGGCCACAGATTCACAACTCTCTGGGTGGAAACGTTTCTCCTCATCCTCATTTCTCCTCAGTCCTAAATGGCCGACCCCTTATTCTTAAACTGTTTGTGTATCCTAGTTCTGGACTCCCCCAACATCGGGAACATGTTTCCTGCATCTAGCCCGTCCAATAATTTTAATCTGTTGCTATAAGATCCAGCCATAAGTTTGGTCCATATCCCTCCCAAGTTGCTCCCCCCACCTTAAACCCATGTCCTCTGGTCCTCGGTTCCCCTACTCTGGGCAAGAGACTCTGTGCGTTTACCCGACATATTCCTCTGGTGATTTTGTACACCTCGACAAGATCGCCCCTCATCCTCCTGCGCTCCAATAGAGTCCCAGCCTGCCTCAACCTGTCCCTCCCTATAGCTCAGGCTCCTCGAATCCCGGCAACATCCTCGTAAATCTTCTCCATGCCCTTTCCAGCTTGACGACTTCTTTCCTGCAACACAATGCCCAGAATCTAAATGTGGAAGATTTACGAGGAAGTTGCCGGGACTCGAGGGGCCTGAGATGCAGGGAGAGGTTGAGGCAGGCTGGGAGTTTATTCCTTGGAGTGATGGGTGATCTTATTGAGCTGTACAAAATCACCAGAGAATGGATCAGGTAGACGCACAGTCTCTTGCCCAGAAAAGGGGAATCGAGGACCAGAGGACATGGGTTTATGATGAGAGGGGGGGGAGAAGATTGAATAGGAATCTGAGGGGCAACTTTTCCACACAGAGGGTGGTGGGTGTATGGAACGAGCTGCAAGAGGAGGTAGTTGAGGCTGGGACTATCACAACACTTGGACAGGTACATGGATAGGAACAGAAACATAGAAAATAGGTGCAGGAGTTGGCCAATCGAGTAGGGCAGGTTTCCCTCTCTCTTTCTTCTTTCTTCCTCTCTCTTTTGCCTCTCTCCCTTTCTTGATTTCCTTCTCGCTCTCCAACTCCCTCTTCCTCCTCTTGCCCTCCATTCTTTCTCTTCCCTCCTTTCTCTTTCCTGCCTTCAATTTTTCTCTCCTTTCCTTGTCTCTTTCCTTCCTTCCTTTTTTCTCCCCCTTTCTTTCTTTACTCTCGCTCCCCTCCTTTCTCTCTTTCCTACTCTCATTTTCTCTCTCCCTTTCTTTCTCCTATTTCTCTCCCTCCCCTCCTTTCGTTCCTTTTTGCTCCTATTCTTTGTTTCCCTCTGTCCTCTCTTCTTTCCCTCACTTTCTTTCTCTCCTTCTTTCTCTCTCCCTCATTCTCCTTCCTTAGCTGTCTCTCTTTATTTCCTTCCCCTTTCTTTTTTCTTACTCTCTTCCTTTCTCAACCCTTATTTTATTCCTTCCTCCCTTTCCCTTTCTTCATTTTCCCGCCTTCTTTCCCTCCCTTGCATTATCTATCCCCTTTTTTCTTTCCCTTTCTCCTTCCCCCTTTCAGTTTCCTTCCTCTCATCCCCCTTTCTTTTTTCCCTTCACTTTTTCTCTTCCCCCTTTCTTTCCTCTTTCCCCATCTTTCTCTCTCTCTTCATTTCCTCGTTTCCCTCCTTTATTCTTCTTTTCCCCTTTCTCTCTCTATTCATTTTTTTCCATCCTTTCTTCTTTCCCTCTGTGAGGGATAAAGTGATTAAACCCCACTATTTTAAGGGGCTTTAAAGAGGATTCAAACCGATAGAGGCCAGGGAGGGGATTCTGACACAGCTGTGTATAAAAGTTACCAGAGCCGTCCTTGAGTAAGAATTGATAGCATTGTATAGCGGTAGAAGGGAGTGATGTAGATAGACCGCTATCAGTAGAAGGGAGTGATAGATGGGACCCTGGTCACTATAGCTTAGCTTTAGTGCTGATATAGGAGAACTGGGAGAGGTCAGTTGGAGGTGAGCAAAACTAGGGCAGGTCATGAACAACTGAGCATGCTTAATAAAATAAATGAATATTACAACGCACCCCTAGTCAAGAAACTGCTCATTGCCATGCACATGTAAGGACATGCGATGTATGATGTGGGAGGTACTGGGGGGACGTACCTACAGACTGTGCACCTCAGTGCCCTGATTGGAGAGGGTCAGAAGAGGAGGTTAAATGTAGGATTGTGTGTACAAAGTGGGGGCTCGTCCGCGATCGCTCGGTGGAAGCACGAAAGGAAGGGAAGGTGCACCCTGCTGATTTCAGCAGTCTCTGATCTCCTTGCTTGCCATCAGCGGTTTGAGCGAGTTAATTGCTGAACAACAAGCAGCTTTTATGGTTTGTTTAGATAAACATTCTGGTTGGAGAAGGGTAATAAATTATTGGGGCCCAGGGGGAAAAAAAAAGGAGTTGGCAGACAATGATGTAAATAATGGGAAGTTTATTTACTTCAGAAGAAAGACAGATGGTCAGACAAGCAGGAATACAGATTTGGGAAAAGGGGTTGCAGGCTCCGGGGGTAGCAGAAAACGTGGGAGCAGTGAAATATCCCATTGCCGTGTCAGATTGGAGTAACCAAGCAGAAGCAGGGAGGAAAAGCATGAGAGATCTCAGGGAGATAATAATCAAAGGGATCAGAGAAGCTGTCCCCAAGGGACAGAATTTTGAACGAGCTTTTGAAAACCAGCAAAACAAAGACGAACCTCCGATAGTGTTCTTACAGAGGCTAAGGAGGAACATCCAGCAATATTCGGGAATAGACCCTGATTCAGACGCAGGTTAGCAGTTGCTAAAGGTTAATTTCGTAACCAAGTCATGGCCAGATATTAGAAAGAAACTGGAAAAATTGGAGGATTGGAATGACAAACCATTAAATCAATTGTTAACAGAGGCTCAGAAAGTATATGTACGGCGGGATGAGGATAAACAGAAGGGAAAGGCAAAAATGATGTTGCAGGCAGTACAGCAAGGGGTGAAGAAGAAGGGAGATGAAGGTGATAGAAGGCCGGGCGCTAATGGAGACTGGGGAAGGGGAAGCGGCAGAGGCAGAGGACGAGGAAGAGGTGAATGGAGGGAGCGAAGTTGGGGTCGCCGGGAAAACAAGGAACAAGGATCAGGAGGGTGGTACACGGGGCCATCCCGGTGTTACCATTGTAACGAGGAGGGTCATTTCAAGAGGGAACATCCCAGGCTACGACGGGAGGTGCAGTCGTACACACTCATGGAGGAAGAATAGGGAAGTCGGGGGTCCTGCTCCCTGGGGTGTATGGGATACACACGGGAACCTCTGGTAAACTTGAAATTAGGACACCAGGGAGAGGATATGGTATTGATGGTAGATTCGGGAGCGGAGAGATCAAGCATAACTAAGGTACCGGAAGGAATGGGATTGGGTGAAAAACAAGTCAGAATCTCGGGGGTAGGAGGGAAAGTGATGACTGCCCCCGAGGTAGAAGGGGTGGTGGTAAAATATGAGAATCGAGAAGTCAGTGGAAGATTTTAAAAGGAAGGTGAATAAATTTGCAAAGGAGGAGAAACTCCAGCCCAGGTGGACCGGCCCATACCTAGTATTACTGACAACCGAGACAGCAGTACAAACAAAATAAAATGGGTGGACCCACGCAATCCGGGTTAAAGGACCCGTTGATTCACCCACTCTTGATAAGGAGGAACAGTGGATGGTGAAGCCAGGAAATAAGCCCCTAACATTAACTTTCAGAAAAAAATAAATGTATAACTAACAGTATGAAAGGAGCAGTCATGGTATTGCTTGCTCTGCATGTAATTATGGTAAAAAGTATTAATAACTGTATTAAATGTTATCATGATATCAGATACGGAGGGCGGACAACCAGATCATTTACCTATCATTCCCATGTGAACGATGCTTGCTATAACCTGAGGACTAGAAATATTTGTGAGGATGGGGGAAAGAAGTATTATATGGTGGAGAATAGAGGATATGTAGGGAGGTTTGGGTACGTTACCTGCCCAAAGGGGGAGAGATGAGTTTGTATGATTAGGACAGGACAGTTAGGTTTCCCTTTCCAGGCCTTAAGATGGACATTAGATAAAATAAAGGAGGAAGTAATAACAGAGTTAACGAAAGTAGTAGTCACCAAGCCTCCCCCTCCCCCACCTACTCAGCCTCAATTGCATTAGACAATGTATGAAGAAATAAAGAAGCAGATTGAGATCCCTGAAGGAGGAAAAAACCTGTTTGTGGACTTGGCCCTCCGGATAGCTGGAATCCTGAATGTGACTAACTGTTGGGTCTGCGGCGGACCACTGATGAGCTCACGTTGGCCGTGGAGAGGATCCATTGTTGAAGTATGGGACCTGATGGAGTGGAACCTGACAGTTGGATAAGACCGAGATCCCCAGGCATGGGTCCTGACAGATGCTCCGGTTGGGACTGAGTGTATCGCTAGGCTCTGGGCAAAGGATGCCGTCCTAGTAGGCAGCAGCCCCTGCCAGCACATCGTCACCCAGTGGTCAAATCAGTCCCGAGTGTGGTGGCCAGAGGAGCCTAAATGGTATCCAACTAAGAAAGATGGGAGAAACTGCACTATCTGGATGAAGACCGATAGAATGGAATTGACTGGACTATGGAACTGCACCGGGAACAACCCTTATGAAGGAATCCCAGTGTTGCGAGACATATGGAACAAGGTTACCTCTAGTGGACCGGCCCCTGAAGGACTGTTATGGATATGCGGACATAAGGCAAATGCCAACAAATTGGAGCGGGACTTGCTTTATTGGACTGGTACAACTGGGATTTTTCCTGTTAAACACCGAAGAAGGGTGGTCGCTAGGAACACCTGTATTTGAAGAAGAGGAAAATAGACATTGGAGAATGGGAAGGTGATGAATGGCCACCCGCAAGAATCATCTCATACTATGGACCAGCCACTTGGGCACAGGATGGATCCTGGGGCTACCGAACCCGGTATACATGTTAAACCGGATCATAAGACTTCAGGCAGTACTGGAAGTAATTACCAACCAAACTGCGGTGGCACTGGAGATGCTGGCAAAGCAGCAGACACAGATGAGAGCAGCAATATACCAGAACCGGTTGGCCCTAGATTACCTCCTGGCAGAAGAAGGAGGGGTATGCGGGAAATTCAACCTCTCTAATTGCTGTCTAAACATCGATGACAATGGACAGGCAGTGATGGACATATCAGAAGGAATCCATAAATTGGCACATTTTCCCATACAAAAGTGGAATTCGATTATGGGAACCCGATGGTGGGATTCCATCCTCGGAGGAACATGGTGGAGAATGGTGGGACTCGTGTTTCTATGTGCAGTGGGTGGACTGATCTTTATACCCTGTTGCATCCCTTGTTTTAGGGAACTTATTACAAGGAGTATAAGTCAGATGCAGGCTGTAGTCGTGCCCATGGGAGAGAAAGGGGTATTACAGAAGATAATGATAATGTAACCAGGGAAGGTCCAGGATCCACAGGAAGAGGAGAATAGGACAATGTTACTTCAATTCGAACTGAAGGAGCTTGAAATTGAGGTTTAATCAATAGATGCGTAGCAAAAGAAAAAGGGAGGATTGTGAGGGATAAAGTGATTAAACCCCACTATTGTAAGGGGCTTTAAAGAGGATTCGAACCGATAGAGGCCAGGGAGAGGATTCTGACACAGCAGTATATAAAAGTTACCAGAGCCGTCCTTGAGTAAGGATTGATAGCATTGTATAGAAAGGAGTGATGTAGATAGATCCCTATCAGTAGAAGGGAGTGATAGATGGGACCCTTGTCACTATAGCCTAGCTTTAGTGCTGATATAGGAGAACTGATAGAGGTCAGTTGGAGGTGAGCAAACCACGGGCAGGTCATTTACAACTGAGAAAGCTTAATAAAATAAATGAATATTACAACACACCCATATAACCATATAACCATATAACAATTACAGCACGGAAACAGGCCCTCATGGCCCTTCCAGTCCGTGCCGACCAGGGACATCCTCCAGTCCGTGCCGACAATTTGTTTTCCCCCTGGTCAAGAAACTGCTCATTACCATGCACATGTCTGGACATGCGATGTATGATGTGGGAGGTACTGGGGGGACGTACCTACAGATTGTGCACCTCAGTGCCCTGATTGAAGAGGGCCAGAAGGGGAGGTTAAATGTAGAATTGTGTGTATAAAGGGGTTGACCTTTCTGACTTTGGTGTGTCTCAACTTGGAGAGGCACCCGACTCTGCAGTCTCTCTCTGTCCGGCCCCGGCCCCTCAACTCGATGCCCCATTGGCTCCAACACGTCGCTCCCGCCCCTCACCCCGCTCCTATAGGTCGGTCTGGCCGTCAATCAGCCGCCTGTTGACAGACAGACAGACAGAGAGAGACAGCAAGAAAGAAAGAGAGGGACACAAAAAGAGAAGTAGAGAGACAGAGAAAGAAGCAAGGAAGGAAGGAAGATAAATAGAGAAAGGAAAAGAAAGAAAGAAATATAAAGAGAAGAGCGAGAGAAAAGAGAGGGAGAGCGAGGGAAACGGTGAGAAAAGGAGGGAGAAAAAGAAAGAAAGAAAAGTAAAAGAGAAGAGGGAGACAAATTTACAGAGAAAGACAGAAAAAAAGGAGGCTTCTTATTCCTTGAGTTAAGAATTTGTAAAATATTATTGTAGCTCCATCCCTCTCTCTCTCTCTCTCTCTCTCTCTCTCTCCCCCTCTCCCTCTCTCTCCCTCTCCCTCGCTCTCCCTCTCTCCCTCTCCCCCCCTCTCTCCCTCTCTGTCTCCCTCCCTCTCCCTCTCCCTCTCGCTCTTTTTTTTGGGTACAACTTGTTTTTAGGAACTCTCGCACCTCACAGATAACTGTTGCATGATACACGGCCTTGGAGTCTGGGCACTCGGCCAACCCACTCGCACCTGAAACAACAAGCTTACCAGTGCAGCGCCCAGGGTCGTTATCAAAAATCGAAAGACCAGAACTCTCGGAAAGTTCACTAATCCCGCTACACAAACTGGCCCCATCACTCTCCCCCTCCTCCAGCATGCCACCACCCCTAGGATCAATGCCAGGGAAGGGTCCCGACACCCCTGACCGCAACAAGCAGCCCACTGACTGGCTGGGCTCCTGCACTCTCCCATCACCCTCCACGTCTGGGCCTGGGGAAGAAAAAACAAGAGGCACCCTCAGGGCCTGTGGTACACTGGCACCCTCGGAAACTGAAGGAGGATCACGACCCGAAACAGCCCCGACCTCCACAGCACCTAGAGTACCCTCGCCACAGGCAACACCCAGAGAATCTCCTCTTGCCTTTAAACTCTCCCCTGCCGACTCACCCAGAGAGGCAGCACATCCCCCAGCACCTCCATTGGCTCTGATAAGGAGCACAGACTGGTACACCAATGCCCCTGAACCTCCACCTTTGGGCTGACTCTGCTCATCCCCCGTCTCAGGGGGCACACTACCAGGGGAGCTAACCCCATCATCTGGCATGTCAACACCCTCAGTAGGTCTGTGAAATGAGGGGACCTCCTCCGACCCAGAGGACACACCCACAGGGGAGCTAACCTCAACACCCGATGAGATAACTCCCTCAGAGGTCCCCTGAAACGAAAGGGCATCCTCCCGTTCCGAGGACACACCACCAGAGGAGTCAACCGCAGCACATGGTCTTATAATACCCGCTGAAGATCCCTGAAATAGAGGCCCAACCTCCGACCCGGAGGACACCAGTTCAAGACAACCAACCACATCAGTGGTGGAAGGTCTGGAGAAAGACATCCCCCTAACTTTGGACCCACGCCCTTGCTCTTCCTCGCCAGCCACTAACCTCCTTTTTGTCCCGCTAGAATGTGGCGGTACGGTGACCTCCATAACATTCCCAGCCACTTTACCACCCGCACGTTTTAGATTCCCTGCCCCCGTCTGAACCACTGCAGCTCCTTGCTGGGCCACGACAGGTGCAAACTGCACCTCACTGGAGCTGAAAGGCGCCCCTTGGGTGGTCTCAGAACTCGGCAGGTGCACACCCGATCCCGTTTGACTCGCTCAGGCGGACTTTTTCTTCTCCTTCTCCTTCATCTTTCTCTGCTTCTCCCAATTACCCACTTCCTCACCCCCCTCCCATTGTGCCCCGCCTTCAGCCGCCACCACAGGTTCAGGACCTGGGGGGTGGGGGCTATCGCTACCTCGGGTCCCCAAGGCAGAACCTGCAGATCCAGATTGGCTATCACTGCAATCCTGGATCACCGAGGCAGAGCTGGCAGCCCTAGCCGGGTCAGCAGAACCACCCCGCGCCCCTGATGTTTGACGAGCCACGCCGGATGGGCCAGCAATGCATCCCTAGGCCACTGCGCTAGAACTTCTCGCAGTCACCCCGCGAATAAGACACTCCCTCCGGAGATGTCCAAATTCGCCGCACGCATGACACCGTGCCTTTCCCCAACTCCAACGCACAGTTCTAGGGAGACCCCTACACTCCACCTCGAAACTCCCCTCAGCGCCATCCCCCTCAGCCAACTTCATGAACACCCTCCTCTTGAAACCGAAGACCCCTTTTTCCTCCGGGTCCCCCCGGGGTGCATGAGCCTAAAGCACTTAGACCGCACCTCCCCAAACTTAGACAGGTGTGGAATAAGTGACGCGTCCGGAATACATGTGGGGCAACTCCGCAGGAGAACCGGTCTCACCCTGGATACCCACAGATCCACCTGTATGTGGACCACCCCCACTGAGACCCCCAGCTCCAACGTTCGGGCCACACCCTCCCGGGTCTTTAGTATCATCTCAACCTTTCCTCTTTCGAACTCGGAAGAGACAATAGCTCCCCTCCCAAGAAGTTCATTCAAGGCCTTCGTAATGTCTCCCCAGGACATCATAGGCCCAGTTTGAACCGAGATACCAAAACCGTCCCAATCCAAGTCAACATGAGGCTCATGCTCAGATGGCTTCGTACCCGCCACTGTTGCCACCGCTGCGTACGTCCGGACCTTTGGCCGCGCCCCAGCCATCGCCATCCTGACAGAGGCACAAACCAGCTCCAGGCACCCCAGCAGCTCAGCTCCAAGTTAAGTTCCAGAGACAGTCACAGTCAAAGACAGGCAGCAGAAAGCAGAAACCTCCAGCTGAAGCAGGAAAGTCCCCAAGCTCGACCACAGCCGAGAGCAGCTTTTGGGGAGCTCTATCCCAGTCTAGCCATAAGCAAGAGTACTTTCTTCACATTAAGCCAGGCAGCCGCACTGTGCAAAATGACTTTAGGGCAGAGAAACGGTGCTAAAATTGACAAAGACACCGAAATCTTCGTACCCTCGATCTCCAGGCACTCTTGGCAATCCGCCAACGACAACCGCACCCTCGACAATGTAGAGAAAACTCAGGAAATTTCACACTAGTAGAGGAATCCTAGACCAGAGGAAAGTTTCAACAGTCCAACGATAAGTTAAACTATGAAGCCCCTCTGCCTCTGTTCCTTCTCCACTGGCAAAATCCCTGAAAGGCTGCTTCAATTCTTCCAAACTGCAGAGCTGAGAAGAAAACACAACCTCTCTCTCTCTCTCTCTCTCTCTCTCTCTCTCTCTCTCTCCCACTCTCTATCCCTCTCTCTTTTTTTTATGTTTCAAAAACTTTATTCGACACAATCATATAATACAACACATCAAACCATAATCAAAAATTGCACTATATAAAAAAATCATTATAGTACAACAATACAATAATTGTTCACAATACATTGAACCCCACGCGGTGACCAGCGCCCACGGAAGGCCTCCAGAGTCCCCGTGGACACCGCATGTTCCCACTCCAGGGACACACGTGCACGGACGTAGGCCCGGAAAAGGGGCAGGCAGCCGACTCTAGCCTGACCATCGACCGCCCGCTGCCTGGACTCCCGAATGGCCATCTTGGCCAGGCCCAGGAGCAAACCGACAGGGAAGTCCCGCCCCCCCCACTCGGCTCTCCCCACTCCCTGCCTTGTGTGCGAAAACTAGAATCGTGGGACTAAAATGCAACCAGAACTTGAGGAACAACCCCTTCAGATATTGATACAGGGGCAGTAGCCTCTCACACTCCATATACACGTGGAACACGGCCTCTTCCTCGCCGCAGAAAATACATGCGGCAGACGAGCCCGTGAATCGACTCAAAGGTTTATTACATACCACTGCTCTATGCAACACTCTCCACCCCAGGTCCCCAATGTAAAGGGGAACAACTCGCTTATAGAAGGACTCCCACTGGGGACCTCCCCCGCCTTCAGGTGGTAACACCGTCTGCCATGGTGTGTCGGGACGGGAGACGAAGGCAAGGAGGTGCAGAATGTGCAGGAGCATCCTGTACAGTGTGCGTCTCTTCACATCACGAAATGGCATGCTGGTCATCGCAGAAAGGCGGCTTAGATTGTGTGGAACCGGTACCCGAGAAATATACCGGATCCTAGGCCCGATGAGCAGATCTGACGGCGCGGGTGAAAGCTCTATCAGAACCACTCTAGGCACTCGCCTCTCCTCGACACCCGCCATGACAGGGTGAGGACCGGCCACTCCCGCAGCCACAACAACCCCCTCCCCTCATGGAGCAACACGCTGGCTGAAAACAACCAAATTCCTCACTCTTAGCACATCCCGGTAGAAGACAGGCAAACCCCTTAGGGCGGGTCAACTGATACCCGCCACCGGGAGCCGTGAGACCCCCCTTAGGCAACGATCCCGACGGAAAAAATACGTGGCCAGAGCATGCCATCTGGGTGGGTTCTCTACGTACATGTACCTCCACAGAGTCCTGAGGCGAAGAGCCGCCACCTGGGTACGCACGCATACCAAGGACTGGCCGCCCTCCTCTAAAGGGAGACTCAGGACCGCCGCGGAAATCCAGTGCTTCCTATTTCCCCAAAGGAAATCTACCAGCTTCTTCTGTAAAGCAGTTGCAAAGATAGAGGGCGGGACAAGAGTAGCCAGCCGGTACCATAACATGGAGGCCACCAGCTGGTTTATGACCAGCACCCTCCCACGAAAGGAAAGAACTCCAAGCAGGCCTGACCAGCGCCCCAGCCGAGCGACCACTTTTGCCTCCAACTCCAGCCAGTTTGCCGGCCAAGCATCCTCAGTGGGACTCAGGTACACCCCCAGATAGAGGAGGTGCGTGGTACTCCACGCAAACATTACCATCTCCTCTGGCAGGGAGTCTACCTGCCACTCACCCACTAAAAGTCCAGAACACTTACTCCAGTTAATCCTAGCAGAAGATGCAGCCGAGAAAATCTCCTGGCAATCACGCATCCTCCGCAGGTCACCAGGATCAGTGAACATAAGGAGTACATCATCGGCATATACCGAAAGAACCACCTCCACCCCCGGGCCAGGTAGGGCCAGGCCTGTCAACCTCCTCCGAAGAAGACACAGGAACGGCAACACACAGACCGAGTACAACTGAACCGACATGGGGCATCCCTGACGGACCCCTCTCCCAAAATGAAAAGGAGACAACAACGCACCATTAACCTTCACAAGGCATTCTACTGCAGCGTACAAAAGCCGGACCCGGGCCACGAAATGCGGTCCAAACCCAAACGCTTGCAACGTCCCGAAAAGGTATTCATGCTCTACCCTATCTAAAGCCTTCTCCCGATCAAGAGACAGAAAAGCAGCTGACTGACCAGTGCCCTGGGCTAGATGAATCAGGTCCTTTACCAGGTGGATGTTATCCTGAATGGACCGGCCAGGGACTGTATAGGACTGGTCAGGATGAATCAGTTGAGACAGCACGGAGCCCAGGCGATTTGCCACTGCCCGTGCAAAAGCTTTATACTCTGTACATAGGAGAGAGACCGGGCGCCAGTTCTTCAACAAGCGGAGTTCACCCTTCTTGGGCAGCAGGACAGCAACTGCCCTACGCCACGAGAGGGGCATCTCCCCGGTCGCCAGGCTCTCCCCCAGAACCAACATGTAATCGCCCCCGAGGACATCCCAGAAAGCTCTAACAAACTCTACCGTCAGCCCATCCATCCCGGGGGACCAACCCCTCCTGAGCTGATGCAGGGCACGAGTCAACTCCTCCAAAGATAAGGGGCCATCAAGAAGATCTGCCACCCCCCTATCTACAGTCGGTAGACCCTCCCACAGATCCTGCTGGGCCTCCCCGCTGAATCCATCTGCAGAGAACAGGGCCCCATAAAAGGACCTGACCAAGGCACTGATCCTCTCTGTATCAGTGACAGAGGAGGCGTCGTCTGCGAGCAGCTCCACGAGCTGTTTGCGAGCTCCCCGCCCCTTCTCCAGAGAGAAAAAGAAAGGCGAAGCTCGGTCCAGATCGCGCAGCATCTGGACCCGCGACCTCACGTAGGCGCCTCGGGACCCCGCTCAAGCAGCAGGCTCCTCAAAGCTTCCTTCTTCATCTGAAACTCTTCCCATTCACAGGAGTCTTCACCAAACCGACCCAGACGAGACTCTGCGTCCAGTATCTCCCTCTCAAGCCTCCCGACCGCTGAGTCCCACCTTCCGGTCAACCCCCACGTATAATCCTTACAAAAGAGACGGATGTGACCTTTCCCCACATCCCACCACTGCCTAGGGGAAGAGAAGCACCTCTGCCTCTCTCTCCACTTCCCCCAAAACCGACTGAATGACTCCCGGAACCACCGATCATCCAGCAGCCTGTTGTTAAAGTGCCAGTACGCGGACCCAGCCCGAGCGCGCGCTGGATTGAAATCCACTCGCACCAGACAGTGGTCCGAGCACGGCACCAGCCACATTGAGGCCGCTGAGACACGGGAAACAAACGCTCAGGAAATATATATTCGATCAATGCGGGAACAGCCACCCTCAGACCTCCACGAAAAAGCAGTGGAATCAGGGTGGAGGTTCCGCCACGCATCACTAAATCACGCATCATGGAACACTAAAGCCCCTGAACCTTCTCCTTTGGGCTGACTTTGCTCATCCCCCGCCTCAGGGGGCACACTACCACGGGAGCTAACCCCATAATCTGGCGTGCCAACACCCTCAGTAGGCCTCTGAAACGAGGGGACCTCCTCCAACCCAGAGGACACACACCCAGGGGAGCTAACCTCAACACCTGATGAGATAACTCCTTCGGAGGGCCCCTGAGATGAAGGGACATCCACCCGCGCAGAGGACACAACCCCAGCATCTGGTCTTGTAATGCCCGTGGAAGATCCCTGAGATAGAGGCCCAGCCTCCAACCCAGAAGACACCAGTTCATGACCACCAACCACATCAGTGGTGGAAGGTCTGGAAAAAGTCATCCCCCTAACTTTAGACTCACGCCCTTGCTCTTCCTCGCCAGGCACTAACCTCCTTTTTGTCCCGCTAGCATGTGGCAGTACGGTGACCTCCATAACGGAAGTGTCTTCCGCCTCCACACTAACATCAGCCTCTTTACCACCCACACGTTTTAGCTTCCCTGCCCCTGTCTGAACCACCTCAGCTCCTTGCTGGGCCAAGGCAGGTGCAAACTGCACCTCACTGCAGCTGACAGGCGCCCCTTGGGTGGTCTCAGAACTCGGCAGGTGCGCACCCGATCCCGTTTGACTCGCTCGGGCGGACTTTTTCTTCTCCTTTCTCTTCTTCTTCTGCTGCTCCCAATTCCTCCCCTCCTCACCCCCCTCCCCCTGTGCCCCGCCTTCAGCCGCCACCACAGGTTCAGGACATGGGGGGCGGGGGCCATCGCTGCCCCGGGTCCCCAAGCCAGAACCTGCAGACCCTCTGGAGATGTCCACATTTGCCGCACGCATGACACTGTGCCTTTCCCCAACTCCAACGCACGGTTCTAGGAAGACCCCTATACTCCACCTCGAAACTCCCCTAAGCGCCATCCCCCTCACCCACCTTCATGAACACCCTCCTCTTGAAACTGAAGACCCCTTTTTCCTCTGGGTCCCCCCCGGGGTGCATGAGCCTAAAGCACTTAGACCACACCTCCCCAAACTTAGACAGGTGTGGAATAAGTGACGCGTCCGGAATACATGTGGGGCAACTCCGCAGGAGAACCGGTCTCACCCTGGATGCCCACGGATCCACCTGTATGTGGACCCCCCCCCCACTGAGACCCCCAGCTCCAATGCTCGAGCCACACCCTCCCGGGTCTTTAGTCTCATCTGAACCTTTCCTCTTTTGAGCTCGGAAGAGACAATAGCTCCCCTCCCAAGAAGGTCATTCAAGGCCTTTGTAATGTCTCCCCTGGACATCATAGGCCCAGTTTGAACCAAGATACCAAAACCGTCCCAATCCAAGTCAACATGAGGCTCATGCTCAGATGACCTCGTACCCGCCACTGTTGCCCCCTCCTCCCCCTCTCTCTCTCTCTCTCTCTCTCTCTCTCTTTTTTTATGTTCCAAAAACTTTATTCGACACAATCATATAATACAACACATCAAACCATAATCAAAAATTGCACTATATAAAAAACATTATAGTACAACAATACAATCATTGTTCACAATACTCTGAACCCCACGCGGTGACCAGTGCCCACGGAAGGCCTCCCCCTCTCTCTCTCTCTCTCATCCCCCCCTCTCTCTCCCCTCTCTTTCACTCTCTCCCGCTCTCTACCTCCCTCTCCCTCTCTCTCTCTCCCTCTCGCTTTCCCTGTCTCTCTCCCTCTCTCTCTCTCCCTCTCTCTTTCTCTCCCTCTCCCTCTCCCTCTCTCTCTCCCCTCTCCCTCTCCTCTTCCCTCTCTCTTTCCATCTCTCTCTCCCTCTCTCTCTCCCTCTCTCCGCTCACCCTCTCTCTATCTCTCTCTCTCCCTCTTTATCTCTCTCTCTCTCTCTCCCTCTCGCTCTCTTCCTCTCCCTTTCTCCTCTCTCCTCAATCTCTCCCCCTTCTCTCTCCCCCCTCTGACCCCATCTCTCTCCCCTCTCTCTCCCCCCCTTGTGCCCCCTCTCTCTCTTTCTCCCCCCTCTCTCTCCCTTGTCCCCCTCTCTCTCTCCCCCCTCTCCCTCTCTCCCTCCCTTGTCCCCCCTCTCTCTCTCTCGCTCCTCTCTCTCTCCCTTGTCTCTCCTCTTTCTCCACCCTCTCTCTCCCCCTCCTCTCTCTCCTCGTGTTGTATTTGTGGTTATCTTCTGTTGCTCTTTAAACATGACGCAATCCTCTTGCTTCGCGCGCATCTTTGCTACGTTGTACCTCTCCGCTTTAATGTATATTCTGTCCCTGACGCCCCTTGTCAGCCACGGTCGCCCCTTACTCACTCCTCTTGGAATCTTTCTTCCTCATTGGAATGACCTGATGCTGCACCTTCTGTATTATTCCCAGAAATACCTGCCGTTGTTGCTCCACTCTCTCTCATCCCTGCTAGTGCATCTTTCTGGTCAACTTTGGCCAGCTCCTCCCTCCCTCCCTCCCTCCCTCCCTCCCTCATGTCTCTGGCGGTGAATGTGAGGAGCCGGAGCCCGGAGCAGACAGACTGCGGCCTCCTCTGGGATGGATGCTCTCAGGGCGGGGATTTATGAATGAGCCGAAGCACTGAGGTGAGCGGATATTTCACCGCGTTCTTCATCTGCTCCCTGAACTTGGACTGGGTCACCGCGTAAATAAATGTGTTGGAGCAGCAGCTGACATTCCTCAGCAAATACCCGACGTAGTTAAAGATCCATTGAGAATCATTCCGATCATTTCCAATTCCTGTGATCTGAGAATAGACGAAGTCTACAACAAACGTCAGCCACAGGAGGATGAAGCTGCCGGAGATGGTGACGAGTAAAACCACAGACCTCCTCCTGCTCTCCATCTCCGGGTCACTGCGGTTCTCCCCCTTGCTCTCACCCCTCAGCCCCTTACGGACCCGACTGGCCACTAAAATGTGGCGGACTGTCAGAGCGTTGAGCAGCAGGATTACAGCGAAAGGGAGGAGCGGAGTTAAAACCGTGTCAAACCAGTCAAATGCCACCCACCTGGGGTCAGTGTAATAACTGTCCATCGTGTCACAGTCCCACGGGACATTGTCGATGATTCTCCAGGGTTCCTGTGTGAAGTAGCGGGGAAGGTTTTCCAGACAGACCAGAACGCCGGCTGTTGCCAAAACCACAGCTGCAGTTTTCCCGGTGCAATATTTAGTTTTCAGCTTCTGGCAACAAATGGCGACAAAGCGATCAAAGGTGAAAGTGACGGTGAACCAGACAGAACAGCGTGTGGCTGCAGACACCAGTACAGGGATAACACTACACACAGGGTAGAGGGTCAGGAAACTCCAGTAAAAGTAATGAAATCGGAGCTGAAACAAGATGACCTCGGTGATGAGGACCAGTAGATCGGCCGCTGCCATGGCCACCAGGTAGCGAGTGGTGCAGGTGGAGAGGCCGCACTTTCCCCGGGACAGGATCACAATCGCCACTAAATTCACTGCGGGCGGAAAGACAAGGGAACGGACACTGGGCATTTACTCAACACGGTCTCCGGGGCTGAACACCGGCTCGACTTTCAGGTCAAGGTCAGGAGTGTTGAAGTTGGTGCGCGGCTGTTGCAAGTTTAACAATGTCAGAGCCGGCTCCGACTGTGCCCGACCTGCCTGCCTGCTTCAGGGGAGAGATATAAGGCGACGGGCGGGCGGGGTAAAGGGCGGGGAGGGAATGAGCAGCCACCCGCTACAATAGGCGTAATGGTCCTTTCTATAGTGAACCCTGCTGCTGCTCACAGTCTCTGATGGGGCCGCTTTCACAGACTTAACCGTGAGCGGCCGCCCGCGTTTAACCAGGGCTCTGGGAACTCGGCATCTGATGGGGACAAGGAGGCTTCCAGAGGGAAGGCAGGGACAACATGGAATCAGGCAGCAGAGTGGCCCCGTTAATGGATTAATTCCACAGTGAGTTCAGTTCAGTAACAACACACACACACACACGCCGGTAGACCCACGGCCACTGGTCCAGGAGATAGATCCAATTATTGAGCAACGGGCTGTGGGTGAAATCCGACTGTGACAGACAGACTCCACAGTGAGTGAGACACAGTGTCCACAGGAGCAGCTGTTCACTCTGATCAATAACTCACACACAGTGAACTTCACAATGTGAACCCCTCTCTCCCAGTTACACCGTCCCGGAGAGCTTTCTGCCTGCCTGCCTGTCCCGAGCACTGGGACAACTCTGGGCAAGGTGCCACTGAAGGCAAGAACCGCATTCTAGTGGCTCCCGAGCGGTAGCAGGGAGAGAAAAAGAGGGTTCGTTTCAGCTGTTTGAAAATAAGCCAAATCACAGCAGCGTTAATTCACAACTATGTCACTGAGAGGATTGGTATCCTTCACATATTCTTGTACAACGACCATCAGTTCGGAACTTGTAACATGATGAGAATCAGGTCAACCCCAGTTAACACACGGTGGAGTTATAAAACGTGAATTGTTCTGCTCACTTACCGGGGATTCCAACGGCAGCAATGATCACGTACAGGATTATCTCCACGGCGTAATATTCATAAAGATGCTGTCCCATTTTCTCTGCCCAGCGACGTGTCCCCGTGAGCTACCGGTAATGTCTCGGAATGAAATGCTGGGACAGAACATTCCTGGAGATTTTATACCATTTTCCGTCTCCACCGGGACAGTGAAGTTTCAACACAGTTTAAAAATAGAGATTTAGAAATGATTGACAAACAGATGACATCAGCCGAGTGACATCCCTGCTGAGACAGACAGGTTGTGATTTATTCAGGGAATTGATTGAGAAACTCCAAAGACTGGGAATTGTGGCGATAGATGCTGAGGGATGGAAATTGGGAGCGGCGGGATTGTTCCAGCAAAGGGGATATTGTTTCAAACTCCATCAGATCCAACTCTCCACCTCATGTTGTTTGTCTGATTTCCTTCAATCCGTTTCACTCGACAAGGCAATGCCAAATTCCAGGGACCCTCTCAGGGCTTCTGGTGCCCAGTTTGAAGGTGGACTGGACTGGGCGACCTTTGTCCACAGGTTGAGGAATTAGTTCAACAGATCACCTTGGATTAAAATGCGCCCCCTCCACTCTGATTCACCATTCAAGATGATCGCGGCTTCACTGACTGTGACCTCAACCCCACACTCCCCCTGACTGTCCCCGGGAACCATTCACTCCCTGCTTGCCTGGAATAGATCTGACTATACCATGGGACAATAACATTCTCCGCCTTCATCACCTCTGAGGAGGAACAACCCAAAGACTCAAGACACTCAGAGAACAGAAACATTGCCGCCTTAGAATTGTCCAAAACCTAAATAAAACGGCGAATGGTGCAGCACCTCTCCCCCTCTCTTTCTCTCTCCCTCCATCCTTACTGCTGTCACTCTCTCTGAACTGTCACTCTCTCCCCTACTCTCTATTCTCCCTCTCTGCGCTGGCATATCTCTGTCAACCTTTCTTCCCTTACCCCCCCCCTCACTCGCACTGCATCTCTCCCCCCATTTCTCTGTATCTCTCTGACCCTTCCCTCTCTCCCTTCTACCGACCCACTCGTTCCGAACTCTTCTCCATGGTCCCACACTACATTTAATAGATCACTCTCCCTCCGCCTCTTCCACTTTCGTCTTCTCCGCTATCTCTCCCTTTCATCTTTGTACTCCCTATCTGTCTCTTCATTCCCCAACTCTCCTCCTGCTTGCCCTCACTTCTCTCTCCAACGCCTTTCTTGCGGTTACAACGGTGAGGCACCATGGGATGTAACAGCTGTCCATATACCCCTTCCCTCACACTCCAGCAGCACTTCCAGGAGGGCCAGATGTTCACCGGCACCTCCAGTAATCTCATGCGTTGCATGCAGTGTTCCAGATATGGCCTCCTTTACATCGTGGTCAAGCGTAGACTGGGCGAACGTTACGCCGAACACTTACTCTTGTTCCGCCAAGGCCTGCCGGATCTCCCCGTTGCTAACCATTGTAACTCCCCTTCCCACACTGACCTTTCTGCCCTGGGCCTCCTCCATGGCCAGAGTGAGGCTACATGCAAACTGAGACACTGCCGCTTCATATTCCGCTTTAGTACATTGCAACCTAATGGGATGAACATTGAATTCTCCAATGTTAGGTAGCTAGCGTGAAAATTCCCGCTTTCCCCTCGCTCTTCCTCATGCCTCGAACGGACTCCCACCCACTCATCTCCTCTATCGCCCCATCCACCGATATTCCTTCCCCTCTCTTTATAATTCCATCCTCTTCAATCTTTATCTCACTCCTTACATAGTTGAATCTCAGGTATCAACCACATGACTATCACAACCCTATTAATCTGCATCCGCACATCATTCAACTCACGTTTTCTGACTCCCTCTGTTCCAGCCTTCTCCCCTTTCTACCACACTCAGTCTGAAGAAGGGTCCCGAACCGAAACGTCACCTTTTCATAGAAACATAGAAAATAGGTGCAGGAGGAGGCCATTCGGCCCTTCGAGCCTGTACCGCCATTCAATGTGATCATGGCTGATCATCCAACTCAGTATCCTATACCTGCCTTCTCTCCATACCCCCTGATCCCTTCAGCCACAAATGCCACATCTAACTCCCTCTTAAATATAGCCAATGAACTGGCCTCAACTGCCTTCTGTGGGAGATAATTCCAGCGACTCACCACTCTCTGTGTGAAAAATGTGTTTCTCATCTCGGTCCTAAAAGACTTCCCACTTATCCTTAAACTATGACCCCTTGTTCTGGCGTTCTCCAACATCGGGAACAATCTTCCTGCATCTAGCCTGTCCAACCCCTTAAGAAATGTGTAAGTTTCTATTATATCCCCCCTCAATCTTCTAAATTCCAGCGAGTACAAGCCGAGTCTATCCAGTCTTTCTTCATATGGAAGTCCTGCCATCCCAGGAATCATTCTGGTGAACCTTCTCTGTACTCCCTCTATGGCAATAATGTCTTTCCTCAGATTAGGAGACCAAAACTGTATGCAATACTCCAGGTGTGGTCTCAGCAAGACCCTGTACAACTGCAGTAGAACCTCCCCGCTTTTCACGTTCTGAGAAGGCATAGGTAGATCGGCATGTCGCCTACAACTCTCACCAACTTCTACAGTTGCACCATAGAAGGTTGGTTTGGGAATAACTCCATCTGAACAGCTCCGTAAAGCTGGATAGGTCGCTTACATTTCGTCAACACCTGGCTGGTCTCTGCGACAAGGTCCTGGCGCGTAGCGGCCTCATCCGATGCCTGGCGGGAACAAGTTGGGGAGCCAGCCCATCAACTCTTCACACCTCTGCCTTAGCTCTTGTGTATGCCCCAGCTGAGTACTGCGCACCCGTATGGAGTAGTAGACATACTAGCCTGGTAGACACGAGCCTGAACAGCACCTTGCGAACCATCACTGGGTGCCTTCACGCTACTCCAATAGCGAGTGAGTGAATGAACTGCTCAACCTAGCTACCTATGGCATTCCGCCTGCAGGGATCCGAAGGCAAGCAGCAACTCTGGCACTATCTCGTCGTGCCATAGACCCAGATCACCTCCTCCATCAGGCTATCAGCAGAGAGCAGAGGCCACCCCGACTGAAGTCCCGTCACCCATTTTTCTCCACATGGAAAACAACTCCTAGCATCCATCCAGCCAACTGAGACAAAAGCACACTGGATAGCCACCAAGTGGTCACAGGAGTGGAAGGCAACCTCATCTCCATTACACAGCTACATCCCTTCACCAGATAAACACTGTCCAGGGTCTGAGCTCCCCAGAGGAGCATGGGTGAAGCTCAACAGACTTGGTACTGGGGTTGGGCGTTTCAATGCCAGCATGTGGAGATGGGGGCTCCGCCAGAGCCCAACCTGTGAATGAGGAGCAGAACAACAGACAGCCAACCATGTCATCTCTGGGTGCCGCTCTACCACCCACCAAATGGAGCTGTGTCAGGGCCAGGCAGACATTAGCGCCAACATAGATAACAACCTGGCTGCTCAACACCTGGCTTGAGATCTAACTATACCTTTGGTTTATGTTTCAATCGCTAGAAGAAGACGCTCCATCCAAGACAGTAAGTAATTGCAGCAAAATGTGGACGCTATCCAGACGGTGGCACAAACTAATCTCCCTTCCATTGACTCAATTTATACCTCAAGCTGCCTCGGCAAGGCCAGATGCAGAATCGACGATTCTCACCCTGGTCATTCCTTCTTCTCCCCTCTCCCATCAGGCAACAGATAGAGAATTGTGAAAACGCACATCTTCAGATTCAAGGACAGTTTCTTCCCCGCTATTATCAGGCAACTGAATCATCCTATCACAACCAGTGCTGAACTACTATCTACCCCTTCGTGACCCTCGGCCGATCCTTGATGGGACTTTCCGGGCATTACCTTGCACTGAACGTTATCCCCCTATCATGCATCCACACACTGTAGATAGCTCCATTGTAACCATTTGTTGTCTTTCCGCAGCAAAAGCATTTCATTGTACATCGGGACACGTGACAATAAACTAAACCCAACTGAAAAGCTCAACTAAACTTCTCCAGAGATGCATCCTGACTCGCATTGGTTATTATGTGTGTGTGAGACTATCAGAGTGCGTGTGTCCATTCATGAGTGTGTTAGCACGTGTATTTAAATGTGAATGTGTGAGATTGTGCAAATCAGTTGGAGTGTGTGTGTGTGTGACACTATCAGAGTGTGTGTCCATGCATGAGTGTGTTAGCACGTGAATGCGTGAATGTGTGAGATTGTGCAAATCAGTTGGAGTGTGTGTGTGTGTGTGTGAGTGAGGGTGTTTCAATGATTCAATGGTACTTTATAGTCACGTATACCCAGGTGCAGTGAAATACTTAGTTTTGCAGACAACCCGGTAAAATCATGTGGCAGTCCTCACCGAGGCAGTACATAAATCTCGCCACAGTTTGACGCCGACACAGTTACAAACGTTGGCCGAATAATGATATCTCCTGCCTGCTGCCACATCGGGGGATCCATCGACGGTCCACCTCGCTCCCTGCCATTGCTCGAGGCTCCATCCTCGCTACCGAGGCGCGGCTCCCATCGCCGTCCGTGGTGGACGAGCCGTGCTTACCGGGGACATTCCATACTGCGCTGCGCAGCCCGCCGCGAACACCCCGGAATCCTTCTGAATCACAAAATATGCAAGTGTGCAGACGGGTCTGCGTGTGTGAGTGCGACAGAATTTGTAAAAGCGAATGTATTTGCTTGTGTTTGTGTCTGCGTGAGTGTGCGTGTGTGTGCGTGAGCATTAGTAAATGTGGGTGACAGTGGTTGCGTGTGTGAGTGCGTGTGGATTTTTGTTTGTGAAAAAATGTTGGAGAATATTAGAATAAGTGGGACCCATTGGGTCCCATGTTCAAACGGGAGGGCTGGACCCGAAAGCAAAATTCCACCTCTGCACCAATTCCAATATTGATGGCCTGTGGGGGAGAGAGAGCTTTTTGGAGCGGTAGTAATGGTGTGGTGGGCCGAATGGACAGGTTTCCAGAGGGCTAGTATGGACATTGTGGGCAGAATGGATCCTTGGACTCGCAGTTCAGACAGTCACGGCTGGTGGGTTGGCAGTTCACTCACTCACGGCTGGTGGGCTGGCAATTCAATCACTCGCGGCTGGTGAGTTGGCAGTTCAGTCACTCATGGCTGGTGAGCTGGGAGTTCACTCACTCACAGCTGGTCTGCTGGCAGTTCACTCACTCACGGCTGGTGAGCTAGGAGTTCACTCACTCACGGCTGGTGGGCTGGCAGTTCAGTCACTCACGGCTGGTGGGCAGGCAGTTCAGTCAGTCATGGCTGGTGGGCTGGCAGTTCAGTCACTCACGGCTGGTGGGCTTGCAGGTCAGTCACTCACGGCTGGTGGGCTGGCAGTTCACTCACTCACGGCTAGTGAGCTGGCAGTTCAGTCACTCACGGCTGGTGGACAGGCAGTTCACTCACTCACGTCTGCTGGGCTGGAAATTTAGTCACTCAAGGCTGGTGGGCTGGCAGTTCACTCATTCATGGCTGGTGGCCTGGCAGTTCAGTCAATCATATAACAATTACAGCACGGAAACAGGCCCTCTCTGGCCCTTCCAGTCCGTGCCGACCATTTGTTTTCCCCTAGTCCCATCTACCTGCACTCAGACCATACCCCTCCATTCCCTTCACGTCCATATACCTATCCACTTTACTTTTAAATGTTAAAATTGATCCTGCCTCCACCACTTCTGCTGGAAGCTCATTCCACACAACCACCACCCTCTGAGTAAAGAAGTTCCCCCTCACATTACCCCGAAACTTCTGTCCCTTAATTCTCATATCATGCCCTCTTGTTTGAATGTTCCCTACCCTCAATGGGAAAAACGTATCCACGTTAACTCTGTCTATCCCTTTCATCATTTTAAAGACCTCAATCAAGTCCCCCCTTAATCTTCTGCGCTCCAAAGAATAAAGACCTAACTTGTTCAACCTTTCTCTGTAACATAGTTGCTGGAACCCTGGCAACATTCTAGTAAATTCCTCTGTACTCTCTCTATTTTGTTGACATCCTTCCTATAACTAGGCGACCAAAATTGTACACCATACTCCAGAATTGGTCTTACCAATGCCTTGTACAATTTTAACATTACTTCCCTACTCGTATATTCAATGCTCTGATTTATAAAGGCCAGCACACCAAAGGCTTTCTTTACCACCCTATCCACATGTGATTCCACCTTCAGGGAACTATGCACAGTTATTCCTAGATCCCTCTGTTCCACAGCATTCCTCAATTCCCTACCATTTACCATGTACGTCCTATTTTGATTTGTCCTGCCAAGATGTAGCACTTCACACTTAACAGCATTAAATTCCATCTGCCATCTTTCAGCCCACTTTTCCAAATGGCCCAAATCTCTGTAGACTTTGAAAATCTACTTCATTATCCACAACACCACCTATCTTAGTATCATCTGCATACTTACTTATCCAATTTTCCACCCCATCATCCAGATCATTGATGTACATGACAAACAACAGTGGACCCAACACAGATCCCTGAGGCACCCCACTGGTCACCAGCTTCCAACCTGACAAACAGCCATCCACCATTACTCTCTGACATCTCCCATTCAGCCACTGTTGAATCCATCTTGCTACTCCGCCATTAACACCCAAAGATTGAACCTTCTTAACCAACCTTCCATGGGGAACCTTGTCAAAGGCTTTACTGAAATCCATATAGATAACATCCACTGCTTTACCCTCATCAATTTCCCTAGTTACCGCTTCAAAAAATTCAAGAATGTTTGTCAAACATGACCTTCCAGGCACAAATCCATGTTGACTGTTCCTGATCAGACCCTGTTTATCCAGATGCTTATATATATTATCTCTAAGTATCCTTTCCATTAATTTGCCCACCACTGACGTCAAACTAATAGGTCTATAATTGCTAGGTTTATTCTTTGAACCCTTTTTAAACAATGGAACAACATGTGCAGTACGCCAATCCTCCGGCACTATTCCTGTTTCTAATGACATTTGAAATATTTCTGTCATAGCTCCTGCTATTTCAACACTAACTTCCCTCAATGTCCTAGGGAATATCCTGTCAGGACCTGGAGACTTATCCACTTTTATATTTTTCAAAAGTGTCAGTACTTCCTCCTCTTTGAATCTCATAGTTTCCATAGCTACTCTACTCTTTCCCCTTAACTCACAGAGTTCAATATCCTTCTCCTTGGTGAATACCGAAGAAAAGAAATTGTTCAATATCTCCCCCATCTCTTTTGGCTCTGCAGATAGCTGTCCATTCTGGTTCTCTAATGGTCCAATGTTATCCCTCGTTATCCTTTTGCTATTAATATAGCTGTAGAAACCCTTTGGGTTTACTTTCACCTTTCTTGCCAAAGCAACCTCATATCTTCTTTTAGCCTTCCTAATTTCTTTCTTAAGATTCTTTTTACATTCTTTATACTCCTCTAGCACCTCATTTACTCCATGCCTCCTATAATTATTGTAGATATCTCTCTTTTTTCGAAACAAGTGTCCAATTTCCCTTGAAAACCATGGCTCTTTCCAATTTTTACTATTTCTTTTCAACCTAACAGGGACATAAAGATTCTGTACTCTTACAATTTCCCTTTAAATGTACTCCATTTCTCTTCTACATCCTTCCCATGAAACAAAGTGTCCCAATTCACTCCTTTAAAATCCTTACGCATTCCCTCAAAGTTAGCCTTTCTCCAATCAAAAATCTCCACCTAGGTCCAGTTCTGACTCTCTCCATAATTTTATTGAAAAATATAATCATGGCTGGTGGACTGGCAGTTCAATCACACATGGCTGGTGGGCTGGCAGTTCACTCCCTTACGGATGGTGGGCAGGCAGTTCACACACTCACGGCTGGTAGGCTGGCATTTGACATTCACTGACGGCTGGTAGGCTGGCAATTAACTCACTGACAGCTGGTGGACTGGGAGTTCACTCACTCGTGGCTGGTGTGCTCACACACACACACATCCTTCATCACACATACACATACCCTTCATCACACACACAACCTCCATCACCCACACACCACCCTCCATCACACGCAAACCCTCCATCACACACAACCTCTGTCACACACACAACCTCCGTCACACACACACAACCTTCCATCTCACACCCTCTATCTCACACAAACTCACACCCTCCATCACTGACACACACACACATAAGCACACACTCGCATACACTCACACACACCCACACACTCATGCACTCACACACACATGGGACATATATATGAGAGTAAAACTCTCTTGAATCTACTCACACGGCTGAGCGCGGCCTCTGGACTGAGCGGAACTTCCGGAATGAGCGCGACCTCTGTACTCTGCTCGGCGCAGACTCACAGTTCAGTTACTCACGGCGTAGACTCACAGTTCAGTTTCTCACTGCGTAGACTCACAGTTCAATCAGCACAGTGCAGACTCACAGTTCAGTTCACTGACGGCGTAGACTCGCAGTTCATTTACTCACGGCGTAGACTCACAGTTCAATAAGCACAGTGCAGACTCACAGTTCAATCAGCACAGTGCAGACTCACAGTTCAGTTCACTGACGGCGTAGACTCACAGTTACATTCATTCACTCACAGGTACATTCAGTTACAATATATCATTCTTCTTTTACACATAAATCAAGAGGTGTAGCAATATTATTTCGTAAAGGTACTTTATTCAAACATATATCAACTATAGATGATAAAGATGGTAGATATATTATTGTGATAGGAGAATTAAATACTGAAAAAGTGATTCTTGTTAATATATATGGACCAAATTTTGATAGTCCATTGTTTTTTAAAAAAGTACTCAATAATATTCCGGAATTAACGCAATATAACTTGATAATTGGTGGAGATTTCAACTGTACATTAGATCCTTACTTAGACAGATCTTCAAAACAGAGAAAAAACAAATCACATTCTAGTGATTTGCTAAATGCATATATGCAAGTGACCAATATTAAAGATGTTTGGAGAACAGAAAATCCTACAGGACGAGAATATTCTTTCTACTCCCCAGTGCATAAAACTTATTCAAGAATAGATTATTTTTTGGTGGATGCAAAACTTATTTCACTTACTTATGAAGCTAAATATGATAATATAATAATCTCAGATCGTGCACCATTAACGTTTAAAATTAAAATTAATAATAAAATAGAAAATTTAAGACAGTGGAAACTTAACCCACAAATTTTAAAAAAAAAAACTACTCAGGAATATATCATAAATCAAATTAAAATTTTCTTTGAAATAAATGATCAACCAGAGATATCGCGTTCCTTACTGTGGGAAACATTTAAGGCATATCTTCGGGGAATAATGATTTCTTCACAAATATTTCACAATAAAAAGATTCGGAAAGAACAACAAGATCTAGAAAAGGAGATTAAGCAATTAGATATACAGAATGCAACAAAACCAGATATGATATTACATAATAAAATTGTTATATTGAAATATAAATTAAATAAAATATATACAGATCAAGTGATAAAATATTATCAACACACTAAACATAATTACAGTTTGAATTTGGGGATAAGCCCCAAAAACTGCTGGCTCGACAATTAAGGAAAATCGAAGCGGAAAAAATTATACATAGGATTAAATCACAAAGCGGTGACTTATTAATACAACCTAAAGATATTAATGAAAGATTTATGCAATACTATAAAAATTTATACACTGCTAAAAACAACAGTAAGTAAAATAGAAATAGATGCATTTATAAAAGAATGTAACTTGAAAGGACTGGATTCACAAAATAGAAAATTATTAAATGCTGATATTTCAATAAATAAATGAAATAGAAGAATCTATTAGATCATTAAAAAAATTTATAGCATTATATGATATATAAGCTTCCAGATACATTGAACGAATCTATTATAACACTGAACCAGGATCATAGAAACATAGAAACATAGAAATTAGGTGCAGGAGTTTCGAGCCTGCACCGCCATTCAATATGATCATGGCTGATCATCCAACTCAGTATACCTGCCTTCTCTCCATAATAGCCAATTGGCCTCAACTACCCTCTGTGGCAGAGAAGAGACTCACCAGAAGAAAATTAAAGATTTCCCCCTTATCCTTAAGCTGTGACCCCTTGATATCTAGCCTGTCCAACCCCTTAAGAATTTTGTAAGTTTCTATAAGAAATTCCAGAGAGTATAAACCAAGTCTATCCAGTCTTTCTTCATAAGACAGTCCTGACATTCTGGTGAGTCTGGTGAACCTCTGCACTCCCTCTATGGCAATAATGTCCTTCCTCAGATTTGGAGACCAAAACTGCAAATACTCCAGGTGTGGTCTCACCAAGACCCTGTACAACTGAAGTAGAACCTCCCTGCTCCTGTACTCAAATCCTTTTGCTATGAAATACCATTCGCTTTTTTCACTGCCTGCTGCAATGCCTACTTTCAATGACTGGTGTACCATGACACCCAGGTCTCGCTGCATAAATCGGCCACCATAATACACCAAAGTGGATAACCTCACATTTATCCACATTATACTGCATCTGCCAAACATTTTGCCCACTCACCCAGCCTATCCAAGTCACCTTGCAGTCTCCTAGCATCCTCCTCACAGCGAACACTGCCCCCCAGCTTTGTCATCCGCAAACTTGGAGATATTGCCTTCAATTCCCTCATCCAGATCATTAATATATATGTAAATAGCTGGGGTCCCAGCACTGACCCTGCGGTACCCCACTAGTTACTGCCTGCCATTGTGAAAAGGACCCGTTTACTCCTAAGCCAGTTCTCTATCCACATCAATACTGAACCCCTAATACCGTATGCTTTAAGTTTGTATACTAATCTCTTATGTGGGACCATGTCGAAAGCCTTCTGGAAGTCCAGATATACCACATCCACTGGTTCTCCCTTATCCACGCTACTAGTTACAGAAAAATTCCACAAGATTCGTCAGACATGATTTACCTTTTGTAAATCCATGCTGACTTTGTCCAATGATTTACCACTTTCCAAATGTGCTGCTATCCCATCTTTAATACTGAACCCTAACTGGTCTGTAATTCACTAACTGGTCTGTAATTCACTAACTGGTCTGACTGGTCTGTAATTCACTCTGTAATTCACTAACTGGTCTGTAATTCACTAATCTGTAATTCGCATATAGAGCAATAGCGCTATTAAATACAGATCAAAAGATATTAACAACAATATTAGCAAAAAGATTGAGTTCAGTCGTTAATGAATTAATACACCCGGATCAAACTGGATTTATACCAAAAAGATATTCTTCATATAATCTAAGACGATTGTTTAATATTATATATTCGAAAAGAAGTGATAAAAAAGATTTAGTAGTTATCTCGCTTGATGCAGAAAAAGCTTTTGACCAAGTGGAATGGCCTTATTTATTTTCAGTGATGGAAGCCTTTAAACTAGGAGAGGAATTTATTACTTGGATTAAATTATTATACGCAAATAGGCCCAATAGCAAGAATAACAACAATCCCGTACCTGCCTTCTCTCCATACCCTCTGATCCCCTTAGCCACAAGGGCCACATCCAACTCACTAAATTAGCCAATAACTTATCAGAGACTCACCACTCTCTTGTGGTTGCAGGCAAGGTTGTCCTTTATCACCTTTATTGTTTGCATTAGCTATAGAACCCACTTGCTCAGAGGATAAGGCTACATCCGGAAATATATGGATATGATACCACAGATACTAAGAATAAAATCTCCTTATATGCAGATGATGTATTACTTTATATCACTCAACCAGAAATAAGTATTCGAAATTTGTTAAAATTAATAACGGAATTTGGAACACTTTCAGGATACAGTATTAATTGGAATAAAAGTGAGCTTATGCCAATAACACTGAATAAGTTACATATATTACAACAATTTCCTTTTAAGATAACAAATGAAAATATTAAATATCTTGGGATTTTTGTTACAAAAAGATTTAATTCTCTATTTAAATCTAATTTTCCCCCATTACTGAATAAATTAAACAAGAATATTTCATATTGGAAAAGTTTACCTATCTCGATGATAGGGAAAATTAATGCAATAAAAATGATATTTCTCCCACAATTATTATATTTATTTCAATTAATCCCGATATATCTTCCAAAAGTTTTTTTTTTTAAAAGTAGATTCTTTAATTACGAATTTTATTTGGGATTATAAGACTCATAGAATAAATAAAAAACATTTATGCAAATCTAAAATAAATGGAGGATTAGCATTACCAAACTTGATGTTCTATTACTGGGCAGTTAATATTAAAAATATGAATTTTTGGTTAGGAGAAATAGATAATAAACCAAATTGGTTAAATATGGAAAAAGAAGATTGTTCTCCATTTGAAATTAGCTCTATAATATTTGCTAATATTAATGTTGCTAAGAAAGTTTTTAATGAAAATCCGATAATAGAAAATGGAATCCGCATATGGAAACAAATAAAGAAAGCATTAAAACTAAAATCTATTCCACTAAGTCTTAAGATTGTTAATAATTTTATGTTTAAACCTTCTATTTTGGATAAAGCTTTTTTACAATGGAAAAATAAAGGAATTTCTAAGATGGGTGATCTTTATAAGGAAAACACTTTTCTTTCATTTCAAGAGTTGCAACAAACTTATGGGCTACATAATAAAGAATATCTCAGATATTTACAAATTAGAAATTATGCCTCTGCAAATATATATGAATTTAGAAATAGAAAAATAGAAATATTAGATGAATGTTTGAATAAACATCCAAATATGGAAAAAATGATATCATATATATATAATATTTTACTGGAAAACGATACCCCATCAACAGAAATATACAGAGATCTAAACATTCTCTTATACAGTTTAAAATATTACATAGATTACATTACTCTAAATCTAAATTACATAATATTTTTTCAAAGATATCTCCTATATGTGACAAATGTCAAATTTCAGAAGCAAATTTGACACACTCATTTACCAACTGTATAAAAATTGTAGAATATTGGAAGGAAATATTTAAAATAATTTCGACCGTTATCAATATAAATATAACCCCTGATCCAAAGTTAATTATACTTGGAATCATTGAAACCGACTTATTAATAACAATGAATCAAAGAACTTTTATTGACTATGGTTTAATAATTGGGAAAAAATTAATATTAAAATTTTGGAAAGGCCCTGCATTCCCAACAATTAAAATGTGGAATATAGAAATGTCGGAGACACTCCATTTGGAGAGATTGAGGCTTGTCCTTATGGGTAGGCTAGATCTCTTCAGACGGATTTGGTCTCCATATATTGAATATTTACAGGGTCATAATGGTTCGGCGCGAGGACCTGACTGAAACCTGGATATCCGAATGGATGAAGAAATACATATATTAAATCATGAATATATCTATAAAGACGGATTAATGACGAATACTTTATTCTCCATCAAACCTTTTTTTACTCTTTACCTTCTCCTTTTTTTTTAATTTTTTCTATTTTCTTATATCTATATAAAAAATTAAAAAACAATATAGAAACACATTATCTTAATCTTTTGATATTAGTACGAATATAAATATTATTAGATCTACGAGAATATTATTAGTATTATTAGTATTTTTGTATTCTATACCTTTAATTATATAAAATTACGTATTCTTAATTACGTATAAATATTGTTATTATTAGGAAGAAATAATGGAAATTATATAAGTTTTATTAACTTTTTGTATCAATAATATCATTAAATTTGGCCTTATACCTAAAAAATTAGAGATAAAATGAAAATTACTAATAGTATGAGTATAATGCTAATATTATAAATGTATTATTAGTATTATGTATTTTTAATTATATAAAACATATAACTTTGGAATTTATAATTAAGGATAACACAGTATAAATAATATTAATAGTATGAATCAATTATTAAGATTATGTATTATTACTATCGAAATGTAATGTGTTATTTTGTTTCTATAATAAATAAATAAAATTAAAAAAATAAAAAAAAATAAAATAAATAAAAAAAACATTCACTCACGGCGTAGACTCACAGTTCTATCTGCTGATATCACGATTTGTAAACATTCACAACTTTTCTATTATTTCACCTATCGGAATAAATGCTGGGGCGCGTGGAGCGGCGGAGAATGGTGAGTAAGATGACGAAAAAAATCAAAGCGCTATAGGGGATTGTACTGATGGATTGGCACACTGTTCTATGTTACTGGCACACTGTGGTGCTATACTAATGGAGTGACGCACTGCAATATTACTGATGAAATTACACTGTGAAATACTACTGATGAAATGTCACGCTGTTGGGTAGTTCTGATGGAATGACACACTGTGGGGTTATACTGACGGAGTGACACAGTGTGGGGTAGTACTGATGTAATAACACACTGTGTTGTAGTACTGATAGGAGATACTCTATGGGGCAGTCGTTATGTAATGATAATTTTCGTACATTTATTTAAACATTTTCCATTCTTCCACCCGCTTCTCTTAGAGCTTTGTGGTGGAGCCACGTGGAAAGATGGACTGGCCTGCAGTAGCCACTTTCATCCGGAAGTGTCGGCGCTGCCAAGCAGCTACGGCTCGCCTGCAGTCGCCTGTCTTTTTGTTTTCTTTTGACTTGTTAGACGTATGTTTTAATTTATTTCTAGTTGTGTATATGTGGTAAGTGGGGGAAAGACTTTTTAAATCTCTTCCTTCAACGGGGATGCGACCTTTTCCTTGTCATATCCCTGTCTGCGTCTGCGCTGAGGCCTAATATCGTGGAGCTGGCAGCCTCCAATCGACTTTGGGGGCTCCGGTGGCAGAGTCTGTGGACTCACCATGGTGGAGCTGGCTGACTTCGGAGGCTGTGGTGGCGCTGTGGCTGCGACCCACCTTCGGAGCTTGGCGGGCCTCGGCCGCGGGCCCTGTGGACGGTAACATCGGGAGCTCGCAGGTCCCTGCTTGGTGACTGATTTTCGGGAGCTCCCGCAACAGCAGCTTCGTCCGCTGGACTGTAGGGTGGCGGCTTCGTCCGCTCCGGGTCGCGGAGTTTGAGTCGGCCCGTTCGAGGAGCTTGCAATCGGCCGCGGGATTTACCGTCACCAGGAGGGGGCTTCAACATCGAGAGCGTCGATCGCCTCGACGCAGCTGGAGACAAGCAAGGAAGAGATAAGGCTTTTTGCCTTCCATCACAGTGAGGAGGTGCCTGGGGATTCCCTGTGATGGATGTTTGTTTTAAATTGTGTTCATTGCTTGTTTTGTTGGGTTTTTTTTCTGTCATGTACGCAATTGCGTTCAAACTATTGTTTGAATGACAATAAAGTAAATCCAATTCAATTCAATTATCAGCATATCCCGTCGCTCTTAACGGCTTACGTAAGGTTTAGCTATAAGCGCAACGTGCGACTGCGTAATTTACGTTAGATTCTCTAATATCTTCTACTACTATCGAAAATATTTCCCGAAACAAAACTGTTATAAATCTGTTTCCATACAGCGTGTGCTATCTTTAAGCAGTCTTCCACAGCACTGATTTTCACACTGCGTCTTATCGTCATGTGCTCTCTGGCCTGCATATCATTCCACTCATGCAAGCAGCTAGTCGGTCGCTGAGCATTGAAACACGGATTCCTGAAAGCTTTTTAAAGCATTTTTGCTAATCATCATAGCGTCCATTTTATCCACAAATTTTCACTTTCACCGCTGCCACTATGTTTTGAAATGTGTCTGCTTACGATATAGGTAAAACTAGCACATATTAGACGGGGAAAGATGGCTCCACACACACTCGTGTTGGGATCAAAAGCAAGAATTATTTATTTCCAAGTTAAAGGTCACTGACTGATTTACATAATTATATGCGCAAGTCTGAGCATGTGCGAGAATGAGTACAGCTCATATGCATAAATTAGATGGACATTGTCACAAAAGCTAAAGGCAAGTTGGCCTTCATAACATCAGGAGTATAGGAGCAAAGAGGTCCTTCTGCAGATGTATAGGGCCCTGGAGAGACCACCCCTGGAGTATTGTGTGCAGTTTTGCTCTCCGATTTTGAGAAAGGACGTTCTTGCTATGGTTTACAAGGTTAATTCCCGGGATGGCGGGACTGTCATATGTCGAAAGAATGGAGCGACTCGGTTTGTATACACTGGCATTTAGAAGGTTGAGAGGGGATCTTATTGAAACGTATAAGATTATTAAGGGATTGGACACGCTAGAGGCAGGAAACGTATTGCTGATGTTGGAGGAGTCTAGAACCAGGGTCCACTGTTTAAGAATAAGTGGTAAGCCATTTAGAACGGAGATGAGAAAACACTTTCTCACCCAGAGAGTTGTGAATCAGTGGAATCAGAAGGCAGTGGGGGCTTATTCTCTGGATGTTTTCAAGAGGTAGTTAGATAGAGCTCTTAAAGATAGCAGATTCAAGGGATATGGGGAGAAGGCAGGAACGGGTGATTGTGAATGATCAGCCATGATCACAGTGAATGGCGGTGCTGGCTCGAAGGGCCGAATGGTACTTCCGCACCTTGACCACGTAAATTTCAACGAGGGCTCCCGCAATTCCCACTCTAGTTTCGTACAATATCCTCTGATGTGTCTGATCAGGCCCTGGAGATTTGTGTACCTTGATACACGATATTACCATCAGTACTTCTTCGATGGTAACACTGACTGCTCTCAAGAAACTTCCATTGACTGCCCCAAGATCCTCCGTCCTGCTGTTTTTATCCTCCAAAAATACAGAGAAGAGGTACTCATTGGGAATCGTGTCCATCTCCTGTGGCTCCACACAGAGGTGACCGCTTTCATTCATGAGAGGTCCCACTCTCTGTCTAGTTACCATTTTCCCCTTGGACGTAGACTGTTATGCTTTGCCGTTATATATTTCAAGGAACACGATACGCGTCTTCAACGGTGCAGAGACTGAAGTCGAGATTTATTCCTCGGAAATAATGGCCGTCAAAGGACCAACAGTTTATCAGATCGGCTACTCTGTGCAGTTTGGAACAACGACAAGTAAATTTATTGACACAATGTAGGCTTCTGAGATGCCTTAACAGGATGGATATTAACCAAAATACACAAAGGGTTGCTGGATAATCTAGTTAGGATAAATGTTTCATAATACGAATTGGATGACTGAGATAAGATGGGATTTATCCTGGCAAACATATCTGAATACTCTGTACCTCCTACCCAGAAAATAGTGAGGCTCATTTATCAGGTACAAATATGATCGGGTGCTTTGGAAAACAGGGAAATTAAGAGTAATGTAATCAGGTATTAAATGATTGAGTCCGAGGTCAGTTCTGAATTGCACACCACGGGTCAAACGAATAGCTTATTACCCTCTGTTATCAGGCCTCTGAACTTTACCTCCAGAGTTCGGGTACTGTTCAATTTGCCTCTAACTTCATTCATTCATCCTCCTGGAAAACATTAGCGATGCAGTGGTGCTGGTTTCCGACAGGCACATTGCGGCTTTGGGCATTGTCTCACAGCCTCTAACCCATTGCGGCTTTGGGCTTTAGCTCACAGCCTCTAACCCATTGTGGCATTGGGCTTTATCTCACAGCCTCTAACGCATTGTGGCATTGGGCGTTGTCTCACAGCCTCTAACCCATTGTGGCATTGGGCGTTGTCTCACAACAGCCTCTAACCCATTGTGGCATTGGGCGTTGTCTCACAGCCTCTAACCCATTGTGGCATTGGGCGTTGTCTTACAAACTGATGAACAACAATGCGATACATTGGTGAAAACTGTGTTCTGCACTCTGTATCGTCCATTTTGCATTACCGAAATACGTAATCATAGACCATCGGCCCAGCTTGCCCGAACCGGCTATGTCTGGCCCTTATCATTTTCAACCTTTCCTATACACCTACCTGTTAAAATGCCTTTACATTTTGCGTTTGTTTTAGCCTCAACTACCTCCTCTGGCAACTCGTTCTATATACCCACTAACCGCTGTGCGAATCCACACACTGACCACTCTCTGTGTTTATACAAAAACTCACCAATCTGTGTCCTCGTGTTTGAACTGATTGAATCTGTATATGATATATCTGATCAGTTTGGACAGCAGGCACAACCAAGTTTTAGACTGTACCTTGATACATGTGATAATAAACGATCGGCTAAAACCTAATGCTCTTCGCATCTTAATTGTTCACAACACCACGAACCCAGCGGGGTGTCTCATGGCTCACAACAGCACTGCATCATACATCGTTCCAGCTGTGGACCTCGGCACAGTCAAATGATACGTTTTGCACATTGTATTATCTTTGCATTTTTACAGAACACGAATTCACCAACTGCACATGACCAGTTCCACGGAGGACGGAATTATGCAATGTGGCCTGAGCAAATGATGTTTATCCTTACAAACACACGGACAATTCTGGGATTCGTAGAAATTAAAGGAAAGACTGAGCATAACATCACAAACAATATTCTGTATTCTGTACATTCCCCTTTGCTCTATCTGATGCATCTGAGTTTGAACTGTTTGTACCTATGCATGATCTATCCGATCTGTGCGGATAGGATGCAAAACAAAGCTTTTCACTATTTCTCTGTACATATCACAATAGTAAACATTTGCCTATCCTTACCAACGCTAATCATCTGAGAAAAGTGACATTCATGATCAGAGCGGGAATGTTCATAGAAGATTGTCCATTTGAAACAAACGTTATCGATGTCTAAGATGGTTTTTGATTCCTCGACCTGGACAAAGGTGCATTTACCTTATCCATTTTCCTCGAGATTTTATACATAATCATAACATCACTCCTTATCCACCGGCACTCGAAGAGATAATGTCCGCACCTCTCATTATAACTCGACCCATTCAAGGAACAAGTAGCGAACCCCTGCCATACCTAGTGACGGTGATACCACATGTGGAGAATTGTGTAAGACCGGGTCGTGTGTCACAGTCACAGAGCAGAGAAGGAGGCCCAACAACGGTCTATGTCAAAAGTATCCAATTACTAAATCCCATTTACTAGCACTTGGTCAGCAGAGTATGATGCCTTCGAACTATCTAATTTAGGAATACGCCATTTACAGTACCTTCGACTAGGTGCCGAGATAGAAGTCCAGATTTATTCCTCGGATGAACTGGTTGTCAAAGGACCAACAATCGATTAGCGTAGCAGGTTGTTGCCAGGTGTGGGGACGTTGACACACGTATCACTCGGTGACTCTAATTGATAAGATAATTTAATCTGCGGTTTGGATCAATGCAAAGTTATTTTTTTACACGATATGAGCCTACGAGGCTCTGACAGGATAAATATTGAGAGAATTGCACAACGGGTTTGCGAGTCGCGTTTGGATCAATATTTCAGAATAACATTTCAACATGGAATGACTGAGTTAGATGAAAGCACTCTGGAAAATAAATCTTCTTTCATGTGGCGTGCACAGCCTAAAGTTGTTGGACAACTTGTTCCATTTGATCTTCCGTTTGTGCATGTCGAGTTGATTCTCTAGTCGAAACAGGGCGGACCACGTGAAGGTTGCAATCTTCCACCCCTAAAATACATCTGAGCCCATAGTACCCTCTATCACAGATAGTAGCGTTGTTCGTTTGTTGAATACAAACAGGGTTGGAGCGAATATATGTTTGGACACTAAATAAATTAATACTAATGATAATACGTGGAAATTAAGGTCACCCGGTAATTGTAATATTGAATGTAGGAACAGACTCGAGTTTGGCATTGTACATAAGGCCATGTTTACCTGTGTCTGCTGGGGGAGGGGGGTGGCGGTTATGTCCAAACTCTGGGAGCTCTGAATCACATCCTTCCTCTGCCACGGGATCCGTAACTTTCTGGCCCACAGTCCTCAATCAGTCAGGTTACGTGACAATAACTTCCTCACAATAACACTCATTGCCGCTGCCCGGCAAGGATTCATTCAAAGTTCCCTAATGTTCTCCATTTACACTCGCGACTCAAGGCCGAGTACGGCACCAATTCAATCAACGTGCTAGCAGACAACACCACTGTAGTGTGTCCGATCACAACACGACGAAGAGCAATACAGGTAGGAGAGAGTGTACTGACTGGAATCGTGTGTTGAAAATACCCACTTCCCCGATGTGAACAAGAGGTAAAGGCATTGCGGAGTACACGCGCCAAATCAGCATCAGACGTGGACATTGTTCAGCTTCCAGTTGCTTGGCGTTATTATTACCACCGATCACTCCTGCATCAACCACGTAGATGAGGCACACAAGAAGGCAAACTCAATGGAGTTTCAATCGGAGGAGACAGACAGAACTTCTACAATCCTCTACGGATGGACCTTAGAAAGAATTCTGTCGCGGTGCATCGCAGCTTAGTTTGGGAAATGTTCTGCCCAAGTCGGCTAAATGTTGTAGAGATATTTTAGATGTGGCACAGTCCATCACACAGACCAGACCTCGCACAATTGACTCCATCTCTACCACGCTGACTCACAAAAGCAACAAACATAATAAAAGCCGTGTCCCAACACGATTATTCCTTTCCACCCCTTCTCGCGTCCAGTAGAAAGTACAAGCGCTCGATAGCGCACTAGTACACATTGGAATAGTTTATTCTCTTCCATTATCAGACTATTGTTCAAAACATCCCTACACCTTAGTGGATATATGTCCATGGGACATATGCGCTATCATGCTGCGAACTATGTTCTGCATTCTGTATCTCCTCCTTTGCTTTATCATGCGCCTCAATACACATGGCAATAATAAACCTAAACATGAAGCCTAAATATTAATGCCCCTTGCAACTTAATTGTTTACACCTTCACAAACCAAGACTCATGGTTAATTGAAGCATGGCATCATTAATCTTTCTAGCTATGCACCTCGGCACGGTTCAATACGAAATGTTTCATCAGGTTCAATGATGGTTTTGTGTTTGTACAGATCTCTTGTCCTCCAAATGCAAAGGTGCAACTCCTAGGAGAACGGTAGACTGGAATTATACAATGTGGCTTGAGCAACGATTGTTCATTTTTCCAAATACCGGGACAAATCGGGGATCGGTAGAAATAAAGAACCACATTCAGCATGATATTCTGTATCATGATCTATATTATACATTCTGCATCTTCCCAGTTACCCGATCTATTGCACTTGGCTTCACATTGATTGCTTTTGTGTCTGGATTATTTGAACCAAGTGAACAGCATGCAAAACAACTCTTTCCACTGCAGCTCGGCACATGTGATAATAATAGAAATAATCTGACCAAATGACCCGTGAGATAAGAAATAACTCTGATCAGAGCGGGAATGTTCGTGCTATGACGCAGACATAAATTGTAAACGAGGCACAGACGGTGATGATGTGAAGGAGAAGGTGAATAATGGCTGTTAACCACCAATGGGCTGTTGGGCAAATGCGAAGAGAAGGTGAAGTGTGGAGACGGGTGTAAGAACACAATAGACATGCTGATAATGTACTGCGGATGGTGGTAATTTCCCGGCATCTGAAATACAAAAGGAAGATATAATATGCTCAGATGACAGAAGATATCGGCGGAGAAAGGGAAAATATGTAATGTCAGAAGTTAATGACCTCATCAAAACTCCGATATTGATGAAACGCATGCGGTGTGGTATCATTTTTTCAAAGTACATGTCGGCAAACACAGGTGTTGTTCGACGGCGCACCTGAACATTATTCCAGAATCAGTTCCTGCTCAACATTTATTGCTCAACAACTACCTATCTGTTTCTTACTACTGTTGAATTGGCACCGATATTTCCAAACACTCTTGCTGCAGAACACTTCTCAAACAAATCCTCAGACCGCTTGTTCCATACACCCACCACGGTCGGAGTGCAAAATATTTCCTACAGTTTCCTTTCAATATTGCCAGTCTGACGCAATCGCATTGATGCGACACCCTAGAAGGCACACACGTGAAAATAAAAAGACATTTGTCATGTCTCCCGTTACTCTTGCAAAAATATGGTAACAAGCTTATTGTCTCGTTGCATCGTAGCTTGTATTGGGAACAACTATGCCAAGACCGCGAGATAATGTAAATATAGCCCAGTCCATCACAGAGCCCAGACCAATGATCGTCTTCATCTGCACTTCACGCTGCATAACATTACCCAAACACCCAACACAATCAAAGACTTGGCAAATCCCGGTCAGTTTACTTTTTACCCTACACCTATCCGGCAAAACGCAGAGATGTTTGTAAGCGCGCATCACAAGACTTAGGAATTGGTTCATTTCCTCCGCTATCGGGTATATGAACGGCCCCTCCATAGGCTAGGGCACTATTCAATCCCCTCTACACCATTATGGACATTGAACTTTGTCTGAGGTACTGATGTATAAAATAGTGCTACAATGCTGATAAATGTATTCTGCTCTCTCTATGTTCCTCTTTGCTCTATCTATTGACATGTGTCACACGACGCAGGAACAGGTCCTTCAGCCCAGCCTGCCAACGGCGATCAATGTACATTGGCGCGTGTCAATTCCTATTTGTGTTTGGCCAAATGTATATGAACTGCTGTTTAGTTCCTACCTCAGCCACCTCCTTTGGCATCTAATTCTATATGCACGCTACCCGCTGTGCGAATGCATATAGCAACCACATTCTGAGTGGATCCATGTACACAGTGCCATGTGTAATCGCGTTTGAACCGATAATATCTATGTATGATACTAGACTATGTGGGACCATTTGCGTCCCAGCATCACAGGGGAGGGCGGGTCCCCCAATGCAATATTCCACCTCTCCACCGATTCCAATATTGGTGGCCAGTGGGGGGGGGGGGGGGGGGGGTGCGGTTGCTGGAGCACTAGTTTGGGTGTTGTAGGTTGAAGGGACTAGTTTAGAGGGCGAGTATATGCATTGTGGGCCGAATGGATTCCCGGGCTGCCAGCTCAGTCGCTCAAGCCTGTTGTGCTGGCAAATCACTTGCTCACGACTGTGGCCTGGCAGTTGACTCACGGCTATTCCTTGAAATTCCATTTCAAGCAGGGTGCAAGGCCACCAAATTCAAGTACAGCTTCTTACCACTTCATGCAGGGTGGAATGCCACCAAATTCAAGGGCAGTTTCATACTACTTCAAGCAGGGTTCAAGGCCACCAAATTCAAGTGCAGTTTCATACCATTTCAGGCAGGGTGCAAGGCCACTAAAGACAGCGAGACGTGACCTCTCCCTCCTCCATCTTGCACAGACTGAGCCACGCCCACACTTATGGGTTTTATAGTCCCTCCCCGCCCCCACCAGAAGGGGCGTGGCCTTCATGGCGTGATTGACAGGAGAGAGAATCTCAACATGTTTAAAATACTAATAATTCTATTATTATTCATCGATGGGAAAAATCCTCAGCACCTGATGAGTGGAGGGGGCCTCTGAGTAAGATGACCAAAAATCACAGCCGTAGGTGGTAGCGTTTTTTTTAATAAAAAGATATAAAGCGCAAACAGGAAGTGGTCAAGATTATACTTTTAATTATATAGAAGGCAGGGCAACTTTAATTAGGCAAGGCAACTTTAATGAGGCAAGGCAACTTTAATGAGGCAAGGCAACTTTAATGAGGCAAGGCAACTTTAATGAGGCAAGGCAACTTTAATTAGGCAACACAGCTTTAGCATTTCCAAACCAAAGGCAACACAGTATCAGCATTCCCAAACCAAAGGCAACACAGCTTTAGCATTTCCAAACCAAAGGCAACACAGCTTTAGCATTCCCAAACCAAAGGCAACACAGCTTTAGCATTCCCAAACCAAAGGCAACACAGCTTTAGCATTTTCAAACCAAAGGGAGCACAGCTTTGGCATTTACAAACTATATTTTCAAACCACATGACTGCACTGACTGGTCAATAACCATATAACCATATAACCATATAACAATTACAGCACGGAAACAGGCCCTCTCGGCCCTTCCAGTCCGTGCCGACCATTTGTTTTCCCCTAGTCCCATCTACCTGCACCCAGACCATACCCCTCCATTCCCTTCACGTCCATATACCTATCCACTTTACTCTTAAATGTTAAAATCGATCCTGCCTCCACCACTTCTGCTGGAAGCTGATTCCACACAGCCACCACCCTCTGAGTAAAGAAGTTCCCCCTCACGTTACCCCAAAACCTCTGTCCCTTAATTCTCATGTCATGCCCTCTTGTTTGAATGTTCCCTACCCTCAATGGGAAAAAACGTATCCACGTCAACTCTGTCTATCCCTTTCATCATTTTAAAGACCTCAATCAAGTCCCCTCTTAACCTTCTGCGCTCCAAAGAATAAAGACCTAACTTGTTCAACCTTTTCTCTGTAACATAGTTGCTGGAACCCTGGCAACATTCTAGTAAATCTCCTCTGTACTCTCTCTATTTTGTTGACATCCTTCCTATAACTAGGCGACCAAAATTGTACACCATACTCCAGAATTGGTCTTACCAATGCCTTTTACAATTTTAACATTACTTCCCTACTCCTATATTCAATGCTCTGATTTATAAAGGCCAGCACACCAAAGGCTTTCTTTACCACCCTATCTACATGCGATTCCACCTTCAGGGAACTATGCACAGTTATTCCTAGATCCCTCTGTTCCACAGCATTCCTCAATTCCCTACCATTTACCATGTATACCAATAAAGCCACTCACAGTTTAGTAGACATGTGTTCAGTGTTATTCACAGCTCAGACTGGGAGACGTGACCCTCTCGCTCCCCCATCTTGCAGAGACTGACTGCGACACTCAACACTTCTGGGTTTTATTGTCTCTCCAGAAGGGGCGTGGCCTTCAGGAGAGAGAAACACAACAATTTTGAAATACTAATAACCCTTTTCTTTTTCATCGATGGGAAAATGAATCTTGTCCTGCGCAGCGGAGGGGGACTCTGGATAAGTTGGCCAAAAATCACAGCCATAAGTGGCAGCGTTTTTTCTAAAATCGATATACAGAACAACAGGAAGTGGTCAAGATGTAAACTGTTTGGATAGTATGCAGAACAATGTTTTTTCACTGTACATCGGTACATGTGCCAACAATATCCTTAAATCTGAAGCTAAAACCTAAAGGGCCTGTTATATGCATTTTTTACAACACCATGAAACCAGCAGAATATTGCATAGGTTACAGAAGCATTGCATCATCCATTTTGAGGATGCAACAAGTAAAATGGACAAAGGAGAGCCAGCGGATGTTGTGTACCTGGACTTTTGGAAAGTATTTGTTAAAGTCACACACAGGAAATTAGTGGGCAAAATTATAGCACATGGTATTGCGTTTGGTGATTGACATAGATAGAAATTGGACAGCAGCTATTTACAATATACATTATTGATTAAACTAAAGGGATTAAAAGTAACATGAGCAAATTTCCAGATCACACAAAGCTGAATCTATGTGTGAACTGCATAGAGGATTTTACTTCGGAGTCACGTGAATGACTACGTGAAGAAGCCCCGCCAGGTGCATGCACGTCATTACGTCCGCGCATGTCACACTGAACGGGCTGGAGGGCACAGCTCCACCAGCGGGTAAGTAGGAACTTCTAAGGTAAGTGTTTTAAAACTTTACTTAGAAGTATTTCCACTCCGTAAAGCTGGCTCGAGCAGTCAGTAGGAGTGGGCAGTTGGAGCTGTCACTTCCGAAGATCCGTCTTAGCGTGGGTCCAGGGATTCACCAATTTGATCGGGTCGGGAGATAGGCGCGGCAACGCCGGTTCCGATGCCAGGTGCCGTTTTACCGGCAGCAGTTAAAATAGCGCGCTAATTTTCCCCACTAGCTCCATTGACAAAAGGCAGGCCAACTGGAATTTGCTTCAGAATGAGCCTGGTCCATCTGTTTATTTCCAAGGGTGCTAGCAGACTGAGGCTGTTCCTAGCCATGAAAAGGCAAATATAAAGTCACAGACCTGGGTTCTCTGACAACAATGGTGACTCTTCCCCTGATCATACAAGACTGTGGGGGAGGATGGGAACATGCAGCTGATGCTCCAACCTTCATTACATAAGGATCCAAGGGCCAGTAATGTCCAAGAGGGCCATACCAAGACCAACATATGGAGGGTCCATATATTGGGGTTCCTTCCAGTGCCTTGTTTAGGACTGGAGGATGCCTCCCTACTATATGATTTGGGTGAAGCGGGCAGATTGCAGCTGACCCTGATCCTGGTGTCCCTGCTTATGTGCAAACACCAGCGCGCACAAGAGCCACGCTCCGGGTGTCTCGGAAATGGCACTGAGTTGCTATTCCGGAGGGGACTGGTGAGTCAATGGAACAATCCCTTGCCAGTGATATCAATTATGTAGTACCTCACCAGCTCCAGCAAGATATGATGCAAGTGACTGCAAACAAATATGAGACACCTGTTTTTTTTTTTGTTTGTTTATTTTTGTTAGAAGTAAGTACAATAGTGTGGTACTTGAGTACCTAATACATACATACATATTTCCATTCTTGTACAACTTCATACTTTTGATTTAATAATAAAAGAACAGTGAGAGAAAAAAAGAAATAAAGAGTGTTGGAATAGATAGTCAAGCAAGTAGAAACAGAAAGCAAAAGAAATAAAGGATAGAGATGAGAAGTTAAAAGATTGAAAGAAAAGGAGAAAGTAAAGAAAAGAAAGATTAGGAGAGATCTACCTATCTCGTTATTTTTTTTTAATTATTTTTTTTTTGTCCATCCGTTTAATTTCTAAGGTTATGTTATGTTGCACCATATGCTTGTAAAAAGTTGATAAAAGGAGACCAAATCTTTAAGAATTGGTCTACTTTGCCTAGTAGGAGGAATCACATTTCTTCAAGATGTAGCGTTTCAGACATACTTGAAATCCACATTTTGAATGTTGGCGTAGGTGCGTTTTTCCAAAATTTAAGTATAAGTTTTTTTGCTGTTATTAGACCGTAATTAAGAAAAGCTTCTTGGAATATAGTTAGTTTACTTCCCTCTTCCATTGATCCAAAGATAACCAGTTCTGTATTGGGGTTCAATTTTGTGTTAAATAGTTTTGTAAAAATTCCAAAAATATCATTCCAAAATTTATACAGTTTTGTACAAGAGACAAAGGAATGTGCTATAGTGACATTTTGAGTTAGACATTTGTCGCAGATGGGGGAAACATTTGAAAATATTTTATTCAGTCTAGTTTTTGAATAATATAATCTATGTAAAATTTTAAATTGAATTAGGTTGTGTCTTACATTCATTGAGCATTTGTTTACATATAATAAATTTTTATCCCATCTATCGTTTGGAATTTTTATCAATAACTCTTGTTCCCAGTCCCTTCTAATTGCCTCTGTCGTTGGTGTTTCTATATTTAGAATTATATTATATGTAAGATATTAAATTGCTTGATTCTGCCTTTCTATTCATTCCTTCCTGCAATAAATCTAGGGTTGAAGTTTGATATCCTTGTATATGCTTTTCCAAATAATCTTGAATTTGAAGGTATTTGAAATATTGATTACTTTTCAAATTATATTTTAGTTGTAATTGTTGGAATGATAAAAATTTTCCCATTTCATACATATCTCCCATCGTTTTGATGTATGAAATGGGAAATTTTTTATCATTCCAACAATTACAACTAAAATATTAACTTGAAAAGTAATCAATATTTCAAATACCTTCATTGAGGATCAATGAAGGATTTACACATTCAACTCCAGATTGATAACACCACAGCAGTGGCGTATATTAATCATAGGGGAGGAGCACGATCAGTATCATGTGTTAACTGGGTACCGTCATGTGGCATTGGTGTATGTCAAGGCATATCTGTGTTTCAGCCATTTATTCACCACCTATAGCTAATATGGTGGCCGACCATAGGTCGCGTACGTTTCATGCCAATATAGAGTGGATGTTGAATTCTAAACTTTGTCACACAATTGTCACTCGATTTGGGTTGCCAGCCATTGATCTGTTCCATCCAGATTACATCACCAGTTGCCTAAATATGTTTCATGGGAGCCAGATCCGGGTGCAGTTGCTGTCGTTGCAGTATCGTTACATTGGGGGCACTAACATTTTATGCAATTCCTCCATTTTTTCATCCTGAACTGTCTCACCACAATAGAGGAGACTCCGCCACAGGTGTTTTGGTGGTCCCAGATTGCCCAACACAACCTTGGTTCCCCTTAGTGTTTTCAATGATGGTTCAGTCATTCATGATGATTCCCAGCTGCAGTATTTCTTGGTGCATTCGGTTACATGAGAAAGTCACCCTTTACATGACCGTATTAATTGTTGGTCTGCAGGTTCTGACCAGACATTTCCAAGGACTTGGATTGTCGAACAGGGCCATGGTGGTTCTCACTGCAGCTTGGCGAAATAGCATTCAAAAAACAATATATGGTTCACATAAAGAAATGGGAACTGTTTCTGTGTACAATCCTATATGTCTTATCATAATGCAAGCATATGTGATGTGTTGGAGTTCCTTGCTAAGTTGCATTTTGATGAGCACCTGCGTTATAGTGATATTACCAGCGCTCGGAGTGCGTTGTCCTCTTATTGCGGGCAGTCTTCAGAACAACATCCTATCGGGTCTCATCCGTTAGTATCCCGATTTATGAGGAATTTTTTAATAAAAACCCTCCGAAACCTCGCTATACAGAAATCTGGGACATCACTCCTGTTCTCACAATGCTTCGGCAATGGGCTCCAATTACTTCATTATTTACGCAGAGATTAACTCTTGCTGTGGTTATGCTAATAGCGCTGGTTTCAGCACAACGTGTACAAACATTACAATTCTTACGAATACCTTGTATGCATTGTCTGTCAATGACATTAACTTCTATGTTTATGATTTAATCAAACAAAGCAGGCCCGGTCTGGCTGGAATCAAGGTGACGTTTAAAACCTATCTTGTTGACCAAATGTTATATGTAGTTACGCCATATAACTTAAGCCAATATATTAAGGTAACAAGGAGTCTCAGAGGTTCTGAGACAGGACTGCTCATTAGTCACAAAAAGACATATAAAAGAGTGTCAGCACAAAAGGCCCAGGACGTGCCGCTAAACCAAATCTTCGAGGCCGCAGGATGGTCTCGAGAAGCAACATTTTCTCAATTTTCTGACAAACCTGTACAGACCATGACTTCCGGTGGAGCTATGGAGTGAGTAGAACTCGCGCCATTCAGCTCCGCTAAAACTGCATTAAAAAACGGGGGTAAAAGGAGTTAAACTGAAGCTACTGAAGCTACTCACCAGAGGAGAACGGTCGTGAACGGCTCCGGTAGCGTTAAAAAGGTGCGTGACGTCATCAGGCGCGCGACTTTATTAAGATGCAATGCTCCCCCCCCCCACCAAGGGAAAAAGCCTGTGAAAAGGGAAGTAGGCCTCACTGGAGCCACGGGCTCGAGTTTGAGTGCCTCCCAGGAAGATATTTTAAAGATGGACGACCTCAAAAAAATCATTATGGGTGAGCTGAAACAAATGCTTAAGGATATGAAAAAAGAATATAAAGAGGAAATAAAGACTTTAAGAGCTGATATTTTGGTGTATCATGAGAATTTGAAAGAAGAGTCCATAAAGGAAGTTGTAGCCGCTGTAAAGACTATGATGGATGAATGGAAAGATAAAGCGGGTACTGATTTGCAACAACAGATGGATGATGTAAACCGTAAAACTGGTGAGATGGAGGTGCTGCTGGATACCAAGCTGGATACCAAGTTAGAAACTATTATAACTTCACTTAACCAACAAAATGACGCAATAAAAGAACTGACTGAATCAGCCGAGAAGCGCCTTGCCGAGAACAAGCGCTTATCAGAATTATTACACAAAATAACTGAGAAATGCATTGACTTGGAGGGATGTCGATAGGGTGGTAAAGAATGCCTTTGGTGTGCTGGCCTTTATAAATCAGAGCATTGAATATAGGAGTAGGGAACACTTTTAGGGGTGTATTATAGACCGCCAAATGGGGAGCATGAATTGGAAGAGCAAATATGTAAGGAGATAGCAGATATTAGTAGTAAGCACAAGGTAGTGATTGTGGGAGATTTCAATTTTCCAAAAATAGACTGGGAAACACATTCTGTAAATGGGCTGGATGGTTTGGAGTTTGTAAAATGTGTGCAGGATAGTTTTTTGCAGCAGTACATAGAGGTATCGACCAGAGAAGGGGCAGTGCTAGACCTCCTGTTAGGAAATGAGGCAGGTCAGGTGACGGAGGTATGCGTTGGTGAGCACTTCGGGACCAGTGATCACAATACCATTTGTTTCAATATAATTATGGAGAGAGTCAGAACTGGACCTAGGGTAGAGATTTTTGATTGGAGAAAGGCTAACTTTGAGGGAATGCGTAAGGATTTTAAAGGAGTGAATTGGGACACTTTGTTTCATGGGAAGGATGTAGAAGAGAAATGGAGGACATTTAAAGGGGAAATTGTAAGAGTACAGAATCTTTATGTCCCTGTTAGGTTGAAAGGAAATAGTAAAAATTGGAAAGAGCCATGGTTTTCAAGGGAAATTGGACACTTGTTTCGAAAAAAGAGAGATATCTACAATAATTATAGGAGGCATGGAGTAAATGAGGTGCTAGAGGAGTATAAAGAATGTAAAAAGAATCTTAAGAAAGAAATTAGGAAGGCTAAAAGAAGATATGAGGTTGCTTTGGCAAGAAAGGTGAAAGTAAACCCAAAGGGTTTCTACAGCTATATTAATAGCAAAAGGATAACGAGGGATAAAATTGGACCATTAGAGTACCAGAATGGACAGCTATCTGCAGAGCCAAAAGAGATGGGGGAGATATTGAACAATTTCTTTTCTTCAGTATTCACCAAGGAGAAGGATATTGAACTCGGTGAGTTAAGGGGAAAGAGTAGAGTAGCAATGGAAACTATGAGATTCAAAGAGGAGGAAGTACTGACACTTTTGAAAAATATAAAAGTGGATAAGTCTCCAGGTCCTGACAGGATATTCCCTAGGACATTGAGGGAAGTTAGTGTAGAAATAGCAGGAGCTATGACAGAAATATTTCAAATGCATTAGAAACGGGAATAGTGCCGGAGGATTGGCGTACTGCGCATGTTGTTCCATTGTTTAAAAAGGGTTCAAAGAATAAACCTAGCAATTATAGACCTATTAGTTTGACGTCAGTGGTGGGCAAATTAATGGAAAGGATACTTAGAGATAATATATATAAGCATCTGGATAAACAGGGTCTGATCAGGAACAGTCAACATGGATTTGTGCCTGGAAGGTCATGTTTGACAAACCTTCTTGAATTTTTTGAAGCGGTAACTAGGGAAATTGATGAGGGTAAAGCAGTGGATGTTGTCTATATGGATTTCAGTAAAGCCTTTGACAAGGTTCCCCATGGAAGGTTGGTTAAGAAGGTTCAATCTTTGGGTGTTAATGGCGGAGTAGCAAGATGGATTCAACAGTGGCTGAATGGGAGATGGCAGAGAGTAATGGTGGATGGCTGTTTGTCAGGTTGGAAGCCGGTGACCAGTGGGGTGCCTCAGGGATCTGTGTTGGGTCCACTGTTGTTTGTCATGTACATCAATGATCTGGATGATGGGGTGGAAAATTGGATAAGTAAGTATGCAGATGATACTAAGATAGGTGGTGTTGTGGATAATGAAGTAGATTTTCAAAGTCTACAGAGAGATTTGGGCCATTTGGAAAAGTGGGCTAAAAAGATGGCAGATGGAGTTTAATGCTGATAAGTGTGAAGTGCTACATCTTGGCAGGACAAATCAAAATAGGACGTACATGGTAAATGGTAGGGAATTGAGGAATGCTGTGGAACAGAGGGATCTAGGAATAACTGTGCATAGTTCCCTGAAGGTGGAATCGCATGTAGATAGGGTGGTAAAGAAAGCCTTTGGTGTGCTGGCCTTTATAAATCAGAGCATTGAATATAGGAGTAGGGAAGTAATGTTAAAATTGTACAAGGCATTGGTAAGACCAATTCTGGAGTATGGTGTACAATTTTGGTCGCCTAGTTATAGGAAGGATGTTAACAAAATAGAGAGAGTACAGAGGAGATTTACTAGAATGTTGCCAGGGTTCCAGCAACTATGTTACAGAGAAAGGTTTAACAAGTTAGGTCTTTATTCTTTGGAGCGCAGAAGGTTAAGGGGGGACTTGATTGAGGTATTTAAAATGATGAAAGGGATAGACAGAGTTGACGTGGATACGTTTTTCCCATTGAGGGTAGGGAAGATTCAAACAAGAGGGCATGACATGAGAATTAAGGGACAGAGGTTTCGGGGTAACCTGAGGGGGAACTTCTTTACTCAGAGGGTGGTGGCTGTGTGGAATCAGCTTCCAGCAGAAGTGGTGGAGGCAGGATCGATTTTAACATTTAAGAGTAAAGTGGATAGGTATATGGACGTGAAGGGAATGGAGGGGTATGGTCTGAGTGCAGGTAGATGGGACTAGGGGAAAACAAATGGTTGGCACGGACTGGAAGGGCCGAGAGGGCCTGTTTCCGTGCTGTAATTGTTATATGGTTATATGGTTATAAGAATGCTCCCATAAGGCTTAGTGTTTCTGCAGACATCTTGAAGAGTTCTGTCCACCTCTTCAAAGCTTTCTCGCCTAATCATTGGACATTCATTCCAAACAATAACTTTCACTTGCCTCATGAAATGTGCTGTCTTCGAGTTCTTCTCGATGTTGCAGAATGTACCCTCGGCCACTTGGATGGGTATCTTGAATCAAGGATGTGCAGTTCTTCCACCAGGCATCAATGTAGCTGCTATCCCAGAGGATGCTACAGCAATAGCCAACATCACCTTGACCCATAACCTTTCCTGACATGATGTCGAAAAAGCAGCCTAAAGACAATTTCAGTTGTTAATGTGGGGGTGGCAAATGTCGTGCAGCCAAGGGAGAGAGACAGCTTCAGGTGGGGGGGGGGGGTGTCCTCCAGTGGGGGATGTGGGCGGCTTCAGTAGGGGGCAGGAGGGGGTGCATCCTATAGCCTGGCGGAGGGCAGCATCGAGGTGGGCGATGTCAGTGGGGGCGGGGGGGGCGGTGAACGACTTACTCATGACCTCTGGACTCACTCACTGCTTTGGGATTAACTCATGGCCTTTGGACTGACTGGCTGACTCACGGCTTGTGGACTGACTGACTTATGCCCGATTTTGGAGTCACGTCCGACTTTTGTAAACTGAAAACTGTAACATCTACATTGAGGGACAGCTTCTTCCTGACAGCCCTCAGGCTATTAAACATAACAGATAAGCTCTGAACTACGAAATACTATATTATTTGTACTATTTGTTATTTGTTGATCACACACACCCTCCACCTCACACAGACACTCACTCACACAGACTCATATATACACACACACACACACACACACACTCATATACACACACACAGACTCATACACACACCGACTCATACATACATACACTCATTCACACATACACCCACACACAGACTCAGTCACACATACACACACACTCATTCACACATATACACACACAGACTCATTCACACACAGACTCATTCACACACAGACTCATTCACACACAGACTCATTCACACACACACAGACCCATTCACACACACACAGACCCATTCATACATACACACACAGACTCATTTGCGCGCACACACACACACGCAGACTCATTCACACATACGTACAAACACACACAGACTCATTCACACATACACACAGACTCATTCACACACACACACAGACTCATATACACAGACTGATACACACACAGACTCATTCACATGCACACACACACAGACTCATTCACACATACGTACAAACACACACAGACTCATTCACACATACACACAGACTCATATACACACACAGACTCATACACACAGACTGATACACACACAGACTCATACATACACACACACACTCATTCACACATACACATGCACACACACACAGACTCATTCACACAAACACACACACACATTCACACATACTCATTCACACGTATACACACACACAGCCTCATTCACACACACACACAAACTCATATACACACACACATACCCAATCATATACACACACAGACTCATTCACACACACACACACATTCACATATACACACACAGACTCATTCACACACACACTCATTCACACACACACACACGCACACACACACACACGCACACGCACACACACACACGCACACACACACACACAGACTCATTCATTCACACACATCCACCCTATACTAAAATGCCAAGTAACTTCAGAACGTGTTGAATATACATTGTGTAAAACGAATCTTTAAAGCCTGCTGTAGGAACTGCTGCTGAAACAAAATCATGCTTTAAATAACATCCAACAAACACACTCACCATAGACAGTGCAGTAAACTCATGAATTATTCAACAGCGCCTGCACTCGGCGCCATCTTGACGTCACCCTCTCGCTGCTTGCCACAAACCGGAAATGACGCACTCAGCGGCAGCATGTCGCTAACCGGAAATTACGTCGGCGGCGTCATCTTGCAACCAAGCGAAAATCACAGAATGAGCGCCAATTTTAATATTAAGCACAGTTATGATCTAATAAAATGTTTATTCATGCTTTATCCATCGGAAAACTGTTGCAACCATTTTAAAAACCAAGACAAAGAAATTTGCAAATACTTTACAACCAATACGTTTTCAGAAAAAATATATTAAAGCCAAGAGAAACGAATTTGCAACCACTTTACAACCAATACATTTGCTAAAGACATTTTTTTAACAGCCAAGAGAAACTAATTTGCAAATTCTTTACAACCAATACATTTTCTGAAAGAAACACAGACACACACACTCACTCACACACTCACAACAAATACTAAAATGCCAAGTAACTTCAGAACGTGGTAAACATACAGTGTAAACCGAATGATTCAAACGTTTAAAGCCTCATGTAGAGGCTGCTGCTGAAGCAAAATCGTGCTTTAAATAACATCCAACAAACACACTCACCATAGAGAGCGGTAAACTCATGAATTATTCAACAGCGCCTGCACTCGGCGATATCTTCACCCTCTCGAACCGGAAATGACGCACTCAATGCCAGCATGCTGCTAACCGGCGCCATCTTGCAACCAAGCGAAAATCACAGAATGAGCGCCAATTTTAAAAATAACACAGTTCTGGTCTAATAAAATGTTTCTGCTCTTTATCCATCTGAAAACTGTTTCAAGCAAGCCATTTAAAAATGGGGGGAAAGAACACTGAGCAAGCTGACAAAAACACATCAGTTCACTGAAAAGCAATTTTAAAAATGCCAAGCAATTGCGGCAAAAAAACACTGAGCAAGCGAGCAAGATTCGCAGCTCAGAGAACCATGACCCTCTCGCTTCCTGGGTCTGGCAGAGACTGAGTGAGGCACGACACTTCCGGGTTTTATAGTCCCTACTGCTGCCGCCAGCAAGAGCAGCAGAGAGAACTGGGATTTTTTTTTAACATTAATATCTCTCATCTTTCATCGATGGGAAAAATCCTCAGGTCCAGCAAGGCGGAGGGTATCTCTGAGTGAGGTGGCCAAAAGTGACGGCCGTAAGTGGCGGCGTTCTCTCGGAAATTGCACCACAGTGGGCCAAAAGCTGTCAAGATCAGACTTTTAGTAATATAGATAGATACTGTATCTGCCACGTATCTGCCCACTCACTCAACCTGTCCATGTCACCTTGCAACCTCCTAACATCCTCTTCACAGTTCACAATGCCAGCCAGCTTTATGTCATCTGCAAATGTGTTAGTGTTGCTCCTGATTCCCTCTTCCAAATCATTAATATATATGTTAACCAGTTGCGGCACCAACACCCAGCCTTGCGGAACACCACTCGCCACTGCCTGCCATTCTGAAAAGGGCCAGTTCACTCCTACTCTTTGCTTCTGGTCTGCCAAACAACTTTCTATCCATGTCAACAACCTACAATGTGCTCTAATTTTAGTCACCATTCCCCCGTGCGGGATCTTATCAAATGTTTTCTGAAAGTCTAGATACACTACCTCCACTGGCACACTTCATCCATTTCACTTGTCACGTCCTCAAAAATTTCCTGAAGATTAGTCAAGCATGATTTCCCTTTCATAAATCCATGTTGACTTGGACTAATCCTTTTACTGCTATCCAGATGCCCCATTATTACCTCTTTAATAATTGACTCCAGCAACTTTCCCACCACCGAGGTCAGGCTAACTGGTCTGTAATTTCCTGTTTTCTCTCTCGCTCCTTTCCTGAAAAATGGGATAACATTAGCTATCCTCCAATCCACAGGAACTGATCCGGAATCTATTGAACATTGGAACATGATCAGCAATGCGTTCACTATTTCTAGAGCCACCTCCCTGAGGACCCTGGGATGCTGAACATCAGGACCAGGGGGTTTATCATCCTTCAGTCCCATTAGCCGACCCAATACTGTATCTCGCCTAATGAAAATGTATTTCAGTTCCTCTACCCCCTTAGATCCTCTGTCCTCCAGTACATCTGTAAGATTATTAGTCGCTTTTTTGGTGAAGACAGATCCGAAGTACGTAGTCAACTCTTCTGCCATTTCCTTGTTGCCCATAATCACTTCACCCGTGTCTGCCTTCAAGGCACCCACATTAGACTTTGCTACTCTTTTTCCCTTAACATAACCTAAAAAGAAGCTTTTACTGTCCTTCTTTATATTCATGGCCAGCTTCGTACTTCATCTTTTCAGCCTGTATTGCCCGTTTTGTTCCCTTCTGTTGTCCTGTGGAGTTTTCCAAATCCACTGGCTTCTGGCTACTATTTGCTGTGTTATACATCTTTTCTTTTAGTTCTATTCTATCCATAAATTCTCTTATCAGCCACGGTTGCCTCCTACTCCCCTTAGAATCGTTCTTCCGTTTTGGAATGAAATGATCCTGCGTCTTCCGGATTATGCCCAGAAATTCCTGCCATTGCTGTTCCACCGTCATTCCTGCTAGGATCCCTTTCCAGTCTACCTTGGCCAGCTCCCCTCTCATGCCTTTATTGTCCCTTTTGTTCAACTGCATCACTGACACTTCCGATTTAACGTTCTCCTTCTCAAATTGCAGATTAAAATTAATCACATTATGATCACTTCCTCCAAGCGGTTGATTTACCTCGAGTTCTCTTATCATATCTGCTTCATTGGACAACACTAAATCCAGAATTGACTTTTCTCTGGTTGGCTCCATTACAAGCTGCTCCAAGAATCCATCTCGGAGTCATTCTACAAACACCCTTGCTTGTGGTCCTGAACCAACCTGATTTTCCCAGTCTACCTGCATTTTGAAATCTCCCATCACCACAGCAGCACACCATTGTTACATGCCAGTTTTAACTCCTGCTGCAACTTACACCCTACATTCGGGCTACTATTTGGAGGTCTGTAGATAACACCAATTAGTGTCTTCTTGCCTTTACAATTCCTCAACTGAATCCACAGTGATTCTACCTCGTCAGTCCCTATGTCTTCTCTCGCAAGGGATTGAATTCCATCCTTCACCAGCAGAGCTACCCCCCCTCTTCTGCCCACCTGCCTGTCCTTTCTATAGTATGAATAACCCTGAATATTAAGTTCCCAGGCCCGATCCTCCTGCATCCACGTCTCAGTAATCCCCACAATGTCATATCTACCAACCTCTAACTGAGCCTCAAGCTCATCTACTTATACTTCGCGCATTCATATACAATACATTTAATTCTTTACGCATTTCACCTTTCATATCAACCTTATTACACTTGGCCATACTGTCCTATCCCTTTGTGAGCTTCCTTTCCCGTTAATTCTGGAGTCATTAACCATCCCTTCACTCTCTTTCATTTTAACTCTTCGACTATCCCATCTCATACCCCACTCCCCTTATTCAGTTTAAAACCACCGGTGTAGCAGTGGCAAACCTGCCTGCCAAAATGTTGGTCCCCTACCTGTTAAGATGCAATGCGTCCCTTTTGTACAGTTCCCCCTTACTCCAAAACAGATCACAGTGATCTAAGAATCTAAATTCCAGCCCCCTGCACCAGTTCCTCAGCCACATGTTCAGGTCCCGTATCTCCCTGTTCCTGCTCTCACCAGCACGTGGAACTGAAAGCAAACCAGGGATAACAACCCTCGAGGTCCTGCTTTTCAGCATTTTTCTGAGCTCTCTAAAGTTAGGCTGCAGAATATTCATCCCCTTTTTTCTGACATCGTTTGTGCCGGCATGCACTACCACTTCCGGCTGTTCATCTTGGCCCTTGAGGATTTTCTGCACTCTGTCCGTGACATCCTGGATCCCCGCACCAGGGAGGCAGCACACTAAGCTCGAATCCCGTCTGTTGCCGCGGAAACCCCTGTCCGTACCTCTCACAATGGAGTCTCCAACTCTCACCACGTTGCCTGACGTCGGCCTCTTTAGTTTTGGCTCAACAGCACTTTTTGCTTCGCAAGCCAGTCCACCGCTCAGTGTGTTAACGTCTGTCCCGACAGCTTCTAAGTGGGTGAACCTGTTCTCAAGAGGTACGACACCCGGGGACCTTTGTAATCCATGTGTCCTTCCCTTTCTCACCATCACACACCTTCTCTCTCCCAGTACCTTAGGTGTAACAATCATATTGTTGGACGTCGAGGAACGACTCCGCTTCTTGGATGAACCTGATGACATCCACGCTTCTCCAGTTCCTCAACACGGTCCTTCAGAGGCTATACCTGGATGCACTGCTCACATTCGAAGCAGTCAGAGGCACCAGCAGTGACACCTCTGAGTGTCACTCCATCAGTCCTTCACCAAAGTGTGTCACTCAATCAGCACTACCCCACTATTTTGTGCCTTCATCAGTACTACCCCTCAGTATGTCACTCCATCAGAACTAGTTCATGTGCCACTCCATCACTGCTACCCTACAGTGTGTCACTCCATTAGTACCCCGCCGAAGATTCTCACTCCATCATGAGTACACTACAATGTATCACTCCATCAGTGCTGCCATAAATTTGATCACCTTATCAGTACTACTCCGCAGAGTGTCAGTCCATCAGTTCTTCCCCACAGTTTAGCACTCCATCAGCACCATCCCACTGTGTGTCTGTCCCAGTGCGACCCCACAGTGTGTCACATCATCATTACTACACTGACGTCTGTTACTCCATCAGGACTGCTCCACAGTTTGTCACACCATCAAGACGACCACAAAGTGTCACTCCATCAGTTCTACCACAGTGTGTCCCTCCATCAGTATCACCACAGTGTGTCCCTCCATCAGTACACAACAGTGTTCCGCTCCATCAGTACCACACGAGTGTGCCCCTCCATCAGTACCACCACACAATGTGTCATTCCATCAGTACCACCAGTGTGTCCCTCCATCAGTACCACCACCGTGTGTCATTCCATCAGTACCACCACAGTGTGTCCCTCCATCAGTACCACCACATAATGTGTCATTCCTTCAGTAGCACCACAGTGTGTCCCTCCATCAGTACTACCACAGTGTGTCACTCCATCAGTAGCACCACAGTGTATCACTCCATTAGTTCCACCACATAGTGTATTATTCTACCAGTACTTACACGTAATATGTCACTCCATCAATACCATCAGTATGTTAATCCATCAGTACTACCACAGTGTGTCACTCCATCAGTACCACCAGAGTGTCACTCCACCAGTACCATCACAGTGTGTCCCTCCATCAGAAACACTAGTGTGCCCCTCCATCAGTACCACCACAGTGTGTCACTCTATCGGTATCACCACAGTGTGTCCCTCCATCAGTTCTACCACAGTGTGTCCCTCCATCAGTACCACCACACAGTGTGTCATTCCATCAATACCACCACAGGGTGACACTCCATCAGCACTATCCAACTGTTTTTGTGCCTTCATCAGTACTATCCCTCAGTGTGTCACTCCATCATATCTACTACACATGTTACCACTCCATCAGTGTTACCCCACAGTGTCACTCGATTAGTACCACTCCGAAATGTGTCATTCAATCAGGACTACCCTACAGAGCGACACTCCATCAGTGCTGCCATACATTTGATCAATTTATCAGTACTACTACGCAGTGTCAGTCCATCAGTACTTCCCCACAGTTTATCACTCCATCAGCACCACCCCACTGTGTGTCTGTCCCAGTACGACCCCATAGTGTGTCACATCATCATTACTGCCCCGACGTTTGTTACTCCATCAGGACTACTCCACAGTGTGTCACTCCATCAAGACGACCTCAAAGTGTGTCATTCCATCAGTTCTACCACAGTGTGTCACTACATCAGTACCATCACAGCGTGACCTCCATCAGTACCATCACAGTCACCCCATCAGTACCACCACAGTAGAACCTTTCTTCAGTCCCCCCACAGTTCACCCCTCCATCAGTACCACCAGTGTATCACTGCATCAGTATCACCACAGTGTGTCACTCCATCAGTACCACCACAGTGTGTCACTCCATCAGTACCACCATAGTGTGTCACTCCATCAGTACCATCACAGTGTGTCACTCCATCAGTACCACCACAGTGTGTTGCTCCATCAGTACCACTAGAGTGTACCACTCAATCAGTACTACCACAGTGTGTCCCTCCATCAGTACCACCACAGTGTGTGCCCCTCATCAGTCCCACCAGTGTGTCAGTCTATCAGTACCACCACAGTGTCTTTCTGTGTCAGTACCACCACAGTGTGTCACTCCATCAGTACCACCACAGTGTGTCACTCCATCAGTACCAGCACCGTGTGTCCCACCATCAGTACCAGCACAGTGTGTCCCTCCGTCAGTACCACCACAGTGTGTCACTGTGTGAGTACTGCCCCATTTTTATCCCTCCATCAGTACTATCACACTGTGTGTCACCCCATCAGTGGACGGAGAGAGGGCAGCCCAGAGAGGGGGAGTAGAGAGCGTAGGAGAGAGAGTAACAATTCTGAGGTGGCAATGTTTCTGTTCTCTGAGTGTCATGAGTCTTTGGGTCATTCCTCCTCAGAGGTGATGAAGGCAGAGGTGATTGTCCCATGGTATAGTCAGATCTATTCCAGGCAAGCAGGGAGTGAATGGTTCCCGGGGTCAGTCAACGAGAGTGTGGGGTTGAGGTCACAGTCAGTGAAGCCGCGATCATATTCAGTGGTGAAACAGAGTGGGGGAGGGGGGGGAGTATTTCAGTCCGAGGTGATCTGTTGAACTAATTCCTCAACCTGTGGACAAAAGTCGCCAAGTCCAGTCCACCTTCAAACTGGGCACCAGACGCTCTGAGAGGGTCCCTGGAATTGCCATTGCTTTGTTGAGCGAAACGGATTGAAGGAAATCAGACAAACAACATGAGGTGGAGAGTTGGATCTGATAGTTTGAAACAATATCCCCTTTGCTGGAACAATGCCGCCGCTCCCAATTTCCATCCCTCAGTATCTATTGCCATCATTTCCAGTCTTTGAAGTTTCTCAATCAATTCGCTGAATAAATCACAACCTGTCTGTCTCAGCAGGGATTTCACTCGGCTGATGTCATCTGTTTGCGAATAATTTCTAAATCTCTATTTTTAAACTCTATTGAAACTTCACTGTCCCGGTGGAGATGGAAAATGGTATAAAATCTCCAGGAATGTTCTGCCTCAGCATTTCATTCCGAGACATTACCGGTAACTCACGGGGACACGTCGCTGGGCAGAGAAAATGGGGCACAGTGAAAAACTGGAGCAATATTACGCCGTGGAGAAAATCTTGTACGTGATCATTGCTGCCGTTGGAATCCCCGGTAAGTGAGCAGAACAATTCAAGTTTTATAACTCCGTGTGTTAACTGGTGTTGACCTGATTCTGATCATGTTACAAGTTCCCAACTGATGATCGTTTTACAAGAATATCAATCCACTCAGTGAAATGTTTGTGAATTAACGCTGCTGTGATTTCCACCCACCGCCTGTTGGTCAATACTTGGACCGATCTCCTGAACCAGTGGCCGCGGATCTACCGGTGTGTGTGTGTTGTTACTGAACTGAACTCGCTGTGGAATGAATTCATTAACTGAGCCACTCTGCTGCCGGATTCCATGTTGTCCCTGCCATCGCTCTGGACCCCTCCTCGTCCCCATCAGATGCCGAGTTCCCAGAGCCCTGGTTAGACGCGGCCGCTCACGGTTAAGTCTGTGAAACCGGCCGCATCACAGACTGTGAGCAGCAGGGTTAACTATAGAAAGGACCATTGCGCCCTATTGTAGCGGGTGGCTGTTCGTTCCCTCCCCGCCCGTCGCCTTATCTCTCCTCCCCTGAAGCAGGCAGGCGGGTCGGGCACAGTCGGAGCCGGCTCTGACATTGTTAAACTTGCAGCAGCCGCGCACCGACTCCAACTCTCCTGATCATGAGCTGAAAGTCCAGCCGGTGTTCGGCCCCGGAGAACGTATAGAGTAACTGCCCAGTGTCCGTTCCCTTGTCTTTCTGCAGTGAATTTAGTGGCGATTGTGATCCTGTCCCGGGGAAAGTGCGGCCTCTCCCCCTGCACCACTCGCTACCTGGTGGCCATGGCAGCGGCCGATCTACTGACGCTGAACACCGAAGTCATTTTGCATCGGATCCGATATTATTACTTTAAATTGAGTTTCCTGGGCCTCTACCGTGTGTGCAGTGCTATCTATGTACTGAGGTCTGCAGCTACAGAATGTTCTGTGTGGTTCACCGTCACTTTCACCTTTGATCGGTTTGTCGCCATTTGTTGCCAGAAGCTGAAAACTAAATATTGCACCGGGAAAACTGCGGCTGTGGTTCTGGCAACAGCCGGCGTTCTGCTCTGTCTGAAAAACATTCCCCGCTACTTCACACTGAAACCCGATTATATCATCGACAATGTCCCGTGGCAATGTGTCGGGATGGACAGTTATTACACTGACCCCGGGTGGGTGGCATTTGACTGGTTCGACACGGTTTTAACTCCGTTCCTCTCTTTCGCTGTAATCCTGCTGCTCAACGCTCTGATAGTCCGCCACATTTTAGTGGCCAGTCGGGTCCGTAAGGGTCTGAGGGGTGAGAGCAAGGGGGAGAACCGCAGTGACCCGGAGATGGAGAGCAGGAGGAGGTCTGTGGTTTTACTCTTCACCATCTCCGGCAGCTTCATCCTCCTGTGGCTGACGGCGGCTGTAAACTTCTTCTATTATCAGATCACAGGAAGAGGGAATGATGTGACTGTCTCTGGATATATCTTGCACAACGTCGGGTTTTTGCTGAAGAATCTCAGCTGCTGCACGAACACATTTATTTACATGGTGACCCAGTCCAAGTTCAGGGAGCAGGTGAAGAGCGCACTGAAATATCCGCTCACCTCAGTGTTTCAGTTCATGAATAGATCCGCGCCCTGAGCGCATTCCAGAGGCGGCGGCAGTCTTTCCACTGTGGACTCCGGCTCCTGACATTCACCGCCGGAGCCATGAGGGAGGAGCTCTCCAAAGTTGACTGGAAAGACACCCTAGCAGGGATGAGAGAGAGTGGAACAACGGCAGGTATTTCTGGGAACAGTAGAGACCATGTAGGATCAGTGCATTTCAAAGAGGAAGAAAGATTCCAAGGGGAGTAAGGGGCGAAAGTTGCTGACAAGGGAAGTCAGGGACAGTATAAAAATAAAAGAGAAGCATAACATAGCTATGTTGAGTTAGAAGGAAGAGGATTGCTGATGTTTAAATAGCAACAGAAAATAACTAAAAAGGCAATACGGGGTGAAAAGCTGAGGTACGAAGTTAAGCTAGTCAAGAATAGAAAGGAGGATAGTAAAAACTTATTTAGGTATGTGAAGAGGAAACAAATAGTTTAGACCAAAGTTCGACCCTGGAAGACTGAAAAAGGTGATTTTATCATGGGGAACAAAGAACTGGCAGATGGGTTGAACAGGTACTTTGCATCCGTCTTCACTGAGGTGGACACAAACAATCTTCCTGATGTACTCGTGGTCAGAGGCTCTGGGGTGACGGAGGAACCGAAGGAAATCCACAATATGGTGTTGGGTACTCTGATAGGACTGAAGTCTGATAAACCCCCAGGGCCTAATGGTCTGCATCTTATTTTCATTTTGCGTTTTTGCGTCTCTCTCTTCTTTCAATCGTTTTAGATTGAATTTGATTTTTTGCGCTCCGAGCTCTTGGTTTTTTTTGAAGCGGCATTTTGACCCGGCCTCCGTCCGAGCTGGGCGGAAAGGGGGAACGAGAAAGAGGGAGGGGAGGAGGAGAGGAGAGAAAAAAACTGGGTCATGGTTAGTTTTACTGTTACAAAAATATATATTCACACACACACACACACGTGCACCAAACTCTTTATCAGGGGTCTTTTCTTGTCAAATTTCACACCGTTTCGACTAGAAATGCGGCGGAAATATATTGGAAAAATAGATAGATGCCTCTTTCATCAATTAGCGTGTAAACGGCTTCAGAAATGTACAAACTTTCCCCACAACATATGAAGCAAATCTTAAAATATGCAATGTATAAACAGTATAATGCTCAAAACATCTCTGGTCGTCAATGGTCTCTGGTCGTCAGAGGAGGGGGTGGGGGTGGATTAGCGCTGGAGCTATTCAGGGGACGGGGGGAGAGATGGAGAGGAGGGAGATTGACGTGGTTTTGAGGGAGGGAATGGGACGGGGGGGGAGAAAGGAAGGGGGTCTTCAACAAGGGACGTGAGTGTTGATTTGTAGTCTTTATAATAACAGTGGCCTTACACCATGTCATGTTATATAGATTGTAGCAATGTTGCAAAATTTTGAGATTTTAAAAATCAAGTCTGCAATTTATAACCATATAACATATAACCATATAACAATTACAGCACGGAAACAGGCCCTCTCGGCCCTTCCAGTCCGTGCCGACCATTTGTTTTCCCCTAGTCCCATCTACCTGCACTCAGACCATACCCCTCCATTCCCTTCACGTCCATATACCTATCCACTTTACTTTTAAATGTTAAAATCGATCCTGCCTCCACCACTTCTGCTGGAAGCTGATTCCACACAGCCACCACCCTCTGGGTAAAGAAGTTCCCCCTCACGTTACCCCTAAACTTCTGTCCCTTAATTCTCATGTCATGCCCTCTTGTTTGAATCTTCCCTACCCTCAATGGGAAAAACTTATCCACGTCAACTTTGTCTATCCCTTTCATCATTTTAAAGACCTCAATCAAGTCCCCCCTTAACCTTCTGCGCTCCAAAGAATAAAGACCTAACTTGTTCAACCTTTCTCTGTAACATAGTTGCTGGAACCCTGGCAACATTCTAGTAAATCTCCTCTGTACTCTCTCTATTTTGTTGACATCCTTCCTATAATTAGGCGACCAAAATTGTACACCATAAGCCAGAATTGGTCTTACCAATGCCTTGTACATTTTTATCATTACTTCCCTACTCCTATATTCAATGCTCTGATTTATAAAGGCCAGCACACCAGAGGCTTTCTTTACCACCCTATCTACATGCGATTCCACCTTCAGGGAACTATGCACAGTTATTCCTAGATCCCTCTGTTCCACAGATAAAGCATACAAAGAAGTTTAATTTGACACCTAATTCACTTTCATATCTTCAGTATTAAAAAAGTTATGGCCATGTTCATACTCGGAAATTAGCATCTTGTTCCCCATTGCCTTTCCATTGACTTAACACAAAAGTTGTGATCGAGGACAGTCAAAAGCCCATAACTTTCTTAAAAATTAAGAGAACTGAAAGAAAATTTCAGTTATTATGGATTGAAGCATTCTGAAACTAATATGAAACAATCTTACTTGGATGACCTGAAATTAAAGCATATAATTAGTTAGTTACCCAATTGTAGCTAATTACAAAATACTAGATCTAAACATCTATCCATTTATTAAGAAAATATTAACGTTTTTAAAAGCCTAAGTGTCCAAATAACATTCACACAAGAATTCACAATATAACATGATTTTAAAATCTAATTGTCAATAATTTATAGGCCAAATTGAAGGAATTTAGTGTTTAATGCCTGTAAATGAATGGGCATTTTAATCAGCTTGCGAGTGGGATTTTATGGAACGCGATGGATTGGAACGTTGCGGTTGCGGTGAATTTAAACCCCATGTCGGCAGGAAAAGTTCTGCCAGTTCGTATGGGGACTAAATCACCGTTTCGCAACATGAAATATTGATTAAAGTCCCCTAAACAAGCAAGTGTATATGTAAAAATAAACAGCTCTCACTTACCTGTCCCCTACGTAAAATCGGTCCCCGTTGTCGGCGTTCACGGCATTAAGAGCTAATTTTTATCTTATTGCAGCGCAGAAATAGTCGGGCGATTAAAAAACAAAATGTACTTACTGTCAGTCGGAACGAATCTCCAGAAATAGATCGCACTCCGACAAAATATTATTCCGGATGGCAAGGGAAAAACCGCAATTTAACCCCGCCCCCCCCTTTAAAGGTGCCAAAGTCGCGCACACGGCCAGCGGCAGAACTGCAGCACCGCTAAAGGTAAGTTTTATAACATACCTATAGATTGTATTGGTTACAAGCAATACAACTTCTCACTTAAGAGTTTACTTTAAAACTAACGCAATGCATCAGACCACGACGCTAACAAATGGGCGTAACTACGAATGCATGACTCATAGCATGACTCACTAATCTACATCCCCCTCTTAAGGAATAAATAAGGATATATACCCATAACTAAGCAAAGCAAATATCACAACCGATGACAGATTGGTGGAAAGTCAAACATAGTCCGGATACTTCACGGCCTGCAAACACTGCCAGCACGTGCACGATTGAGACCATCTACATTATTTTTTTCCAGGATCAGAGCAGGCGACTTCACCTCCGAAGTGGACCAATGTCCCTGGAGTCGAAGCAGGAGACTGTGGTGCAGGCGAAGATGGAACAGACAGAGGAGCTGTCGCAGGCATGGATTGTTGTGCTGGCAAGAGCATGTGAGGGTCACCAGATGCAGAATGAAATTAACTTGTGTGATCTGGATAATAATTAGGAGGGATTGGCTCGTTCACAGGCAGAAGATGTAGCCTGTTGCATCTGTAGGTGCCGCCATCGTCTCTAACAATGTACGAGTGTGGCTCCAAAGCGGAACCAGAAACCATCTCAATACGGTCGTGGCCTTTGTCAGTCTGTAAGTGGACCCCATGTCCATTGGTCAATGGTGGCAATGGCCTACTCGTCTTGTCGAACCATTTCTTTTGAACGTCACACTTCTGTTGCAACCTGGCTTGAACCTCCTCAGGCGGAAAAAATCTTTTGGGATTAATGCTTGATCTGCTACAGGCAGTGTGGTTCGTGTCTGGCTTGACAATAATCGTTGAGCAGGAGAACCCAAGGCAGGGACACGGGAAATGTTGCGTAAGTTGAGTAAATCGAGGAATATGTCAGATTTAGCTCTGTGAGAGCATTCCATGAGCTGTTTTGCACTTCTGACAGCCCATTCAGCCAGCCCGTTACACTGTGGAAATTCAGGGGTGCTGGTGATGTGGTGAAAAGTCGCATAGCATGGGGAATCCTGTGAGCCAGACGAACAACTGGGATTGCCTCAGGGTCAATAGTAATCGTGTATCTCACAGGCAACCTGCCCAGCTCGTCGTTCAACAAATCCTTGTATTGTGTTAAAATGTGATGTGTAAAATCACAGTCTATAGTCAGTGGACAGGCTGAAGGGCTGAAGGAAATCAAACCCATGTCATGGCGTGCGTCGGCACCCAGTGTGGATGGTACTTTCTCGCATACCACGTAGAGGTCCAAGATGTGGTCACGCGCGTTGAGCCTGCAACATTATCGCTGGAATTTAGAAGATTGAGGGGTGATCTCATAGACACTTACAAAATCTTAAGGGGTTGGACAGGCTAGATGCAGGAAGATTGTTCCCGATGTTGGGGAAGTCCAGGACAAGGGGTCACAGTTTAAGGATAAGGGGGAAGTCTTTTAGGACCGAAATGAGAAAATCGTTTTTCACACAGAGAGTGGTGAATCTGTGGAATTCTCTGCCACAGAAGGTAGTTGAGGCCAGTTCGTTGGCCATATTTAAGAGGGAGTTGGATGTGGCCCTTGTGGCTGAAGGGATCAGGGGGTATGGAGAAAAGGCAGGTACAGAATACTGAGTTGGATGATCAGCCATGATCATATTGAATGGCGGTGCAGGCTCGAAGGGCCGAATGGCCTGCTCCTGCACCTAATTTCTATGTTTCTATGTTTCTATAACTACAGACCACAACAGACTATAGCTCTGACTTCAACACGGTCTTCCCCACCAAGCTCACCACCAAACTCCACCAGCTAGGCCTCAGCTCGCTGATATGCGACTAGATCCTGAATTTTCTGATGGAGCGACCTCAGTCAGTGAGACTGGGCCGGCACCTGTCCTCCACTATCACCCTGAGCACCGGCACACCACAGGGCTGTGTACTGAGCCCCATGCTCTACTCCCTCTTCACACACGACTGTGTTCCTGCATTCGACACCAACACCATTGTCAAGTTTGCAGATGACACAACAGTGATCGGGCTTGTAGTGTATTTGGGTGCTTGGGTGACTTAAAAGAACACTCAGATACAGGAGTAAACTAACAAGCTTCTTTATTCTAGGACGCCACCTTGAGTCTCCCCCCAGCGCATGCGTCCCCTCGCACAAGACATAACATATGCTAATTATATCACACACATCACACTGCTCCCCCTTTAACTTGGAGGCAGGTAACACCATTTACATTATATACATTACACTGCCCCCCCCCCTTTAACTTGGAGGCGGATAACACCATTTCGATTACATTAAATATAATTGATTAACACACTGTTGCAAAATTATATTATTAGTCATCTTACATTACATCCTCATAACTGTAATAATCGTATGTAAACTTAGCACATATAATGGTTCATTCCACTCATCTTCCTTGAACCACATATATTGCCCCTTGCTTTATGTGTTATCCTTTTCCGTTCCGTTCTGTGTAAATTGCACATTATTTCTAATCACTCTAGTTCTACCTGTATCTCCGCCTCTTCCCTTTTCAAATATCCTAATCTAATTTGCAGATTTCTTCCTGTTCCTGATATTCTGCTAAAGTTAACATTTCCCCTGTTTCTGTTCCTTATTTGTAGGTGGGATCTGACACATGACTGCAGGTTTTCGTTTTCTAGCAGCTTCCTCTGTCGCTCAATTTCCTGGCACTGTGTATTTATCTGCTCTTGCTGTACAATAACATTCTGCAATGTTAATAACCATTTGTCCATTGCTCAGTGAAGGAGGTTCCATGCTGGACTCTAGTGAAGTGTCCTAATCGCAATCGGTCCTGCATACAAGCCTCCCTTCTTTAGACTTTTCTATTAACAGCTTTTTGCTCATCGTCACACATTTATTTAACCGTTCTTTGTATTGTTTCAGCCTTTTCTGTTGTTCATCTATTTGTCTTCTTAAATCACCTTTCTGGTTATTCATCAAGAAGTAGGATCTGTATTGTCTTTGTAAAATACAACAGTGGCTTTGATTTGCGCTCTGTATAGTTTTCTTTCTACATACGCACGGTAGTGAGACTGCACTACAACTGTTGTATATTTCATTTTAAGGATGTCTTTCCTATATTGTTTAAGCCTTTTGTATCATTTCAGCCTTTTCTGTTGTGCATCTATTTGTCTCTTTCGGTCTTTCCTATACCAACTCATACGAAGTACTGACTGAACTTTTACTTTTGCTTAATCCACTGCCTAACCACCATACCCTTGTAGGCAGCCTGAATGGTAATGGTTGCAAACCTCATAGCACAAACTGGGAATGTCCTATTTTGCATGCTTTGTACCATCTCTGGATCAAAATGACTGCTAGTCGCATTGCCCTGTAGCGTACCCTTGATCGGTAACCATGGTATGCAGCTTGCAGAGTGAATACAGCTGCCTTTTGCATCAAGAAATGTTTTCTTGTAATGCACATCATTAAGACTGACAATATGGCATGCTGCCTTGGTTTTCTCAACCAATTCTCTGGTTTTAATCCCACGGTAGGCCTGAATACAAACCACTGCTTTTCTCAAACTATTATAATGTCTCACTTGGACATCTCTTATCTGGCAAGCTCTGTATCGTTGCTGTACAGCAATGGCAGACCAGCGTAGTTTCTTGAAATACTGACGATTTATGCGTCTGATAATACGTCTGTATTACCTTGGCAGATTTGTGCTTGCACCGCAATTGCTTTCGAACAAGCATTCCTCGGTAGGCAGCCTGAAGCAGTACAACGCTGCTGTGTACCTTCATGTAAGTCTTGCGATCACTTTCCATTTGAAGGTGTGCCCTATAATGGGTTTGCACTATTATAGCTGCCAATCTCATTGCCCTGTATGGACGATATACTCTGTGCATTCTAAATGCTGTTTGTATTACCGTTGCTGCCTTCTGTTTGTGCTGGATCTCTCTTGGTACCTTCATTTTTTTTCTCTTTTTTTTTTGTTTGTTTGTTTATTTTTGTTAGAAGTAAGTACAGTAGTCTGGTACTTAAGTACCTAATACATAAATACATATTCTCATTCTTGTACAACTTAATACTTTTAGTTCAATAATAAAAGAACAGTGAGAGAAAAAAGAAATAGTGTCGGAATAGATAGACAAGCGAGTAGAAACAGAAAACAAAAAAAAAATAAAGGACAGAGGTGAGAAGTTAAAAGATTGAAAGAGAAGGAAAAAGTAAAAAGAAAAGAGAGATTAGGAGAGATCTACCTATCTCATATTTTTGCCCATCCGTCACCCAGTTCTAAACCATTTAATTTCTAAGGTTATGTTATGCTGCACCATATGCTTGTATAAAGTTGATAAACGGAGACCAAATCTTTAAGAATTGGTCTACTTTGCCTAGTAAGAGGAATCTCATTTCTTCACGATGTCACGTTTCAGACATGTTTGAGATCCACATTTTGAATGTTGGCGTAGGTGCGTTTTTCCAAAATTTAAGTATAAGTGTTTTCGCTGTTATTAGACAATTATTAAGAAAAGCTTCTTGGAATATAGTTAGTTTACTTCCCTCTTCCATTGATCCAAAGATAATCAATTCAGTATTGGGGTTCAATTTTGTGTTAAATAGTTTTGTAAAAATTCCAAAAATTTCATTCCAAAATGTATACAGTTTTGTACAAGAGACAAAGGAATGTGCTTTTGTGGTATTTTGAGTTAGACATTTGTCGCAGATGGGGGAAACATTTGAAAATATTTTATTCAGTCTTGTTTTCCAATAATATAATCTATGTAAAATTTTAAATTGAATTAGGTTATGTCTTACATTCATTGAACATTTGTTTATATATAATAAATTTTTTATATCATCTATCGTTCGGAATTTTTATCAATAACTCTTTTTCCCAGTCTCTTCTAATAGCTTCTGTCGTTGGTGTTTCTATATTTAGAATTATATTATATAAGTAAGATATTAAATTGCTTGATTCTGCCTTTCTATTAATTCCTTCCTCCAGTAGATCTGGGGTTAAAGTTTGATATCCTTGTATATACTTTTTCAAATAATCTTGAATTTGAAGGTATTTGAAATATTGATTACTTTTCAAATTATATTTTAGTTGTAATTGTTGGAATGATAAAAGTTTTCCCATTTCATACATATCTCCATCATTTTAATTCCTATTCTTTCCCAATGGGTAAACGTTTTATCAATAATGGATGGTTTGAATGAGGGATTATTAGCTATTGGAGAAAGAAGCGATAATTTTCTTATTTTTAAAGTTAATTTTATTTGTTTCCAAATTCGTATTATACTATGAATAATTGGATTCTTCTTGTATATTACATTGTTCAGTTTTATCGGACAAAGAAGGATCGCTCCTATATTATAAGGGGAACAATCCTCTTTCTCCATTCTTATCCAATCTACCTGTTGGGCAGAACTGTCCAACCAGTAGATTATATTTTTAATATTCACTGCCCAATAATAATACAATAAGTTAGGGAGTGTCAGTCCCCCTGATTCTTTAGAGTTACACAAGTGCTTTTTTAATTCTGTGTGATTTAAAAATCCCATATGAAGGTTATAATATCAGAATCTAATTTTTTGAAGAATTTTTTAGGTATGTATATTGGTATTGATTGAAATAGGTACAATATTTGTGGTAAGAAGATCATTTTTATTTATATTTTATTCTGCCTATTAATGACATCGGCAGTGTCTTCCAAAATTTAATCAGCCCATTTAATTTAGTTAATAAAGGCATATAGTTTGCGTTGAGTAATGATTTATAGTTCCTAGTAATTTGGATACCCAAATATTTAAATTTTTCTGTTGTAATTCTAAAAGGGAATTTCAACAGATGTGTCGACTCTTGAGGTTTTATCATCATAATTTCGCTTTTGTTCCAATTTATTCTATATCCTGAAAAAGAACCAAATTCTTCTATTAAATTTAGTATATTTGGTATGCTAGTTTGCAAATTTGTAATATATAATAATATGTCGTCTGCATATAATGAAATTTTATTATTTGAGTGTTTGGTAATATACCCATGAATATTCGGATGGCTTCTTATACTTTCACCTAAAGGCTCTATCACTAGTGCAAAAAGCAGGGGCAATAACGCGCACCCCTGCCTATTGCCCCTTGCTAAGTAGAATTTCGGGGATAATATATTATTAGTCAGTATTCTAGCCGTCGGCTTATCATATAGTAGTTTTACCCATGAAATAAAATTATCTGCCATATTAAATTTTTCAAATACTTTGAATAAATATTGCCATACTACTTGATCAAAAGCTTTTTCTGCATCCAATGAAATAATTGCTAGTTCTTCCTCAGTATTATGTGAGTACATTATATTAGACAACCGTCTCAAATTGTTAAATGAGTATCTCTTTGGTATGAACCCTGTTTGGTGCGGATTTATTAGTTTACTAACATATTTACTCAATCTTCTCGCTAGGGTCTTCGTTAATATTTTTTGGTCTGTATTTAGGAGTGCAATAGCTCTATATGAGCCTGGGTCTTCTAGATCTTTATCCTTTTTTGGTATAAATATAATAGTTGATTCAGTTAGTGTTTCTGGTAGTTTATTTTCTTTAAAAATGTATATATATAAATCTTGCAACCGTGGAGAAATTATTTCGTAGAATCTTTTATAGAATTCATTACTAAAGCCATCTGGTCCTGGGGTTTTGCCATTCTTCAACGAACTAATTGTTTCTTCTATTTCCTGTAGTGTAATCTGAGCTCCTAATGCCTCTTGTTCCACCATATTTAATTTTGGAAGATTACAGTTACCTAAGAAATTTGCAATTTGAGTATAATTTGCAGAGGTTTTCGATGTATATAAGTTTTGATAAAATTGAGCAAATATTTTATTAATATCTTTAGGTAGTGTTAGTAATTCCCCTTTGTCTGATTTAATTTTAGTAATTGTATTTTCTGTGTCCCTTTTTTTCAGTTTATGAGGTTTATCACCAAATTCAAAAGTTTCTTGTTTTGTAATTTGAAATAATCTCATTATTCTGGCCGATAAAATTTTATTTAATTTATATTTTAGTATTATTATCTTATTATGTTTATCTATAGTTGGTTCTTTGGCATTTTCTAAATCTAATTGTCTAATTTCTTGTTCTAACTGCAATTGTTCAGTATTATTCTTTTTATTTTGGAAAGCTTGATATGAGATTATAATTCCTCTAATAAATGCCTTAAAAGTTTCCCATAATAAGGAAGGTGAAATATCTGGTGCATCATTTGTCTCAAAGAAGAATCTCATCTGCTCTTTTAAATATGTGCAACCTTGTGAGTTATTTAAAATTTGGGGGTTAAACCTCCAAAACGAATTTTTATCGGGCATTCCTTCTAATTTTAAAGAAAAAGTTAATGGGGAATGATCAGAAATGATACTATTATGATATTTAGAATTATATGTATATGGAATTAGTTTTGTTTCCACTAAGAAATAATCAATACGTGAATATGTTTTATGTACTGTTGAATAAAATGAATATTCCCTACTTACTGGATTAGCGATTCTCCATACATCTGTTATATTAGTATTTTTCATGTATGTATTTAGGAGTTCACTCGTTTTAGATTTTATGTTAGTCCTTTTTTGTTTTGCTGATTTATCCAAATATGGATCTAAAACACAATTCAAATCTCCTCCTATTGTCACATTTTGATGATGAAGTTCTGAAATTATATCCAAAATTACTAAAAAATTGGGGGTTGTCAAAATTAGGAGCATAAATATTTATCAAAGTAAGTGGAGTAGAATAAATTTCTCCCGTAACAATGACGTACCTCCCCTCTTTGTCTGCTATAGTATTCTTTAATTTAATTTCTTAAATTTATTCTTTAATTTATGAATGATAATAGCCGTGCCTCTAGATTTAGAAGTAAATGAAGAGTACTATGTTTGCCCAATTCAATTTGCCTTCAGTCTTATCTGTGTTTGATATTTCAGATGTGTCTCTTGTAAAAAAATAATGTCACTTTTTAAGGCTTTTAATTGGGCAAAGATCTTACCCCCTTTTAATTTGTTCATTAGCGCCCCTTATATTCCAACCCCAGAAAGTGATTCCTCGAGTTTTCTTTTGTTTATCGTCTTGCATTATGAATCATGTTAATACCTTTACTTCATATGGTGCAACCAAGAACCTTATAACTCCAGATGAAGGATGATCATCCCCAGTTGTTAAGTTTTGTTGGCATCTCCCCTTCAGAATAAACCTTGAAAAAGACCAGAAAGTGTAGAGTCGTGAAAAGATAATTAACAAACAAAAAGTGATATTATAATATCCAAAAATAAAGATATTATAATTAAAAACAAGCCACCAACAGGTGGTAGAAAAATTCTTATTGACTTCCGTAGATATTTTCATATGTTTTGCTCTGCCCCCTTGACCAATTATTATTAATTGGAAGAGAGAGCGATACAAAGCTCAAAATTATATATATATATATATATATATATATATATATATATATATATATATAATATATATATATATATATATATAATATATATATATATATATATAATACAACGTACTCCAATAGCTAGATTAGAAATGTATCTTCCAGGAGGAAAAACAAAATAAAAAAGTAGTTTCCAACATTAATTATATACTTAGATATAACAGTAATTATAACCATATAACCATGTAACAATTACAGCACGGAAACAGGCCCTCTCGGCCCTTCCAGTCCGTGCCGACCATTTGTTTTCCCTTAGTCCCATCTACCTGCACTCAGACCATACCCCTCCATTCCCTTCACGTCCATATACCTATCCACTTTACTCTTAAATGTTAAAATCGATCCTGCCTCCACCACTTCTGCTGGAAGCTGATTCCACACAGCCACCACCCTCTGAGTAAAGAAGTTCCCCCTCACGTTACCCCGAAACCTCTGTCCCTTAATTCTCATGTCATGCCCTCTTGTTTGAAACTTCCCTACCCTCAATGGGAAAAACGTATCCACGTCAACTCTGTCTATCCCTTTCATCATTTTAAAGACCTCAATCAAGTCCCCCCTTAACCTTCTGCGCTCCAAAGAATAAAGACCTAACTTGTTCAACCTTTCTCTGTAACATAGTTGCTGGAACCCTGGCAACATTCTAGTAAACCTCCTCTGTACTCTCTCTATTTTGTTGACATCCTTCCTTTAACTAGGCGACCAAAATTGTACACCATACTCCAGAATTGGTCTTACCAATGCCTTGTACAATTTCAACATTACTTCCCTACTCCTATATTCAATGCTCTGATTTATAAAGGCCAGCACACCAAAGGCTTTCTTTACCACCCTATCTACATGCGATTCCACCTTCAGGGAACTATGCACAGTTATTCCTAGATCCCTCTGTTCCACAGCATTCCTCAATTCCCTACCATTTACCATGTACGTCCTATTTTGATTTGTCCTGCCAAGATGTAGCACTTCACACTTATCAGCATTAAACTCCATCTGCCATCTTTCAGCCCACTTTTCCAAATGGCCCGAATCTCTCTGTAGACTTTGAAAATCTACGTCATTATCCACAACACCACCTATCTTAGTATCATCTGCATACTTACTTATCCAATTGTCCACCCCATCATCCAGATCATTGATGTACATGACAAACAACAGTGGACCCAACACAGATCCCTGAGGCACCCCACTGGTCACCGGCTTCCAACCTGACAAACAGCCATCCACCATTACTCTCTGACATCTCCCATTCAGCCACTGTTGAATCCATTTTGCTACTCCACCATTAACACCCAAAGATTGAACCTTCTTAACCAACCTTCCATGGGGAACCTTGTCAAAGGCCTTACTGAAATCCATATAGACAACATCCACTGCTTTACCCTCATCAATTTCCCTAGTTACCGCTTCAAAAAATTCAAGAAGGTTTGGCAAACATGACCTTCCAGGCACAAATCCATGTTGACTGTTCCTGATCAGACCCTGTTTATCCAGATGCTTATATATATTATCTCTAAGTATCCTTTCCATTAATTTTCCCACCACTGACGTCAAACTAATAGGTCTATAATTGCTAGGTTTATTCTTTGAACCCTTTTTAAAACAATGGAACAACATGCGCAATATGCCAATCCTCCGGCACTATTCCCGTTTCTAATGACATTTGAAATATTTCTGTCATAGCTCCTGCTATTTCTACACTAACTTCCCTCAATGTCCTAGGGAATATCCTGTCAGGACCTGGAGACTTATCCACTTTTATATTTTTCAAAAGTGTCAGTACTTCCTCCTCTTTGAATCTCATAGTTTCCATAGCTACTCTACTCTTTCCCCTTAACTCACCGAGTTCAATATCCTTCTCCTTGGTGAATACCGAAGAAAATAAATTGTTCAATATCTCCCCCATCTCTTTTGGCTCTGCAGATAGCTGTCCATTCTGGTTCTCTAATTATGTTAATTATATATCCATATCTATCAATATGCCTAGATTTATTACAATTAAGTCTCAAACTTTTGTATCAGACAACAGCAGGTCCTAAGAGGTTAACCAGATTCAGACCCTTGGATAATTTCCAAGTATCTGAATCTCCTCCCCCCTTTACGCACAATCTAGACTAAGTCTACTGTATCCATAAAATGTGTTAATATGTTATTAATACTACCCAATTTTATTAATTATATTTTATGATAGTATGTAATTATATATTTCTTAAATCATATTCTATATTACACTATATTCTCAATTTATTTTCCCCACCACAGTTTCTCTTCTTTATCAGTCCTTTGTTGAAATGAAACTTAAAATTCGACCTTCAATTAACATTCCAAAGATAAAATGCCTAGACAGTGCCTCGAGGAGGGTACGCCATTTTAACAAGAGCAGTCTTTTTTATATGTTAAAAAAAAAGTGACACAATCCTTTCTTTGTCGTTTCACCTCGATGTTATTGTAGGAGACCAACTCCTAACGATCAGTAGTCCTCCTTTGTGATACTTTGTGCATATTTAAATGCCTCTTCTGGATCCGTGAATGCACGTTCAACATGGTTATAAGAAATTCTCAATTTAGCGGGATACACTATCCCATATCTTACTCCCGAGACCTCTTTCAGTAGCCTTCTCATGTTTGTAAACTTATTCCTCTTTTCCACGACTTCAGCTGGAAAATCACAGAAGAATCTTTGTCTTCTCCAAACATCAAATTCACACCATGTGGAATCTTTTTCATAATTAGTTAAGCTTGCTTGAGCCTTACGTCGGACCCGGTGAGCCATATCTATTCTCGGGGCTTCAGGCAGCTTAAGCACTTGTTTGAGTAAATTGGCAGCAAACTCCTGAAAATTTTGGCCAATCTCCTTTCCTTCTTTTAATCCAATTATCCTCAAATTTTGTCTCCTTGATCTTGCCTCCAAGTCCGTACATTTATACTTCATTTTAGCAAGCTCCCTCCCAATACTTTCTTGTTCCTGTTTTAGTCTCTTTATCTCCTTAGCCATCTCAGTTATCGTATTGTCCATTCCTTCCATAGCCACCTCAGTAGATTTTAGCATTGTATCCAGTTTTTTATTACAATCCTTATCAACCCGCTTAATTTTTTTGTTCAAATCCTCCTCAACTTCGACCACACGTTTGGTTAAGTCATCAATTTTCCCCATCAGCGTATCATTACCTTGTTTAATTTTTTCAGAGAGGTTTTTGTCCAGCACGAGGTTCTCCTCTCGTATCAGTTTTGAAATAACTTCAGTGACTGAAGCTAATACTGACTTTTCCAGATGTTCCATTTGTTCCTCCATTAAAGGCAATTCTGCAGAAGGATTTCAGGAATCAACTCCTTCTTCTGAATTTCCAGCTGATGTTTGAGGGGATTGAGGAGTTTCTTCAGTTTTTTTCAAATAGGCTCTTGTAGCAGGTCTTGAAGCGGCTTTCGCAGGCTTCTGGCGAGATTTCTGGCTTTTCATTTAAAACTGCAATTATTCTCTGTTATCAGCAGGATTTCTGATAACACACAATTAAATAGCAGCTCCGGTAGTTATTTTCAGAACTCTCCCATCTTCCAACTGTTATTTTAGCATATTAAAACATTCTTCGGGAGCAGAGCGAAACAGCGACATCTCTCACCACACCATTGACGCCACCGGACGTCTCTTGGTACCTTCATACCCCTGAATGCAGCTTGAATAGTTAGGGTTGCCCTCTAGATGGCAATGTCCTTTTTCATTTGGCCTTTGACCTTTTGCCTTTTCCATTTGACTTTTGCCACTTGGCACTTGACTTTTGTCACTTTGCCCTTGACTTTTGTCCTTTGAAGGACTCTCTGCCCTCTTTAGTTCAGGTTCCTTGCGTCTGGATGCCCTTGGAGGTTTTGGCGAAAAATGAGCCATTAATGCCTCCTTACACTCCTCGTACATTTTGTCTGTGGGCTTTGCTGGCAGCAGTAACATACGTAAGGTCTGATAACCCTCTCTTCCTAAGCCTAATATGAACCATGCTCTCTTCTTTTCCTCTGCAGTGATATCATTGGAAATGAAACAAGCCTCCAAGACTTCGGTCTATTTCCCAAAATTACACCCAGAATCTAACTGGGGCACGTTTCCTACAATTTGAAAAGCCATGCTACCTGTTGCTATTCAGGTGCACTATCTTCTGTTCTCTCACTGTGTTTCTGCACTGGACTTAATCTTGTTACACACTAAGAAGTGATCCAGTCCACTGACTATTACCAATTCTTTTAATAATGGATTCATACTATTAACCAACATTTCATGTCAATAGCCATTAAGAACATTTTAAACCATATTCCTCTATGCACACAGATTTACTATTAATAACAGTGACCAATGCATTACATTCAAACAGTCCTGCCTTTATTGTGCCCATGCATTACATTCACAGAGGGCTTTTATTATGAAGTATTTCACAGCTCCAGCTTGTGGCCTGTGGACTCTGGGGCATCCTCGACCTCTCGAACTGTCCCCACTGGTACCTTTGCTGATGGCCTCACCGGACCTCCACTTTTGCTGGCTCCCGCGGGCTTCACCGTTACTTTTGCTCCCGCTGGCTCGCTGCCAAGTCGACTCGCGCTGCTCCGCTGACTTGCCTGCTGTCTCCCTTGGACGCCCTGCGGAAGGTAAGTCACTGCGGCTGGTCCCACTGCTCGGCTCGTCGCTGGCTCATCGGCACGCCTGGCTGCTCGGCTCGTCGGGACTGTCGGGGGCTGGGTAAGCGCTGTGTCCCGCTTCCCTTGTGCGGACCTGCTTCTCTCTCGGCCGGCTTTCTCTCGCGACCGGTCTTTCTCGCCTGACTGGGCTAAAAGGGCGCACTATAATACACAATTATGTTTATTACAATACACTATCCTATACATTGTGCTAAAAGTTTACACTGTAAATCCCTATGCTAAAATACACGTAAATACAGGAAAATACAGTATAACATACTATACCACGCTATAATACACTATAACACGCTATAATACATAACAACAATATAACACATATTATGATATCATTATAATTAGGATAATACACACAAAAAAACAATAATACTATCTAGATAGTATTCTATACTGTTTCATAGTGTGTTTCATAGTGTGATTCTATATAGTATTATAGAGTATGTAATAATTATAAAGTGTGTTTTTGTGTATTAGACCATATTAGTGAGATATCGGTTTAGAGTGCGTTCATGTGTGTATTCTAGTTTATTATAGTTACAGTCTATTTCGGATTATTATCGTACTATATATTCTATTTTAGTGTGTATATGTCATACTGTGACATACTCTGTTTTATGATGTTGTTTTACAGTGTTATAGTAGTTTATGGCGTGTTACAGATCGTGTATTATCGTGTCATATCGTATATTGTTTTAAGGTATTTTGTATTATATTGTAAATTGTATATAGCACCATCGATTGTAAATTGTCTATATCACTATCATTAACACACTTTGTGACAGTGTATTGTGGTGCATATTATATTGTAATAGTGTATGATGGTTTGAATTAGAATGTGTTATTATGTGTTAGCATGTTTTATATGGTATGTTATAATGTTAAAGTGGGTTGTTGTGTATTGACTATTTGTGTGTGTGGTGTGCGTTATAGTGTATTATAAAATGCGTTAAGGTATTTATAGTTACAATGGATTGGATTATAGTGGTACAGTGTGATACTGTTTTATAGTGTTATATTATTTTATATATGATTATATTACGTGATACATAATACGTAATATATGATTATATTACGTGATTATATTACGTGATACATAATTTTGTGTCATAATTTCCGTTTTCTTTATATATAGTTGTATATAGTAAGTTATAATGCTATAAACAATATAATGCACCTTGTGTATTACACGATGTGATACATATGACACATTATAATATTTCACATCACACAATATCAAACTATATAACACACTACTTCACACTATACCAGACTAACAGCATAATACACTTAACTCACTGGAATCTGCTGTAACACTCTAAAACACTCAAACAGTATAGAATACTATATAGATAGTTTGCTATAGTTAATTATAGTATATTATTGTTATTTGTGTGTGTTATTCTAATTATAATGATATTGTATTATAGAATATCATAACATGGTGTGTTATATTGTTGCTTTGTATCATGGTGTGTAGGAGTGTGTAGTATAATAAAGATAATTGTGTATTATAGTGTGCCTTAACGTATTATACTGTTATAGTGCATTACAGGGTGTTACAATATGAGTGTTAAAATGTGTATATTTTATATTGTATTGTGTTAGTGCGTTATGGTATATAGTGTGTTATGTGTTAGGCGATGTTAGAATGTGTTATATTGCGTATTCTAGTCGTGTAATGTATTCTAGTGCAATGTGTTAGAACGTGTTATTATGTGTTATAGTGCATTGTAGTGTTATAATGTACTAAGAGTGCATTGTTGCGTGTTATAGGTTTGTGTTATAATGTATTATTGTGTATTACAGTGTGGTATTAAGTGTTAAACTGTGATAATGTGTTATAGGATGTGTTATATTGTTTGCGTGTATTATGATGCGTGATAGTGTATTATAGAGTGTTAAAGAGTAACATGGGATTCTAATGTATTAATGTGTTATCGTGTTTTATCGTGTATTGGTGTATTATAGTGTATGTTATACTGTTTGATACTGTTTGGTATTGTTTCATTGTGCTACACGGTTATGATAGTGTTAGTATCGTGTCTATTATCGCGTGGTATATTATTATAGTTTTAGTGCTAGACGTTAACTACTAGTGTTAGTGTTACTAGTGTTAACTACTAGACGCTAACATAGTGTTATATATCGTATGTTATATTGTGTGACAGTGTTTTACAGATTATAATATAATATGATGTGTATTATTGTGTTATAGTCTGTTAAATGCAAGATAGAATATAATAATGTGTCGTTGGGTATTGTAATGTAGTGTGTTTGTGCTGGTGTATTATAATGTATTTAGCATGCTATATTATGTGTGATGTGTGATGTGTGAGTGTTTATTGTAATATGCCATTGGGTGTAGTGTGATTGTATTATAGTGTATTTAGTTGTTATATTACAATGAAATGTGTGTTATAACTAATGCAGTTAACGTCTAGCACTAAAACTATAATAATATACCACGCGATAATAGACACGATACTAAAACTCTATAATACACTATCACGCATCATAATACACGCAAACAATATAACATATCCTATAACACATTATCACAGTTTAACACTTAATACCACACTGTAATACACAATAATACATCATAACACAAAACTATACACACTATAACACGCAACAATGCACTGTTAGTACATTATAACACTACAATGCACTATAACACAGAATAACACGTTCTAACAAATTGCACTAGAATACATTACACGACTAGAATACGCAATATAACACATTTTAACATCGCATAACACATAACACACTATAACACACTATAACATACTATAACGCACACACAATACAATATAAAATATACACATTTTAACACTCATATTGTAACACCCTGTAATGCACTATAACAGTATAATACGTTAAGGCACACTATAATACACAATTATCTTTATTATACTACACACTCCTACACACTGCTAAAATACACGTAAATACAGGAAAATACAGTATAACACGCTATAACACGCTATAACACACCATGATACAAAGCAACAATAATACACAAAAAATTATAATATTCTATAATACAATGTATTTAGAATAACACACACAAATCACAATAATATACTATGATAAACTATAGCAAACTATCTATTCTATACTGTTTTATAGTGTTTTATTGTGTTACAGCAGATTCCAGTGAGAAGTGTGTTATGCTGTTAGTCTGGTAGAGTGTGAAGTAGTGTGTTATATAGTTTGATATTGTGTGATGTGAAATATTATAATGTGCCATATGTATCACATCGTGTTAAGGTGTATTATATTGTTTATAGCATTATAACTTACTATATAATACTACATAAAAAGAAAAAGGAAATTGACACAAAATTATAAGTATCACGTTACAAATATAATCATATATAAAATAATAACCATATAACCATATAACAATTACAGCACGGAAACAGGCCCTCTCTGGCCCTTCCAGTCCTTGCCGACCATTTGTTTTCCCCTAGTCCCATCTACCTGCACCCAGACCATACCCCTCCATTCCCTTCACGTCCATATACCTATCCACTTTACTCTTAAATGTTAAAATCGATCCTGCCTCCACCACTTCTGCTGGAAGCTCATTCCACACAGCCACCACCCTCTGAGTAAAGAAGTTCCCCCTCACGTTACCCCGAAACTTCTGTCCCTTAATTCTCATATCATGCCCTCTTGTTTGAATCTTCCCTACCCTCAATGGGAAAAACGTATCCACGTTAACTCTGTCTATCCCTTTCATCATTTTAAAGACCTCAATCAAGTCCCCCCTTAACCTTCTGCGCTCCAAATAATAAAGACCTAACTTGTTCAACCTTTCTCTGTAACATAGTTGCTGGAACCCTGGCAACATTCCAGTAAATCTCCTCTGTACTCTCTCTATTTTGTTGACATCCTTCCTATAACTAGGCGACCAAAATTGTACACCATACTCCAGAATTGGTCTTACAAATGCCTTGCACAATTTTAACATTACTTCCCTACTCCTATATTCAATGCTCTGATTTATAAAGGACAGCACACCAAAGGCTTTCTTTACCACCCTATCTACATTCGATTCCCCCTTCAGGGAACTATGCACAGTTATTCCTAGATCCCTCTGTTCCACAGCATTCCTCAATTCCCTACCATTTACCATATATGTCCTATTTTGATTTGTCCTGCCAAGATGTAGCACTTCACACTTATCAGCATTAAACTCCATCTGCCATCTTTCAGCCCACTTTTCCAAATAGCCCAAATCTCTCTGTAGACTTTGAAAATCTACTTCATTATCCACAACAACACCTATCTTAGTATCATCTGCATACTTACTTATCCAATTTTCCACCCCATCATCCAGATCATTGATGTACATGACAAACAACAGTGGACCCAACACAGATCCCTGAGGCACCCCACTGGTCACCGGCTTCCAACCTGACAAACAGCCATCCACCATTACTCTCTGCCATCTCCCATTCAGCCACTGTTGAATCCATCTTGCTACTCCGCCATTAACACCCAAAGATTGAACCTTCTTAAACAACCTTCCATGGGGAACCTTGTCAAAGGCCTTACTGAAATCCATATAGACAACATCCACTGCTTTACCCTCATCAATTTCCCTAGTTACCGCTTCAAAAAATTCAAGAAGGTTTGTCAAACATAACCTTCCAGGCACAAATCCATGTTGACTGTTCCTGATCGGACCCTGTTTATCCAGATGCTTATATATATTATCTCTAAGTGTCCTTTCCATTAATTTGCCACCACTGACGTCAAACTAATAGGTCTATAATTGCTAGGTTTATTCTTTGAACCCTTTTTAAACAATGGAACAACATGCGCAGTACGCCAATCCTCCGGCACTATTCCCGTTTCTAATGACATTTGAAATATTTCTGTCATTCTGTCATTCTATAATATAACACTATAGCACAGTATCACACTGTACCACTATAATCCAATCTATTATAACTATAAAATACTTTAACGCATTTTATAATACACTATAACGCACAGCACACACACACAAATAATCAATAAAGAACAACACACTTTAACATTATAACATACCATATAAAACATGCTAACACATAATAACACATTCTAATTCAAACCATCATACGCTATTACAATATAATATGCACCACAATACACTGTCACAAAGTGTGTTAATGATAGTGATATATACAATTTACAATTGATAGTGCTATATACAATTTACAATATAATACAAAATAACACCTTAAAACAATATAATATAACACACGATATGACACGATAATACACGATCTCTAACACGCCATAAACTACTATAACACTGTAAAACAACATCATAAAACACAGTATAATACCATATGACATATACACACTAAAATAGAATATATAGTACGATAATAATCCGAAATAGACTGTAACTATAATAAACTAGAATACACACATTAACGCACTCTAAACCAATATCTCACTAATACGGTCTAATACACAAAAACACACTTTAACATTATTACATTATAATACTATATAGAATCATATATTAGAACATATAATAACACATAATAACTCAAAATACACTATAAACACCATAACACGTATACATTATAACACACCACACACGACAACAATACAACCCAGCAAATTATAATACACCGTTACACACCATATCACTCTGAATAACACACTATAATAACAATATAAATACTATGCTATACTTTTATCTGGTGTATTGCATTGTCATATAGATGCACAAAACAGTTTAACATTACGCTTTAACATTATAACACTATATAATACCATATATAACGACATAATACATTATAACACATAAAACACATTCTAATACACTATTACACACTACAATACTATGATACACTTTAACACAGTATAACACATATTACAATATAAAATAACATTATAATAATCACAATCACACTACACATTACAATAAACACTATCACTCATCACACTTAATATAGCATACTAAGTGCATAATAGATCTGTACAAACACACTGCACTACAATGTCCAATAACACATTATTATGCACTATCTCGCATTTAACACAATAACACACTACACATGATATCATAATCTGTGTAATATACTCACACGATACACTATAATATACTATATATAAAACACTAATGCACTAACAGTAATGCACTAACGTCTAGCACAAAAACTATAATAATATAACGCGATATCACACGATAATAGACGCGATAATAACTACCATAACAGTGTAGCACTATGAAACAATACCAAACACAAACACATACAAACAAATACAAACACTATCACAGTTTCACTTAATAACACACTGTAATACACAATAATACATTATAACACAAAACTATACACACTATAACACGCAACAATGCACTCCAACACACTAATAACTACCACATTACAATACACATGTTATACGTTATACGTTATACGTATCTTACAATACGTTATTACACTACAATGAACTATAACAAGAATAATTCGTCCTAACACATTGTTTGATTCTATAACGCAGTATAATACATTACACAACTAATATACACTCTAACGCAATATAACACATTTTAACATGTTATAACACACTATGACACTTAACACACTATATCACACCATAACGCACTAAATATAAAATATACACACTTTAACACTTTCATATTGTAACACTACAACAATATAATACGTTAAGGCGCACTATAATACACAATTATGTTTATTATAATACACTATCCTATACATTGTGCTAAAAGTTTACACTGTAAATCCCTATGCTAAAATACACGTAAATACAGGAAAATACAGTATAACACACTATACCACGCTATAATACACTATAACACGCTATAACACATAACAACAATACAACACATATTATGATATCATTATAATTAGGATAATACACACAAAAAACAATAATACTATCTAGATAGTATTCTATACTGTTTCATGGTGTGTTGCATTGTCTTATAGTGTTATAGTGTTACAGCAGATTCTAGTGAGTTGTTTAGTGTGAAAAAGTATGTTATTGTGTATTATAGTGTGCCTTAACGTATTATATTGTTATAGTGTTACAATATGTAAATGTTAAAGTGCGTATATTTTATATTTAGTGCGTTATGGTGTGATATAGTGTGTTATAGTGTGTTAAGTGTCATAGTGTGTTATAACATGTTATAATGTGTTATATTGCGTTAGAGTGTATATTAGTCGTGTAATGTATTATAGTGCGTTATAGAATCTTACACTGTGTTAGAATGTGTTATTCTGTGTTATAGGTCATTGTAGTGGTAATGTGATAGTTATTAGTGTTTTAGAGTGCATTGTTGTGTGTTATAGTGTGTATAGTTTTGTGTTATAATGTATTATTGTGTATGACAGTGTGTTATTAAGTGAAACTGTGATAGTGTTTGATACTGCTTGGTATTGTTTCATAGTGCTACACTGTTATGGTAGTGGTATTATTGCGTCTATCATCGTGTGATACCGCGTGTTATATTATTATAATTTTTGTGCTAGACGTTAGTGCATTACTGTTCGTGCATTAGTGCATATATAGTATGTTATAGTGTATTGTGTGAGTATATTACACAGATTATGATATCATGTGATGTAGTGTGTTATTGTGTTATTGTGAGGAAGTGTATAATAATGTGTTATTGGGTATTGTAGTGTAGTGTGTTTGTACTGGTCTATTATGTACTTAGTATGCTATATTAAGTGTGATGTGTGATAGTGTTTATTGTAATGTGTAGTGTGACTTTCACTATTATAATGTTATTTTATATTGTAATATGTGTTATACTGTGTTAAAGTGTATCATAGTATTGTAGTGCGTAATAGTGTATTAGAATGTGTTTTATGTGTTATAATGTATTATATCGTTATATAGTATACAAATATACTTGGGCTTGAGAGTTTCTGGTTAAACTATGGGCAGAGGTGCCTCCAAAATGTACTATTCACTGAGGGGCGCAGCCCCGAAGTGAATAGTACTATTTGGAGGCACCGAGGCCCCATAGTTTAAACCAGAAACTCGAAATAAGGCCAAGGATATTTGTTTTATATTTGGGATCAGGTGAAATTATACGCAAGCGGGAGAGCGGGAGATTTTCCGAAAATGCCCTTCAGCGGGCGATCTCCCGACGAAAGCGGCAGAGTTGGAGTCACTGCACTTGTCGAGACGAGAGGTGGCGCTGTAGCCGTGGCAGCGCGAGAGTTTCCCGTTACATGCACGCGGAGCTGTGACATGATTTCCCGACATAGTAAATGCTATTTACAAAATGTCGTCATAAAAGTGATGTCATTTTGTAAATAGTACATCGTTGGAGTGTCAGCGTGCCAACATTCTAAAATAGTTGAAATTATATCAAATCACGTGACGCTCTCTCGACCAATCGCTGGAGGATAAATGTTTGATCCCGAATATAATATTATCTAGTGTTATAAAGTTAAAGTGTAATGTTATAATGTTTTGTGTATCTATATGACAATGCAACACACTAGATAAAAGTATAGCATAGTATTTTTATTGTTATTATAGTGTGTTATTCAGAGTGATATGGTGTGTAACGGTGTATTATAATTTGTTGGGTTGTATTGTTGTCGTGTGTGGTGTGTTATAATGTATACGTGTTATAGTGTTTATAGTGTATTTTGTGTTATTATGTGTTATTATATGTTCTAATATATGATTTTATATAGTATTATAGAGTATGTAATAGTTAAAGTGTGTTTTTGTGTATTAGACCATATTAGTGAGACATTGGTTTAGTGCGTTATAGTGTACTATAGTGTGTTAATGCGTGTATTCTAGTTTATTATAATCTATTATATTTACAGTCTATTTCGGATTATTATCGTACTATATATTCTATTTTAGTGTGTATATGTCATATGGTATTATACTGTGTTTTATGATGTTGTTTTACAGTGTTATAGTAGTTTATGGCGTGTTAGAGATCGTGTATTATCGTGTCATATCGTGTGTTATACTATATTGTTTTAAGGTGTTATTTTGTATTATATTGTAAATTGTATATAGCACTATCAATTGTAAATTGTATATATCACTATCATTAACACACTTTATGACAGTGTATTGTGGTGCATTTATATTGTAATAGCGTATGATGGTTTGAATTAGAATGTGTTATTATGTGTTAGCATGTTTTAAATGGTATGTTATAATGTTAAAGTGTGTTGTCGTGTATTGACTATTCGTGTGTGCGCTGTGCGTTATAGTGTATTATAAAATGCGTTAAAGTATTTTATAGTTATAATGGATTGGATTATAGTGGTACAGTGTGATACTGTGTTATAGTGTTATGTTATTTTATATATGATTATATTTCTAACGTGATACTTATAATTTTGTGTCATAATTTTCTTTTTCTTTTTATATAATATTTTATAGTTATAATGCAATAAACAATATAATACATCTTAACACGATGTGATACATATGGCACATTATAATTATGGCACATTGTGGCACATCACACAATATCAAATTATATAACACACTACTTCACACTATACCAGACTAACAGCATAATACACTGAACTCACTGGAATCTGCTGTAACACTATAAAAAACTATAAAACAGTATAGAATACTATATAGATAGTTTGCTATAGTTTATCATAGTATATTATTGTTATTTATGTGTGTTATTCTAATTATAATGATATTGTATTATAGAATATCATAACATGGTGTGTTGCATTGTTGCTTTGTATCATGGTGTGTTATAGCGTGTTATAGCGTGTTATACTGTATTTTCCTGTATTTACGTGTATTTTAGCATAGGGATTTACAGTGTATAGGAGTGTGTAGTATAATAAACATAATTGTGTATTATAGTGTGCCTTAACGTATTATATTGTTATAGTGCATTACAGGGTGTTACAATATGAGTGTTAAAATGTGTGTATTTTATATTGTATTGTGTTAGTGCGTTATGGTATGTTAAAGTGTGTTATAGTGTGTTCTGTGTTATGCGATGTTAAAATGTGTTATATTGCACATTCTAGTGCAATGTATTAGAACGTGTTATTCTGTGTTATAGTGCATTGTAATGTTATAATACACTAACAGTGCATTGTTGCGTGTTATAGTGTGTATAGTTTTGTGTTATAATGTATTATTATGTATTAAAGTGTGGTATTAAGTGTTAAACTGTGATAATGTGTTATAGGATGTATTATATTGTTTGTGTGTATTATGATGCGTTGTAGTGTATTATAGAGTGTTATAGCGTATCATGGGATTCTAATGTATTATAATGTGTTATCGTGTTTTATAGTGAATTGGTGTATTATAGTGTATGTTATACTGTTTGATACTGTTTGGTGCTGTTTCTTTGTGCTACACAGTTATGATGGTGTTAGTATCTTGTCTATTATCGCGTGGTATATTATTATAGTTTTAGTGCTAGGCGTTAACTACATTAGTTATAGTGTTATATATAGTATGTTATAGTGTATTATATTGTGTGACAGTGTATTACACAGATTATAATATAATATGATGTGTATTATTGTGTTATATTCTGTTAAATGCAAGATAGTGTATAATAATGTGTTATTGGGTATTGTAATGTAGTGTGTTTGTGCTGTTGTATTATAATGTATTTAGTATGCTATATTATGTGTGATGTGTGATGTGTGAGTGTTTATTGTAATATGCCATTGGGTGTAGTGTGATTGTATTTGCGATTGTATTTTGTTATAATGTGTGTTACACTCTATTATTGTAATGTGTGTTACACTGTGTTAAAGTGTATCATAGTATTGTCGGGTGTAATAGTGTATTAGAATGTATTATATCGTTATATAGTCTTATATAACGTGTTAAAGTGTGTTTTTGTGTATCTGCAGTAGCACTATAAAACTATAAAACAATGTAAGACACTATATAACAGTATAGCATACTATTTGTATTGTTATTAAAGTGTTTTATTCTATGTGATATGGTGTCTAACAGTGTATTACATTATTTTGTGTCGTATTGTCGTGTGTGTTATAGTGTTAATTTTGTATTTTGTACGTGTTATAGTGTAATATAATGTATTATATCGTTATATAGTCTTATATAACGTTATTGTACGTGTTATAGTGTTAATAGTGTATTTTGTGTTATTATGTGTTATTATATTATATGGTTTTATATACGAATTTAGAGTAGGTTTTAATGTTAAAGTGTGTTTTTATGTATGTGACCATATTAGTGAGTTATATTGATTTCTTAACACCTCAACACCTTAAATACCTCTAAACCCACTCAAAACCCCTCTATACCCATCCAAATTCATCTAACACTCTAAACCCACTCTAAACCCCTCTAAACTATTCTAAACCTCTCCAAACATTTGTAAATCCCTCCATACACCTGTAAACCCCTCTAAACACCTCTAATCCCCGGCAAACCCCTTTAAACACTGAAATCCTCTATGCACACCTGCAAACACCCGGAAACACCTGTAAACCCCTCAAATACCTCTAACCCAACGTAAATCCCTCTAATCCCCTCCAAACACCTCTAACCCCCTCTCAACCCCTCTACACTCCGTCCTAAACCCTGTAAACCCCTCTAAACCACTAAACCTCTCTACACACCTGAAAACACTTGTAAACCACTCTAAACCCCACTAAACCCCCCCAAACTCCCTCCAGAACCCCCCCAAACGCCTCTAACCCCATCCAAACCCCTCTAAACTCCCTCCAAACCCATCTAAACCCATGGAAACACCTCTAAACCCCTAAAGCCATCGAAGCCCTATAGCCCCCTGTAAACCCCATGTAAACCCCTCTAAACCCCTGTGAACCACTCCAAACGCCGCTAAATCCCTATAAAACCCGCTGAGCAACTGTAAACCATTATAAACCCCATGTAACCCGCCAAACACTTTTATACCCCTGTTAAGCCCACTAAAACACCCTAAAACCCTCGAAACTCCTGTACATCCTTCTAAACACCCTGTAAACCTCTTTAATCATCTCTACACCTCTGTAAACAAATCTAAACCACTCTAAACCCCTGTAAACGTCTGTGAAACCCTCTAAAACCTTGTAATCCCCCTGTAAACCCTTTTAAACCACTATAAACATCTCTGAACAGCTGCACACACCCCTAAACCCCTCTAAACCCATGTAAACCCCTCTAAACCCCTGTAAATGCCCTCTAAACACCTACAAACACCTCCAACCCCCTCTAAACACCATCTAAACCCCTCTAACACGTGGGCCACTCTAAACGCCTCTAAACTCCGCATAAACCCGCGAAATCCGCTAAACCCCTCCAAACCCATGTAAACCCTTCTAATCCCCTCTAAACCCATGTGGACCACGCTAAACCCCTTGAAACCCCTCTAAATCCCCCTAAACCCCTCTAACCCCCATATAAAGCACGTTAAACCCCTCCAAACCCATCGCAAACATACCAAACCCACTAAACCCCTCTAAACCCCTCTAAACCCCTCTATACCCTGTAAATCCCCTGTAAACCCTCTATTCCACACTCTAAACCCCAGCGAACCGCTCTAAACCACTCTAAACCTCTCTAAACACATGTAAACATAAGGAAACACATGAAAACCCCTCAAAACCTCTATCCCATGTAAATCCCTCTACACCCCAACAAACTCATGCAAACCCCTCTAATCCCCACTAAACCCCTATAAAGCCCTCGATACCCCATGTAAACACCTGGCAACCCATGTAATCCTCTCTAAACCCCTGTAAACAACTAAACCTCTCCAAACATCTGCAAACACCAGTAAACCCCTCTAACCCCATCTAAAACCTTCTAAACACCTCTAAACCCCTCTAAACACCTGTAAATCCCTCTGAACCCCTGGAAATCACTCTAACCCCCTCTAAGTAGACTGAAACCCCTCTAAACCCCTCTAAACCCCACTAAACATCTCTAATCCTCTGCAAATCCCTCTAAACCGCTGTACAGCATCTAAACCCCTCTGAACCCCTCTACACCCCTCTAAACCACGCTGAACCTCTCTAAACATCTGCAAACTCCTCTAAACCCCCTCGTAAACCCTGGAAACCCTTCTAACCCTCTGTAAATCCCTCTAAACCCCTGTAAATCCCTCTAAACACCTGTAAACCCCTCTAATCATCTCTAATCCCCTGCAAACCCGTTTAAACACCTGTAGATCCCTCTGAACCCCTGTAAATCCATCTCAAAACACCTGTAAACACCCGGAAACACATGCAAACCCGTCAAAACCTGTCTAAATACTTCTACCCCATGTAAATACCTCTAAATCCCTCCACACTCGAAACCCCTATAAACCCCCCTGTAAACCCCATGTAAATCCCTCTAAACCACTCTAATCCCCATGTAACCCCTCCTAAACACTTCTATATCCCTGTAAAGCCCTCTAAAACCCCCTAAACCCCACTAAACTCATGTAAATACTTCTAACCCCCTGTAAACCTCCCTAAACACCTATAAACAACTCTAAACCCACCTAAACCACTCTAAACACCTTCAACCCCCTCTAAACCCATGTAAACCCCTCTAAACATCTCTAATCGCCTGCAAATCCATCTATACCACTCAGAACCTCTCTAAACACCTGCAAACACCCGGGAACACCTGTAAACCCCTCTAAAGCTCTGTATATACCTCTAGCCCCATGTACATCCTTCTAACCCCCTCCAAACCCATGCAAACTCCCGTAAACCCTACAAACTCCCTCCAAACCCCTCTGACGCCATCCAGCCCCCTCCAAACTCTCTCGAAACCCTTCCAAACCCCTCTAAACCTCTCGAAACATCTATAAACCTCTGTAAACAACTAAATCTACCTAAACCACTCTAAACACCTCCAACCCCTCCAAACCGCTCTGCACCGCTCCAGACCTCTCCAATCCCCTCCAAACCCCTCGAAACCCATGTAAACCTCTCTAAACATCTCTAATCCCCTACAAACCCGGCTATACAACGCAAAACCTCTCTAAACATCTGTAAGCACTCGGAAACACCTGTAAACCCCTCAAAACCTCTGTACATACCTCGAAACACATGTAAACCCCTATAAACCCCAACAAAGCCTCGATACCCCATGTAAACCCCTGTAAACCAATGTAAACCTCTCTAAACATTTCTAATCCGCTATAAACAACTAAACTCCTGTAAACATCTGTAAAACGCTCTAAACCGTGTAAACCCCATCCAAACCGCTGTTAACCACTCTACCCTCTAAACCCCTCTCAACCCTTCTAAAGCACTCTAAACACCTGCAAACACCTCTAAACCCATCTAAATCCCTCTAAATCCCCGTATAACCCTGTAAAACCCGCTAATCCGCTATAACCCCATGTAAACCCCTCTAAACCACTCTAAACCCATGTGGACCACTCTAAACTCCCTATAAAGCCCTCCAAACCCACCTAAACCCCTCTAAACACCTCTAATCCCCCTGCAAACCTCTGTATACCATCTAAACCCATCGAAACCCCCTCTAAACCACTCTAAACCTCTATAAACAACTGCAAACACCTCTAAACCGCCTATAAACCCCTCTAACCCCCTGCAAAACCATCTATACCCCAGTAAATCCCTCTAAACACCACTCTAAACATCTTTAATCCCCTGCAAGTTCGTAAACGTCCCAGGAAACACCCCTCTAAACACCTCTAACACATCTAAAACACACTACACCACTCTAAACACCTCTAAACATCTCTCCACTCCTGCAAACATCTTTAAACCCCTCTACATCCCTCTAACTCATCTAAACCCCTCTAAATCCCTATAAATCCATCTCCATCTCTACCTTCATCTCTATATCTAGCTACACCTCTATCTTCATCTCCAGTTCCATCTAGCTCCGTCTCTAGCTCCAGCTCCGTCTCCAGATCCATCACCAGCACCAGCTCCAACTCAAGCTCCACCTCCATCTCCATCTCAAGCTTCATCTCCAGCTCCAACTCCATCCCCTGCTCCATCGTCAGCTCGAGTCCAACTCCAGCTCCCGCAACTCCAGGACTATCTCGGAGTCCAGCTCCATCTTTATCTCTAGCTCCACTATATTTTCTACAGCTCCAATTCCTTCTCTCTTTAGCTCCAGCTCCAGCTCTATCTCCAGCTCAACCTCCAGTTTTCTCACCAGTCGCTTCTCCAGCGCCATCTCTAGCTCCATCTCTACCTCAGACCAGCTCCAGTTCCATCTCCAGCACCATCCCCAGCACCAGCTCCAGCTCCATCTCCAGGTACATCTCAGGCACCATCCTCAGGTCCATCTCCAGATCTAGCTCCATCTCCATCTCCAACTCTAGCTCCAGTTCTAGCACTAGCTCTAGCTCCAGCTCTAGCTCCATCCCCAGCTCTACCTCCATTTCCAGCGTCATCTCCACCTCCATCTCCATATCCACCTCCAGCTCCATCTCCAGCTCTAGCTGCATCACCAGGTCCATCTCCAGCTCCAACTCCAGCTCCATCGCCAGGTCCATCTCCAGCTCCATTTCCAACTACATCTCCATCTCCAACTAGCTCTGGCTTCATCTCCTGCCCAATCGCCAGATCTACCTCAAACTCTACATCCAGCTCCATGCCATCTCCAGCTCTATCTCCAGCTGCATCTCTAGCTCTAACTCCATCTCCAGTTCCAGTTCCAGCCCCAGCTTCAGCTTTAGGTCCATCTCAATCTAGAGCTCATATTCTATCTTCAGCTCCATCTCTAGCATACATCTCTGTCTCCATCTCCAGCTCTAGCTCCATCTTCAGCTCCAGCTCCGTCTCAAGCTCCATCACCTGCACCAGCTCGAGCTCCATCTCCAGCTCCATCTCCATCTCCAGCTCGAACTCAAACTCCACTTCTATCTCCATCCCAAGCTCCATCTCCAGCTTCATCTCCATCCCCTGTTCCATCTCCAGCTCGAGCTCCAGCACTGGAGATGGAGATGGAGCTGGTTATGGGACTTCAGCTCCAACAGATGGAACATCCCCTGTTCCACCTCCATCTCCCGCACCTCCAGGACCATTTCCGAGTCTAGCTCCATCTTTATCCCTAGCTCCACTATCTTTTTCTGCAGCTCCGTTTCATTATCTCTCTAGCTCCAGCTCCAGCTCTATCTCCAGCTCAACCTCCAGTTTCCTCTCCAGTTGCATCTCCAGCGCCATCTCTAGCTCCATCTCTGCCTCAGACATAAGCTCCAGCTCCATCTCCAGCACCATCCCCAGCACCAGCTCCAGCTCCATCTCCAGCTACATCCCAGGCACAATTTTCAGGTCCACCTCCAGATTTAGTTCCAGCTCCATCTCCTAGCTCCAGGTCCATCTGTAGCTCCAGTTCCATCTCCAGCTCCATCTCCAGAGCCATCTCCAGCTCCATCTCTATCTCTTCCACCAGCTCCACCTCCAGGTCTATCTCTCGCTCCAACTCCAGCACCATCGCCAAGTCCAACACCTGCTCCAACTCTAGCTCTATCTCTACTCCAGCTACATCTGCAGCTCCAGCTCTATCTCCGTCTCCAGCTCTGGCTCCATCTCCATCCCCATGTCCAACTGCATGTCCATCTCTACTCCAAACTCCATCTGCAGCTCCATTTCCAGCCCCTGTTCCATCTCCAGCTCGAGCTCCAGCTCTATATCCCGCACCTCTAGGTCCATCTCCGAGTCTATAACCATATAACCATATAACCATATAACAATTACAGCACGGAAACAGGCCCTCTCGGCCCTTCCAGTCCGTGCCGACCATTTGTTTTCCCCTAGTCCCATCTACCTGCTCCATTTCCTCCATACCCCTCCATTCCCTTCACGTCCATATACCTACCCACTTTACTTTTAAATATACCTATCCACTTTATTTTAAATAAAAGTCTAGCTCCATCTTTACCTCTAGCTCCACTGTCCTTTTCTGCAGCTCCATTTCATTATCTCTCTAGCTCCAGCTCCAGCTCTATCTCCAGCTCAACCTCCAGTTTCCTCTCCAGTTGCATCTCCAGCGCCATCTCTAGCTCCATCTCTACCTCAGCCTGCAGCTACAGCTCCATCTCCAGCACCATCCCCAGCACCAGCTCCAGCTCCATCTCCAGCTACATCTCAGGCACAATTTCAGGTCCACCTCCAGATTTAGTTCCATTTCCATCTCCACCCCTAGCTCCGAACCCATCTCAAGCTCCAGCTCCACCTCCAGCTCCATCGCCAGGTCCAACTCCAGCTGCAACTCTAGCTCTATCTCTATTCCAGCTACATCTGCAGCTCCAGCTCGACCTCCGTCTCCAGCTCTGGCTCCATCTCCATCCCCATGTCCAGATCTACCTCTCGCTCCAGCTCTATCTCCATCTCCATCTCCAGCTCCAGCTCCATCTCCATCTCCATCACCATCTCCAGCTCCAGCTCTTCCACATTTCCACATCCGCTAGCTGTATCTCCATCTCCACCTACCTCTGGCTCCATCTCCTGCCCAATCGCCAGATCCACCTCCAGCTCCAGCTCTATATCCAGCTCCAGCACCATATCCAGCACCAACACTATCTCCAGCTGCATCTTCAGCTGTAACGCCAACTCCATCTCCAGCCCCATCTTCAGCTTTAGGTTCATCTCAATCTACAGTTGATAATCTAGCGTCAGCTCTATCTCTGTCTCCATCTCCAGCATCTCCTGTTCTACCTCAAGCTCCATCTCCAGCTCCTCCAGCTCTAGCTTAATGTCCCGAATCTCCAGCTACAGCTCCAGCTCCATGTCAAGCTCCAGCTTCAGCTCTATTTCCAGGCCCATCTCCATCTACAGCTCCAGCTTCAGCTCCAGCTCTAGCTCCAGCTCAATCTGTAGCTCCATCTCCAGTTCCATCTCCAGCACCATCTAGCTCCATCTCTCTCTCTCTTTCCAGCTCCAGCTCTGGCTCAGTCTCTAGCTCCATCTCCAGCACCATCTCAAGCTCTAGCTCCAGCTCCAGCTGCAACTCGATCTCCAGCTCTTCCTCCATGTCCAACTCCAGCTCCTGCTCTAGCTCCAGCTCCAGTTCCCAGTTCCATCTCCAGCTCCATCTCCCACACCTCCAGGTCGATCTCCAGGAGCTCCATCTCCATAATTAGCTCCACCTCTATTTCCTCGCGAGCTCCTTCTTTATTTCTCTCTAGCTTCAGCTCTATCTGCACCTCAGGCTCCAGCTCCATCTCTAGTTCCATCTTGAGTTCGCTCAAGCTCCAGCTCCAGCTTCGTTTCCAGCTCCATCTCCATCTCCATATCCATCCCCATCTCCAGCTCTAGCTCCAGTTCCATCCCCAGCCCCAGCTCCATCTCCAGGTCCATCTCAATCTCTAGCTCACGCTCCAGTTCTATCTCCTGCTCTGAGGCTAGAGCTGGAGTTAAAACAGAGCTGGATTAACCATATAACCATATAACCATATAACAATTACAGCACGGAGACAGGCCCTCTCGGCCCTTCCAGTCCGTGCCGACCATTTGTTTTCCCCTAGTCCCATCTACCTGCACTCAGACCATACCCCTCCATTCCCTTCACGTCCATATACCTATCAGAATTAAACTCCATCTGCCATCTTTCAGCCCACTTTTCCAAATGGCCCAAATCTCTCTGTAGACTTTGAAAATCTACTTCATTATCCACAACACCACCTATCTTAGTATCATCTGCATACTTACTTATCCAATTGTCCACCCCATCGTCCAGATCATTGATGTACATGACAAACAACAGTGGACCCAACACAGATCCCTGAGGCACCCCACTGGTCACCGGCTTCCAACCTGACAAACAGCCATCCACCATTACTCTCTGACATCTCCCATTCAGCCACTGTTGAATCCATCTTGCTACTCCGCCATTAACACCCAAAGATTGAACCTTCTTAACCAACCACTAAAACACTAATGCACTAACAGCAATGCACTAACGTCTAGCACAAAAACTATAATAAACACGCGATATCACACGATAATAGACGCGATAATAACTACCATAACAGTGCAGCACCATGAAACAATACCAAACAGTATCAAACACTATCACAGTTTCACAATAACACACTGTAATACACAATAATACATTATAACACTAAACTATACACACTATAACACGCAACAATGCACTCTTACACACTAATAACTATCACATTACAATACACATACGTTATAACACTGCAATGAATAACATTACACAGAATAACACGTTCTAACACATTGTAAGATTCTATAACGCACTATAATACATTACACGACTAAGATACACTCTAACGCAACATAACACATTTTAACACGTTATAACACACTATGACACTAAACACACTATAACACACTATGTCACACCGTAACGCACTAAATATAAAATATACGCACTTTAACGCTTTCATATTGTAACACTATAACAATATAATACGTTAAGGCACACAATAATACACAATAACACACTGCTTCACACTATACACAGTATAACACACACAACACACTGTAACATTGTGTTCAAAATATGCTAACACATTCTAATACACACCATAATACTATAATAAGCTATTACAATATAATATAACACACATTATAATATAATATACACCACAATACACCGTCACAAACGCATCACGCACTCACACATATAACAGAACAATATCAAACAGTACAAAACACTATCACACTATACACTATAATACACCAGTACACTATACGCTATAACACACTATAATACATTAGGATACTATGATATACTATAACACACCGTAATACACGAAAGCAATATAACACACTCTATAACACGTTATAACACTTAAAAACACACTGTAATACGCAAGAATTCATTTTAACCTTATAACACACTGACACGCAAAAATACAGTATAACACACTACGATATATAATAATTCACTACAACACATTATAATATACATTCTAATACAACATAACACTATAATGCACTTTAAAACAGATTAACACGTTCGAACACATTGCAATATACTTTCACGCACTATAATGCATTACACCACTAAAATACACTATAACGCAATACAATACATTTTAACACGTATACACAATAACACAATATAACAATATAATACGCTTTAACACTTTAATACACCATAACAATATAATGCACATGCACAATTTAATACACAATTATGTTTATTATACTATACTATCCCATACATTGTACACTATATACGAAACGCGATAGTTCAACATAATCAAAAGTTTCCCACTGTGAGGGAAGGCACCAGTCAGTCATCTTCTACCACATTATCACACCAAAATAACCTAATACATATCAACATACTAACATTATAACATACTATATAAAACGATACAATACATGATAACAAAAAATAACACATTCTAACAATATATTACTATCCTGTACAATATTTTACTATACCACTCGCATTGACAAACTATAACGACACTAAATATTAAAACACACATTATGTCACGATATATCACTATAATAGAATAACACATGATTGCACACTACAATACACTAAAACATACAATAACACACTGTTGTAAACGATAACACACTAACTGTTTTATAGTTTCTGTTTTAGATAACACACTAACTGTTTTATAGTTTCATCGTATTATAGTCATAGTGTTATAACAAATTCTAGTATGTTATGTTATAATGTTATGTGTGATATCGTGTTAGAGTGTATTATATCGTATTAAGGTGTTATAATGTATTAAATTATAGTATATAATATTATATTAGAGTGTGTTGTATTGTGGTTGTGTTATAGTGTATTGTAGCGTATTGTATTATAATGTTGTAGTATGTTTAACTGTGCAGTGTACTATAATGTGGTATTATATTGCATTATAGTATTATAGTGTTAGTCTGGTATAGTCTATTTTAGTGTGTCGTAGTGTATTAAGTGTCTACAAGTGTAATATAGCGTATTTTGTTTAGATGGCATTATTGTTCTCTGATATATGTTGTATTGTCATTAGACAGTAAGATATAGTGAGATAGTGTGTTCCAGTCCATTATAGTGTTATTTTGCATTATTTAGTATATATTGCGTTTGTCATAGTTTTAGTATTATAGTGTGTATAATATCGTGCAATGTATTATAATGTAATAGTGGATTACCTTGTTTATATTGTGTTATAGGTATAATGTTATATATATGATTGTGTTGTATTTGTAGTATAATAGTGTTATAATATAATTTAGTATTGGTGTGTTATCGCATTATGTGTTATAGTATCAGTGTGTTATCGTATTATGTATTATAATGATATAACGTTGGTGTATAATAATGTATATTATAAATGTTATAAGGTGATATACTGTTATAATATTGTTATATGTAACAGTTTATTATAGTATATTTTTATGTAGGTCAATCACTATGCCTCTCTTTCGATCTATCTCTATATCTTTATGTCTCTTCCGCTATCTATCATCTCCAGCTCCATCTCCAGCTCCATCTCGAGCTCCTGCTCCATCTCTATCGCTAGCTCAAGCACTCGCTGTCTCTCTCTATCTTCATTACCGCCATCTCTAGGAGCTCGAGCTCTACCTCGAGTATCTCTATCTCGACCTCTTTCTCAAGCTCTATCCCTATTTCGAGCTCTTTCTATCTCGAGCTTTATCTGGAAACTCTAGCTTGAGAATCTCGAAATCTATCTCTTGCGATAGCAAGCTCTATATCTCTCGAAATCAATATTTATCTCGAGTAATTATCTCGTGCTTTATATCCTCTCTGTATCACGCTCTATTATTTCGAGTATCTCTATCTCGAGCTCGATCTCCATCTCTATCTCGATCTCTCTGTTTCTCTATCAATAGCTCTATCTCTATCTAGAGCTCCGTCCGTCACGAGTTCCATCTATCTCGAGTATCTCTAACTCCAACTCTCTCTCTCTATCTCCAACCCCATCGAGCTCTATATACCTTTATATCTCGAGCATTATCTGAGCTCCATTTTCTCTCTCGAGCTATATCTCTATCTCCATCTCGGGCTCTACTCGAGTATCTCTATTTCTCGAGCTACCTCTATCACTATCTCGAGCTCTATACATCTGTATCACGAGTATATCTGTCGCGAGCTCTATCTCGTGCTCTATCTCGAGCTCTATGCCTATCTCGAGCTCTCTCTACCTCATCACGAGTATAATGTAATAATAACACCCCATAACACAGTATAAATTTCAACCATCTCCAGTACTAGCTCCATCAGCAATCCAGCAGCAATTCCACCTCCTGTGGCATCTCCATCTCAAACTCTAGTTGCAGCTCTAGCTCCATCTCCATCTCCATCTCTATCTCCAGCTCAAGCTCAGGCTTAATCTCCAGCGGCACGTCCAGCTCCAATTCCAGCTCGAGCTCCATGTCCACCTCTATCTCCAGCTCCAGGTCCATCCCCAGCCTGCTCCATCTCCAGTTGCAGCTCCCTCCAGCTCAAGCTCAATTCCATCCCCAGTTCAGTCTCCAGCTCCTCCAGCTCTAGCTCCATCTCCAGCGCCTTCTCTAGCTCCAGCTCCATCTCCATCTCTAGCTCTAGCTCTATCTCCAACGCCTCCAGCTCCAGCTCCTTCTCCATCTCTAGTGTATATTTAGATCTAGTTTAGCTCTAGCTCTAGCTCTAGCTCCGCCTTCAGCTCCAGCTCTAGATCCATCTCAATCGCCAGGTCCAGCACTCGCTCCATTCCAAGCTACATCTTCAGACCCATCTTCAGTTTCAGCTCTATCTCCAGCTCAATCCAGCTAGTTTAACTCCCTCCAGCCCTAGATCAGGCTTCATCTCCAGCTCCTTCTCCAGTTCCAGCTCTAGTTCCATCTCAAGTTGCATCTCCAGCATCTCCATCTCCTGCTCTAAATCTAGCTCCATTTCCAGGTCCGTCTCTAGCTACATATCCAGCTCAATCTCCTGCTCCAACTCCAGCGCCATCTCCAGCTCCTTCCTGTTCTATCTCTAGCTCAATCTACAGCTCCAGCTCAAGCTCCATCTCCATTTCAATCTCCAGCTCTAACTCTAGCTCCACCTCAAGCTCCATCTCCAGTTCCAGCTCTTGCTCCATATCCAGCTCTATCTCCAGCTGACTCCAGCTCCAATTTAACTCAACCTAGCTCTAGATCTTGTTCCACCTCCAGCTCCTCCAGCTCTAGCTCCATCTCCAGCTCTAGCTCCATCTCCATTTCCTGCTTCAGCTCTGGCTCCATCTCCATCTCCAGCTCCAGCTCCAACTCCCGCTATAGCTCTAGCTCCACCTCCAGCTACACCTCCAGCTGTACTAGCTAGAGCTCCATTTCCAATCCCATCTCCAGCTCCATCTCCAGCTCTGGCTCCATCTGAAGCAGGAGCATCTGCTCTACTTCTGCCTCCAGCTCCATCTCCAGCTCCATTTCCAGCACTAGCTCTAGTACTATTTCTAACTCTAGCTGCATCTGAAGCTCTAGCTCTAGCTCTAGCTCTAGCTCTAGCTCCATCTCCAGCACTAGCTTGCACTAGATCTCCAGATCTAGCTCCATCTCCATCTCCATTTCCATCTCCAGCGCTAGCTCCATCTCCAGCTCAATCTTCAGCTCTTGCTCTAGCTCCATCGCTTGATCCAGCTCTAGCTCCATCTCAGGCTCCATCCCCAGATCTAGCTTTAGCCCCATCACCAGATGCAGCTCAAACTCCATGTCCAGCTCAAACTCCAGCTCTAGCTCTAGTAGCTCCTGATCCACCTCCAGTTCCAGCTCCTTCCAGCTCCAGCTCTACTCCAGCTCCAGCTCCATCTCTAGCTTAATCTCCAGCTCGATCTCCTGCTCCACCTCCAGTTCCAGCTCCTTCCAGCTCCAGCTCTACTCCATCTACAGCTCAGTCTCCAGCTCCTGCAGCTCTTGCTCTATCTCCATCGCCAGCAGCAGCTCTACTTCCATCTCAAGCTCCATCTCCAGACGCAGCTCCAGCTCTAGCTCCATCTCCAGCTCTATCTCCAGTTCAATAAGGGAGGGAGAGGAGCCTGATGTTGTGGTACACATAGGTACCAATGACATAGGCAGAAAAAGTGACGAGGTCCTGAAGGGAGAATTTAGGGATTTGGGGGTAAAGTTAAAGAGAAGGACCAAAAGGGTAACGATTTCAGGATTACTGCCTGTGCCGCGTGACAGTGAGAGTAGGAATGAAATGAGGTGGAGGCAAAATACGTGGCTGAGGGACTGGTGCAGTGGGCAGCGATTCAAGTTTCTTGAAAAAAAGAATATTGAACAATTTCTTTTCTTCGGTATTCACCAAGGAGAAGGATATTGAACTCTGTGAGGTAAGGGAAAAAAGTAGAGTAGCTATGGAAACTATGAGATTCAAAGAGGACGAAGTACTGACACTTTTGAAAAATATAAAGGTGGATAAGTCTCCAGGTCCTGACAGGATATTCCCTAGGACATTGAGGGAAGTTAGTGTAGAAATAGCAGGAGATATGACAGAAATATTTCAAATGTCATTAGAAACGGGAATAGTGCCGGAGGATTGGCGTACTGCGCATGTTGTTCCATTGTTTTAAAAAGGGTTCAAAGAATAAACCTAGCAATTATAGACCTATTAGTTTGACGTCAGTGGTGGGCAAATTAATGGAAAGGATACTTAGAGATAATATATATAAGCATCTGGATAACAGGGTCTGATCAGGAACAGTCAACATGGATTTTGTGCCTGGAAAGGTCATGTTTGACAAACCTTCTTGAATTTTTTGAAGCTGGTAACTAGGGAAATTGATGAGGGTAAAGCAGTGGATGTTGTCTATATGGTTTTCAGTAAGGCCTTTGACAAGGTTCCCCATGGAAGGTTGGTTCAGAAGGTTCAATCTTTGGGTGTTAATGGCGGAGTAGCAAGATGGATTCAACAGTGGCTGAATGGGAGATGTCAGAGAGTAATGGTGGATGGCTGTTTGTCAGGTTGATCTCCTGACAATAACACATTATAACATTATAACATTAACACATTATAATGTGTTATCGTGTTTTATAGTGACCAGTGGGGTGCCTCGGGGATCTGTGTTGGGTCCACTGTTGTTTGTCATGTACATCAATGATCTGGACGATGGGGTGGACAATTGGATAAGTAAGTATGCAGATGATACTAAGATAGGTGGTGTTGTGGATAATGAAGTAGATTTTCAAAGTCTACAGAGAGATTTGGGCCTTTTGGAAAAGTGGGCTGAAAGATGGCAGATGGAGTTTAATTCTGATAAGTGTGAAGTGCTACATCTTGGCAGGACAAATCAAAATAGGACGTACATGGTAAATGGTAGGGAATTGAGGAATGCTGTGGAACAGAGGAATTCTAGGAATAACTGTGCATAGTTCCCTGAAGGTGGAATCGCATGTAGATTTATTTTAGGGTGGTTTAAAGAAAGCCTTTGGTGTGCTGGCCTTTATAAATCAGAGCATTGAATAATGGGAGTAGGGAAGTAATGTTAAAATTGTACAAAGTCATTGGCAAGACCAAATTCTGGAGTATGGGTGTACAATTTGGTCGCCTAGTTATAGGAAGGATGTCAACCTCAAATAGAGAGGAGTACAGAGGAGATTTACTAGAATGTTGCCAGGGGTTCCAGCAAACTATGTTACAGAGAAAGGTTTTTGAACAAGTTAGGTCTTTATTCTTTGGAGCGCAGAAGGTTAAGTGGGGACTTGATTGAGGTCTTTAAAATGATGAAAGGGATAGACAGAGTTGACGTGGATACGTTTTTCCCATTGAGGGTAGGGAAGTTTCAAACAAGAGAGCATTGACATGAGAATTAAGGGACAGAGGTTTCGGGGTAACGTGAGGGGGAACTTCTTTACTCAGAGGGTGGTGGCTGTGTGGAATGAGCTTCCAGCAGAAGTGGTGGAGGCAGGATCGATTTTAACATTTAAAAGTAAAGTGGATAGGTATATGGACGTGAAGGGAATGGAGGGGTATGGTCTGAGTGCAGGTAGATGGGACTAGGGGAAAACAAATGGTCGGCACGGACTGGAAGGGCCGAGAGGTCCTGTTTCCGTGCTGTAATTGTTATATGGTTTATATAGCATGTTATAGTGTATGTGTGAGTATATTACACAGATTATGATATAATGTGATGTAGTGTGTTATTGTGTTAAATGCGAGATAGTGTATAATAATGTGTTATTGGGTATTGTATTGTAGTGTGTTTGTACTGGTCTATTATGTACTTAGTATGCTATATTAAGTGTGATGTGTGATGTGTGATAGTGTTTATTGTAATGTGTAGTGTGATTGTGACATAATGTTATTTTATATTGTAATATGTGTTAGTGTGTAAAAGTGTATTATATCGTTATATAGTATTACATAGTGTTATAATGTTAAAGTAATGTTATAATGTGTTGTGTATCTATATGACAATGCAACACACTAGATAAAAGTATAGCATACTATTTTTATTGTTATTATAGTGTGTTATTCAGAGTGATATGGTGTGTAACGCTGTATTATAATTTGTTGGGTTGTATTGTTGTCGTGTGTGGTGTGTTATAATGTATACGTGTTATAGTGTTTATAGTGTATTTTGCGTTATTATGTGTTAATATATGTTCTAATATATGATTTTATATAGTATTATAGATGTAATAATGTTAAAGTGTGTTTTTGTGTATTAGACCATATTAGTGAGATATCGGTTTAGAGTGCGTTATAGTATACTATAGTGTGTTAATGTAGTTTATTATATTTACAGTTTATTTCGGATTATTATCGTACTATATATTATATTTTAGTGTGTATATGTCATATGGTATTATACTATGTTTTATGATGTTGTTTTACAGTGTAATAGTAGTTTATGGCGTGTTAGAGATCGTGTATTATCGTGTCATATCGTGTATTATACTATATTGTTTTCAGGTGTTATTTTGTATTATATTGTGAATTGTATTTAGCACTATCAATTGCAAATTGTATATATTACTATCATTAACACACTTTGTGACAGTGTATTGTGGTGCATATTATATTGTAATAGCGTATGATGGTTTGAATTATAATGTGTTATTATGTGTTAGCATGTTTTATATTGTATGTTATAATGTTAAAGTGTGGTGTATTGACTATTTTTGTGTGTGTGCTGTGTGTTGTAGTGTATTATAAAATGCGTTAAAGTATTTTAGTTATAATGGATTGGATTATAGTGGTACAGTGTGATACTGTGTTATAGTGTTATATTATTTTATATATGATTATATTTCCAACGTGATACTTATAATTTTGTCATAATTTCCTTTTTCTTTTTATATAGTATTTTATAGTAAGTTATAATGCAATAAACAATATAACACACCTTAACACGATGTGATACATATGGCACATTATAATATTGCACATCACACAATATCAAACACACTACTTCACACTATACCAGACTAACAGCATAATACACTTAACTCACTGGAATCTGATGTAACACTATAAAACACTATAAAACAGTATAGAATACTATATAGATAGTTTGCTATAATTTATCATAGTATATTATTGTTATTTGTGTGTGTTATTCTAATTATAATGATATTGTATTATAGAATATGTTAACACGGTGAGTTGTATTGTTGCTTTGTATCATGGTGTGTTATAGCGTGTTATACTGTATTTTCCTGTGTTTACGTGTATTTTAGCATAGGGATTTACAGTGTATAAGAGAGTGTAGTATAATAAACATAATTGTGTATTATAGTGTGCCTTAACGTATTATATTGTTCTAGTGCATTACAGGGTGTTACAATATGAGTGTTAAAATGTGTATATTTTAAATTGTATTGTGTTAGTGCGTTATGGAATGTTATGGTGTGTTATAGTGTGTTATGTATTATAGTGTGTTATGCGATGTTAAAATGTGTTATATCGCGTATTCTAGTCGTGTAATGTGTTAGAACGTGTTATTCTGTGTTATGGTGCATTGTAGTGTTATAATGTACAAACAGTGCATTGTTGCGTGTTATAGTGTGTATAGTTTTGTGTTATAATGTATTATTGTGTATTACAGTGTGGTATTAAGTGTTAAACTGTGATAATGTGTTATAGGGTGTGTTATATTGTTTGTGTGTATTATGATGCGTTATAGTGTATTATCGAGTGTTATAGCGTATCACGGGATTCTATTATAATGTGTTATCGTGTTTTATAGTGTATTGGTGTATTATAGTGTATGTTACACTGTTTGATACAGTTTGGTGCTGTTTCATTGTGCTACACAGTTATGATAGTGTTAGTATCGTGTCTATTATCGCGTGGTATATTATTATAGTTTTAGTGCTAGACGTTAACTACATTATATATAGTGTTATATATAGTATGTTATAGTGTATTACATTGTGTGACAGTGTATTACACAGATTATAATATAATGTGATGTGTATTATTGTGTTATAGTCTGTTAAATGCAAGATAGTGTATAATAATGTGTTATTGGGTATTGTAATGTAGTGTGTTTGTGCTGGTGTATTATAATGTATTTAGTATGCCATATTATGTGTGATGTGTGAGTGTTTATTGTAATATGCCATTGGGTGTAGTGTGATTGTATTATAGTGTATTTAGTTGTTATATTACATTGTAATGTGTGTTACACTGTTAAAGTGTATCATAGTATTGTAGTGTGTAATAGTGTATTAGAATGTATTATATCGTTATATAGTATTATATAACGTGTTAAAGTGTGTTCTTGTGTATCTGCAGTAGCACTATAAAACTATAAAACAATGTAACACACTATATAACAGTATAGCATACTATTTGTATTGTTATTAAAGTGTTTTATTCTATGTGATATGGTGTCTAACAGTGTATTACATTATTTTGTGTCGTATTGTCGTGTGTGTGTAATTCGTGTTATAGTGTTGATAGTGTATTTTGTGTTATTATGTGTTATTATATGATATAGTTTTATATATTATAGAGTAGGTTTTAATGTTAAAGTGTGTTTTTATGTATGTGACCATATCAGTGAGTTACATTGATTTCTTAACACCTCAACACCTTAAATACCTCTAAACCCACTCAAAACCCCTGTAAAGCCCATCTAACACTGTAACCCACTCTAAACCCCTCTAAACCATTCTAAACCTCTCCAAACATTTGTAAATCCGTCCATACACCTGTAAACCCCTCTAAACATCTCTAATCCCCGGCAAACCCCATTAAACACTGAAACCCTCTATGCACACCTGCAAATACCCGGAAACACCTGTAAACCCCTCAAATACTTCTAACCCAACGTAAATCCTTCTAATCCCCTCCAAACACCTCTAACTCCCTCTCAACCCCTCTACACTCCGTCCTAACCCCTGTAAACCCCACTAAACTACTAAACCTCTCTATACACCTGAAAAAAATTGTAAACCCTCTAAACCCCACGCTATACCCCTAATCTCCTCCTGAAACCCCCCCAGCCTCTAATCCCATCCAAACCCCTCTAAACTCCCTCCAAACCCCTCTAAACCCATGGACACACCTGTAAACCCCTAAATCCATCGAAGCCCTATATCCCCCTGTATACCCCATGTAAACCCCTCTAAACCCCTGTGAACCACTCTAAACGCCACTAAATCCCTATCAAACCCGCTCAGCAATTGTAACCCATTATAAACCCCCTGTAACCCGCCACACACTTCTATACCCCTGTAAAGCCCACTAAAACACCCTAAACCCCTCGAAACTCCTGTACATCCTTCTAACCCCCTGTAAACCCGTAAACCTCTTTAATCATCTCTAAACCTCTGTAAACAAATCTAAACCACTCTAAATGATACACTATAACACAAAACTATACACACTATAACACGCAACAATGCACTGTTAGTACATTATAACACTACAATGCACAATAACACAGAATAACACGTTCTAACACATTGCACTAGAATACATTACACGACTAGAATACGCAATATAACACATTTTAACATCGTATAACACACTATAACACATAACACACTATAACACACTATAACATATAACACGCACTAACACAATACAATATAAAATATACACATTTTAACACTCATATTGTAACACCCTGTAATGCACTATACCAATATAATACGTTAAGGCACACTATAATACACAATTATGTTTATTATACTACACACTCCTATACACTGTAAACCCCTATGCTAAAATACACGTAAATACAGGAATATACAGTATAACAGGCTATAACAGTGACATTATAATATAATGTGATGTGTATTATTGTGTTATAGTCTGTTAAATGCATTATAGTGTATAAAAATGTGTTATTCGGTATTGTAATGTAGTGTGTATTATAATGGTGTATTATAATGTATTTAGTATGCCATATTATGTGTGATGTGTGATGTGCGAGTGTTTATTGTAATGTGCCATTGGGTGTAGTATGATTGTATTATAGTGTATTTAGTTTTTATATTACATTGTAATGTGTGTTAAAGTGTATCATAGTATTGTAGTATGTAATAGTGTATTAGAATGTATTATATCGTTGTATAGTAGTATATAACGTGTTAAAGTGTGTTTTTGTGTATCTGCAGTAGCACTATAAAACTATAAAACAATGTAACATACTATATAACAGTACAGCATACTATTTGTATTGTTCTTAAAGTTTTATTCTATTAGTGGTATGGTGTCTAACAGTGTATTAAATTATTTTGTGTCGTATTCTCGTGTGTGCGTAATATGTGTTATAGTGTTGATTGTGTATTTTGTGTTATTATGTGTTATTATATGATATAGTTTTATATAGTATTATAATGTTAAAGTGTGTTTTTATGTATGTGACCATATTAGTGAGTTATATTGATTTCTTAACACCTCAACACCTTAAATACCTCTAAACCCACTCAAAACCCCTGTAAAGCCCATCTAACACTGTAACCCACTCTAAACCCCTCTAAACCATTCTAAACCTCCCCAAACATTTTAAATCCCTCCATACACCTGTAAAAAAAAAAAAAAAAAAACCCCCCTCTAAACATCTCTAATCCCCGGCAAACCCGTTTAAACACTGAAATCCTCTATGCACACCTGTAAACACCCGGAAACACATGAAAACCCCTCAAATACCTCTAACCCAACGTAAATCCCTCTAATCCCCTCCAAACACCTCTAACCCCCTCTCAACCCCTCTACACTCCGTCCTAACCCCTGTAAACCCCTCTAAACCACTAAACCTCTCTATACACCAGAAAACACTTGTAAACCCCTCTAAACCCCACTAAACCCCTCCAAACTTCCTCCTGAACCCCCCAAACGCCTCTAATCCAATCCAAACTCCTCCAATCCCTCTAAACCAAAGGAAATACCTCTAAATCCCTAAAGCCATCGAATCCCTATAGCCCCCTGTAAACCCCTCTAAACCCCTGTGAACCACTCTAAACGACGCTAAATCCCTATGAAACCCGCTGAGCAACTGTAACCCATTATAAACCCCATGTAACCCGCCAAACACTTCTATACCCCTGTAAAGCCCACTAAAACACCCTAAAACCCTCGAAACTCCTGTAAACAAATCTAAACGCCTGTAAACGTCTGTGAAACCCTCTAAAACCTTGTACACCCCCTGTAAACCCTTTTAAACCACTATAAACATCTCTGAACAGCTGCAAACACCTCTAAACCCCTCTAAATCCATGTAAATCCCTCTAACCCCCTTTAAATCACTCTAACCCCCTCTAAACCCCTCTAAACCCCACTAAAAATCTCTAATCCTCTGCAAATCCCTCTAAACCGCTGTACAGCATCTAAACCCCTCTGAACCCCTCTAGACCCCTCTAAACCACGCTGAACCTCTCTAAACATCTGCAAATACCTCCAAACCCCCTCGTAAACCCTGTAAACCCCTCTAACCGTCTGTAAATCCCTCTAAACCCCTGTAAATCCCTCTAAACACCTGTAAACCCCTCTAATCATCTCTAACCCCCTGCAAACCCCTTTAATCACCTGTCGATCCATCTGAACCCCTGTAAATCCATCTTAAAATACCTCTATCCCCATGTACATCCCTCTAACCCCCTCCAAACCCATGCAAATCCCTGTAAACCCATATAAACCCCCTACAAACACCCTCCAAACCCCTCCAAACCCCTCGGACGCGATCCAACCCCCTCTAAACTCACTCGAAACCCTTCCAAACCCCTCTAAACCTCTCTAAACATCTATAAACCTCTGTAAACAACTAAATCCACCTAAACCACTCTAAACACCTCCAACCCCTCCAAACCGCTCTGCACCGCTCCAGACCTCTCCAAACCCCTCGAAACCCATGTAAACCTCGCTGAACATCTCTAATCTCCTGCAAACCACGCTCTACAACGCAAAACCTCTCTAAACATCTGTAAGCACCCGGAAACACCTGTAAACCCCTCAAAACCTCTGTACATACCTGTAAACACATATGGACCACTCTAAACGCCTCTAAGCACACTATAAAGCCCTCCAAACGCACCTAAACCCCACTAAACACCTCTGATCCCCGGCAAATCTCTGTACACCATCTAAACCCATCGAAACCCCTCTAAACCACTCTAAACCTCTATAAACACCTGCAAACACCTATAAACCGCATATAAACCCCTCTAACCCCCTGCAAAACCCTCTATACCCCTGTAAATCCCTCTGAACACCGCTAAACATCTTTAATCCCCTGCAACGCCCCAGGAAACACCCCTCTAAACGCCTCTAACACCTCTAAAACACACCAAACCACTCTAAACACATCTAAACATCTCTCCACACCTGCAAACATCTGTAAACCCCTCTAAATCCCTCTAAACTCATCTAAAACGCTCTAACCCCCTCTAAATCCCTATAAATCCATCTCCATCTCTATCTTCATCTCTATGTCTAGCTACACCTCTATCTTTATCTCCAGTTCCATCTCTAGCTCCATCTCTAGCTCCGTCTCCAGCTCCATCACCAGCACCAGCTCCAACTCAAGCTCCACCCACATCTCCATCTCCAGCATGTCCATCCCCTGCTCCATCATCAGCTCGAGTCCATCTCCAGCTCCCGCACCTCCAGGACTATCTCGAAGTCCAGCTCCATCTTTATCTCTAGCTCCACCATATTTTTCTATAGCTCCAATTCCTTCTCTCTCCAGCTCCAGCTCTAGATACATTTCCACATCCGCTACTCTAGCTGTATCTCCATATCCACCTACCTCTGGCTCCAGCTCCTGCCCAATCGCCAGATCCACCTCCAGCTCCAGCTCTATATCCAGCCCCAGCACCATATCCAGCATCAGCACTATCTCCAGCTGCATCTTCAGCTCTAACTCCATCTCCAGCTGCAGCACCATCTTCAGCTTTAGGTTGATCTCAATGTACAGCTGATAATCTAGCGTCAGCTCTGTCTCTATCTCCATCTCCAGCATCTGTTCTACCTCAAGCTCCACCTCCAGCTCCTCCAGCTCTAGCTTCCTGTGCAGAATCTCCAGCTCCAACTCCAGATCCATGTGAAGCTCTAGCTCCAGCTCTATTTCCAGGCCCATCGCCATCTACAGCTCAATTACCAGCTCCATCACCAGCTCAAGGTCCAACGCCATCTCCAAGTCCATCTCCCGCTCCATCTCCAGCTCCAGCACCAGCTCCAACACCAGCTAAAGCTCTAGATCCACCTCCAGCTTTAGCTCCAGCTACGTCTAGCTCCAGATCCATCTCTAGCTCCAGCTCTATCTCCAGCTCTACGTCCATCTTACTCTCCATCTCTAGTTCCATCTTCCGCTCCATTACCCTACATCTCCAGCTCTAACTCAAACTCCACTTCCATCTCCATCTCAAGCTCCATCTGCAGCTCCATCTCCAGCCCCTGTTCCATCTCCAGCTCGAGCTCCAGCTCTATATCCCGCACCTCCAGGTCCAACTCCGAGTCTAGCTCCATCTTTATCTCTAGCTCCACTATCCTTTTCTGCAGCTCCATTTTGAGGTCCACCTCCAGATTTAGTTCCATTTCCATCTCCACCCCTAGCTCCAGACCCATCTCTAGCTCCAGCTCCATCTCCAGCCATCTCCATCTCCATCTCCATCTACAGCTCCAGCTCCATCTCCATCTCCATCACCATCTCCAGCTGCAGCTCTTCCACATTTCCACATTCGCTACTCTAGCTGTATCTCCATTTAGGTTCATCTCAATCTACAGTTGATAATCTAGCGTCAGCTCTATCTCTGTCTCCATCTCCAGCATCTAATTTTCTGCCTCAAGCTCCATCTCCAGCTCCTCCAGCTCTAGCTTCATGTCCAGAATCTCCAGCTACAGCTCCAGCTCCATGTCAAGCTCCAGCTTCAGCTCTATTTCCAGGCCCATCTCCATCTACAGCTCCTGCTTTAGCTCCAGCTCCAGTTCCAGCTCCTTCACCAGCTCTAGCTCCAGGTCTAACTCCATCTCTTGTTCCATCTTCCGCTCCATTTCCAGCTCCAGCTCCAGCACCACCTCCAGCTCTAGCTCCAGCTCCAGCTCTAGCTCCAGCACAATCTGTAGCTCCATCTCCAGTTCCATCTCCAGCACCATCTAGCTCCATCTCTCTCTCTCTTTCCAGCTCCAGCTCTGGCTCAGTCTCCAGCTCCATCTCCAGCACCATCTCAAGCTCTAGCTCCAGCTCCAGCTGCAACTCGATCTCCAGCTCTTCCTCCATGTCCAACTCCAGCTCCTGCTCTAGCTCCAGCTCCATCCCCAGTTCCATCTCCAGCTCCATCTCTCGCACCTCCAGGTCGATCTCCAGGAGCTCCATCTCCATAATTAGCTCCACCTCTATTTCTTCGCGAGCTCCTTCTTTATCTCTCTCTAGCTCCAGCTCTATCTGCACCTCAGGCTCCATCTCTAGTTCCATCTTGAGTTCGCTCAAGCTACAGCTCCAGCTTCGTTTCCAGCTCCATCTCCATCTCCATATCCATGTCCATCTCCAGCTCTAGCTCAGTTCCATCTCCAGCCCCAGCTCCAACTCCAGGTCCATCTCAATCTCTAGCTCACGCTCCAGTTCCATCTCCTACTCTGAAGCTAGATCTGGAATCAAAATAGAGCTGGATTGAACTGGAGATAGAGCTGGAAATGGAGCTAGAGCTGGAGCTGCGTCTGGAGATGGAGCTTGAGATGGAAGTAGAGCTGCTGCTGGCGATGGAGATAGAGCAAGAGCTGCAGGAGCTGGAGACTGAGCTGTAGATGGAGCAGAGCTGGAGCTGGAAGGAGCTGGAACTGGAGGTGGAGCAGGAGATCGAGCTGGAGATGAAGCTAGAGGGAGCTGGAGATGGAGTAGAGCTGGAGCTGGAAGGAGCTGGAACTGGAGGTAGATCAGGAGATCGAGCTGGATGAAGCTAGAGATGGAGCTGGAGATGGAGCTAGAGATGGAGCTGAAGATGAAGGTAGAGTCGGAGCTGGTGATGGAGATGGAGATGAAGCTGCTGGAGATAGAGATGAAACTGGAGATGGAGCTCGAGCTGGAATAGGAGTTGGAGATGGCGCTGAAGATTGATCTGGAGCTGGAGATGGATATGGACCTAGAGCTGGAGCTGGAAATCGAGCTGGAGATGGACCTGGAAATGGAGATAGAGCTAGAGCTGTTGATGGAGCTGGAGATGGAGTGAAAGCTGGAGCACGAGATGGAGCTACAGCTAGATCTTGAGATTGATCTGGAGATGGAGCTAGGGCTAGAGCTGGAGCTAGAATTGGCGCTCGAGGAAGAGCTGGAGATGGAGCTGGAGACGGAACTGGAGATGGAGCTGCAGCCAGTACAGCTACCAGAGCTAGAGAAATAGATCCATTTCCTTCGCTCCATAGATGCTGCCTCGCCCACTGAGTTTCTCCAGCATATTTGTCTACCTTCTTTTGTTTCCAGCATATGTAGTTCCTTCTTAAACACTAGTGTGACTGATGGTTAGGCAACATTGCTGGAGTACATGGCTTGGTAATTCTGTGCTGGTACCCTTCAGACCCTTAAGAATTTTAGTCTAAATATTAGACTACCTTAAAATTGGTCCTTGTTGGAGCTACTTCTCCAGGCATTCTCCAGTTGTTTTTACATTGAGGACTAGAATCTTCTCACCCAAGGCTGTCCGATTCATTAAGTTACTCCAGCACGTTGTCTATTGTAGAGAAGGACGTTGGTGAACATTTTCGAACATGTAAAAATGTATGTTCATTTTATTTTTTAGCATAGCTTCAAGACTTCCTGGATTTTAGTCTTTATGTATGTCATTAGGAAGGTAAGGCAACTATTTCTAACCCTCTTCAGTTTAATGGATTAATGTGTTAAATTAATGATGGGTTTTCCAATTTTTTGGAGAAAGTTCTTGCATGTAGGGTGCTGGAATCTTGAGCAAAGTAAGTACTCAGAGTGTCAGGAATCTGTGGAGGAAATGGGTATATGTATTTGATCAGAAGCCTTCAGACTTGAGCAGAGGGAGAAAGCTGGGAAAGGGGGTGAGGTAGCGAAAATCCTGGCAAATGAAGGGTGGATACAAGTGAGGGATGGGGGTGATTATAGAGAATGGGTGGAATAAGTGACAAAGGCTAGAGGTGACCAGCAGAGAGAATGTCAGAAGGGGTGTGAAATGTAAAGCCAGCGGGATGTGTAAGTATAATGGGACAGGGAAGTATGGGACTCTGATGTGAAAAAAGCGTACTGGGGGAGGCCCCCACATTCCCTGCACCCCCACCCTGGTGAGCACACTTCCCCAGCACCTCCGTAACTTTGCTCCTTTGCCCTCTGTATACTCATCTGTCCTTTGAGTAGGCGGTGCTGGCTGGAAGGGCCAAATGGCCTACTCCTGCACCTGTTGTCTATTGTCTATATCTTCCATTCCCATGACCATGTTTCCATTTTTCCCTTCCACCCATATCCCTCCTTCTGGCTTTGCATTTCAATGCTCTTCTGCTTATTTGATAATATTTGTCTCTTTTCATTGTCACTTATCTGCCAATCACCCCTCCTCTGTATCCACTCATCACTTGCCAGACTTTATCTTGCTCCCACCTTTTCCAGCTTTCCACACCCCACTTCATCTGTGTGAAGGGTCTGGACCTAAAATGACCTGTCCAGGTAGATGGTATCTGACTTGCTGAGTGCCTTTGTTTTTAGACTTGGCCATTGGGGACCGTCTCCCACCATTCTCCGGGTTAATCTTTCCCAAAGCTTTATCCCCATGAAACCTGAGGATTCTAAATGGGTTCTTACCTTCGTATCATCTTCTTAAAGATCAAAGCCAGAGAGACATCGTTATACAGACAAGTTAATACGCCACTGCGCCCAAACATCATGGAGCTGGCGGCCTTGCTTAAGACTGACTTTGAGTCCAACCACGTGGACTTGCCATTGGAGCCTGCGATCGCTTGATGGGGATTGACGATCCAACCGCGACTGGTACTGAGGTTTAGTGGCTGGAACTGGGGTTTGGCGGCTGGCACTGGGGTTTGGCGGCTGGCACTGGGGTTTGGCGGCTGGCGCTGGGTTTGGCGGCTGGCGTGGGGTTTGGCGGCTGGCATTGGGGCTTGGCAGCTGGCGTTGGGGCTTGGCGGCTGGGGTTTGGCGGCTGGGGCTGGGGCTTGGCGGCTGGTGCTGGGGATGGCGGCTGGTGCTGGGGCTTGGCTGCTGGTGCTGGGGCTTGGCCGCTGGTGCTGGAGCTTGGCGGCTGGTGCTGGGGCTTGCGGCTGGGGCTTGGCGGCTGGGGCTTGGCGGCTGGGGCTTGGCTGCTGGGGCTTGGCAGCTGGCGCTGGGGATTGGCAGCTGGCGCTGGGGCTTGGCGGTTGGCGCTGGTGCTAGGGCTTGGCTGCTGGGGCTTGGCGGCTGGAGCTGAGGCTTGGCGGCTGACGCCAGCCACGAATCCCTAATCTCTCAAACAGGAGTCCCATATTTCCCTCTCTCCCTTCACCCCATATCTCTCCCTCTAGTTTTGTATTTCAGCGCTCTCCTTGTTTGGCATTTTGTCCCTTTCACCTTGAGCCTTTGGAACTCTATCCATATGCTAATCACGCCTCACATGTAACACCTATTTACTCGCTGGTTTTGTCCTGCGTGCCTCTGCTTCTTTTCACTCTCTTTCATCAGTCTGAGGAAAGTTGCAAACCTGAGATGTCATCTGTCCATTCCACTGAATTCCTGCAGCACTTTGTCTTTAGACAGAGCCATGTTCCCAGGTTAAATTAATTGTAGTTGGCTCCTGTCACTTCGCTGTTACAGGGAAGTAGGGTTTAATGTTTGGGCTGTATTAATCTGACAGTTTTGTACATCTTTGTCAACTATCAGCATCTGGTCTTTATGGACATGGCATTAAGGTTCGGCCTCTGTTTCAAACCCTCTCTTGGGTTTCAGTGTTTGGGGAAATATTGGGCAGCACAGTGGTAGAGTTGCTGCCTCACAAGGTTAATTCCCGGGATGGCGAGGCTGTCATATGCTGAGGAATCGAGTGGCTGGGCTTGTATACTCTGGGGTTTAGTAGGATGAGAGGGGATCATTATGTTTCATAACCCTTATCATTATTAAGGATTTGGACATACTAGATGCAGGAAACATGTTCCCGATGTTGGGTGAGTCCAGAACCAGGGACCACTGTTTAAGATTAAGGGGTAAGCCATTTAGAACGGAGATGAGGAAACACTTTTGCACAGAGTTGGGAGTCTGTGGAATTCTCCGTCTCAGAGGGTGGTGGAGGCCGGTTCTCTCGATACTTTCGCGGGAGAGCTGGATAGGGCTCTTAAAGATAGAGGAGTCAGGGCATATGGGGAGAAAGTAGGAACGGGGTACTGATTGGGGAAGATCAGCCATGATCACATTGAATGGAAGGGCCGAATGGCCTACTCCTGCACTTATTGTCTTTTGTCCAATTGTCAGCGCCAGAGACCTGGGTTCAATCCTGGCAACATGTCTGTACAGAGTTTGTATGTTCTCCCTGTGATCATGTGGGTTTTCTCCAGGTGTTCTGGCTTCTACCAACATGCCAAAGATATTCAGATTTGTAGGTTAATTGGTTTTAGTAAATTGTCTCCAGTGTGTGAGATAGTGCTGGTGTATGCAGTGATTGCTGGACTGCACAGGCTCTGAGGAGGAGGGTCTGTTTCCACATTATATCTCATAGAGACTTACAAAAGGGGATCTCATAGAGACTTACAAAATTCTTAAGGGGTTGGACAGGCTAGATGTAGAAAGATTGTTCCCGATGTTGGGGAAGTCCAGGACGAGGGGTCACAGTTTACGGATAAGGGGGAAGGCTTTTAGGACCGAAATGAGAAAACCGTTTTTCACACAGAGAGTGGTGAATCTGTGGAATTCTCTACCACAGAAGGTAGTTGAGGCCAGTTCATTGGTTTTATTTAAGAGGGAGTTAGATGTGGCCCTTGTGGCTGAAGGGATCAGGGGGTACGGAGAGAAGACAGCGACAGGATACTGAGTTGGATGATCGGCAATGATCATATTGAATGGCGGTGCAGGCTTTAAGGGTCGAATGGCCCACTCCTGCACCTATTTTCCATGTTTCTATGTTTCTATATTTTGAAAGTAAATTCATTATTATTAATTCGAGGTTCTTTCAATGCAGGTTGCTGGAATCTTGAGCATAAACAACAGTGCTGGAGGAACTTGGTGGGTCAGGCAGCATCTGAAAAAATGGACAGATGTCCTAATCAGGTCAGGAGCCTTCAGACTGAAATACTGGAGAAAGCTGGAAATGAGGTTGGGGTGGGGCACTGCCTGACAGGTGATGGGTGGATACAGGTGAGTGGGTGATGGGCAGATGGGTGGAGTAAGCGACAAAGGCTGAAGGTGAAAGTGATTAAACATGTTGGATAAGGACAGGAGCTGTGAAACGTAAAGCCAGAGGGGGGTGGGGAGTTCAAAGGGAAATATGGGACAAGAAGATGTGAGATGAGCGCCCTTCCCTTCACTCCTCCTTCACCTTGGTGTGCACATTCCCCACCACCACACTAACTAACACTGGTCCTTTCCCTTCCTCTCTACACTCATCTCTCAAACAGGTCCCATATGTCTCTTCCACCCATAGCTCCAAGTCCCATATTTCAGTGCTCTCCTTATTTGGCTGCACCTATTGTCAATTGTCAGATAGTGCTTGTGGACGGGGCGATTGCGCAGAATCAGTGGCCCAGAAAATCTGTTTCCACGCTATCTCCGAACTAAATACATTATTTTGTATTCAACGTTCTTTCAATTCAGGGTGCTGGAATCTTAAACAAAAGCAAAAGTGCTGGAGGAACTTGCTGGATCCGGCTGCATCAGTGGAGCAAATGGATAGATGTATCTGGTTGGAATCCTTCAGTCTAGAGTGGGGGAAAGTGAGGTGGGGTGAGGTGAAGCTTAGCGAGTGATGGGTGGATAAGGTGAGGGGTGATTGTGGAGTAAGTGACAAAGGCTAGAGATGTAAAGGTGAGAATGTTTCAGAAGGAGAGGAGGTGTGAAATGTAAAGCTTGAGGGGGATATACAGGTGTAATTGGACAGGGTGGGGTGAAGGGGACAAAAGGGAAATATGGGACTCTGAGAGGGAGATAAGCATACTGAGGAAACTCCCCTCTTATCCTGCACCCCCACCCTGGTTTACGCACTTCCCCAAAACCTCAGTCACTGCTCCCACCCCTCTGTACGCTCCTCTCTCATCCCTGAGTCTTATATTTTCCTCCTTCCCCTTGCACCCATATGCATCCCTCTAGCTTTACATTTCAATGCTCTCATCTCCGTATCTGACAACCCTTTGTCTCATTTTCACCTCCAGTCTTTTGTCACTTACTCCATCCATCTGCCAACCACCCCCTCACCTGTATCCACCTATCACTCGCCAGGTTTTGTCCTGCTCCCTTCTATCTCCCCACTTTCTCTGCCCTACTCCATCAGTCTGAAGAAGGTTCCTGACCCAAAATGTCTGTCCATCCACTTTGTGTTCAGACAGATGGTGCTTGACCCACTGAGTACCACCAGCACTGTTTGGACCAAGTTATAGTCCCTGATTAAATTAGTGCTAAAGTTAGAATTTAATATTCATGGACTTTATTTTAAGCCAATTACAATGTATTAATCCAGCCCATTCCAGCAGTCCCTAGTTTGGAGAGATGGCATGGAAATCACCCATTCCCCAACCTACACTGGGTACAATTTACAGAAGCCGACTAACTTTCAAACCTGCACATCTTTGGTATGTTTGAGGAAAGCAGACACCCAGAGAAAATCTCTGTGGTCGCAGAGAGAACATACAAACTCTGTGCAGACTGCAGCAGAGATCAGGATCAAACCCAGGGTCTCCGCTACTGTAAGACAGCAACTCTACTACTGTGCCACCCATATTTTAGTTGGTCTTAATGTATTTCTTTTAGTACAATGTGAAGAAGGGTCGTGACCTGAAACATCACCTTCCATGTTCCCCAGAGATGCTGCCTGACCCGCTGAGTTACTCCAGCACTGATATTTTTTGTAAACCAACATCTGCAGTTCCTTGATTTTCATCTCAAATCTTCTCTGGTTTCAGGGCTCTTACAAACTTTGGCATCTGGGCAATGGGTGCATTATGGGGAAAGAAAACGGGTCACAGAGCAATAAAGAATCATTTTGCAGTAAAGAGAACAATTATATCTAATTTGTAGACAGCACCCAATGTGCAGTGAATTCGAATAACAGGTCGCTTGGATTTGTGATCACCGCCTGGTGATCCGCTGCACTGCAGGCCCGGCCAATTTGTGGTCAATACTACCATCGTCTGGTGGTCCGCTGGCCTGCAGGCCCATCTGATATGTGGACAAAGTACTAGTTTGACTCTGATGGTCAAGTAACATTGCTGGAGAACATGGATTGGTAATTCTGGGCTGGGACTTCGGACCTTACTATTGGTCCAACCTGTAGGAGTCGCTACTGCAGAGATACAATGGTCCTTGTTGGAGATACTTCTCCAGGCATTGTTCATGCGTTTTTACCTTGAGGACTAGTATCTTCTCATCTAAGGCTGTCCCGCCCATTGAGTTACTCCAGCACTTTGTGTATTTGTAGAGAAGGACGTTGGAACATTTCAAATTTTAAAATGGTATGTTAATTTTATTTTTCAGCAAAACTTCAGGTCTACCTGGATTTGGTCTTTATGGATGTCATAGGAAGGTAAGGAGCCTACTTGTAGGGGATTGACGATCCAACTGCACCTGGTGTTGTGGTTTCGCGGCTGGCATTGGGGTTGAGCAGCTGGGGTTAGGATTTAGCGGCTGGCTTTGGGGTTTCGCAGCTGGCATTGCAGTTTTGCTGCTGGCATTAGGGTTTAGCGGCTGGCGGATTTTAGGGGGTGGCATTGGGGCTTTGCTGCAGGCTTTGTGGTTTTGCAGCTGGCGGGGTTAACCGCTGGCGTTGGTGTTAGTGGCTGGCGTTGGGGCATAGCGGCTAGCGTTGGGGCTTAGCAGCTGGTGTTGGGGCTTAGTGGCTGGCGTTGGGGCTTAGCGGCTGGCGTTGGGGCTTAGCGGCTGGCATTGGGGCTTAGCGGCTGGCGTTGGGGTTTAGCCGTTGAGGTTTAATGGCTGGTGTTGGGACACAGGCTGGTGTTGGGGCTTGGCGGCTGGCGCTGGGGCTTGGCAGATGGCGCTGGGGCTTGGCGGCTGGTGTGGGGTTTAGAAGCAGGCATTGGGGTTTAGAAACTGGCGTTGGGGGTTCACGGCTGGGGTTAGGGTATTGCGGCTGATGTTAGGGTTTTGCGGCTGGCTTTGGTGTTTTGCGGCTGGTGTTGGTGGTTTTATGGCTGGCGTTGGGGTTAAGCGGGTGGCGTTGGCGCATCGCGGCTGGTGTTGGGGCTTCGCAGCTGGGGTTGGGGTATCGCGGCCGGCGTTGATGTTTAGTGGCTGACGAGGGGTTTTGCAGCTGGCGTTGGGGTTTAGAAACTGGCGATAGTGTTTGGCGGCTGGCTTTAGGGTTTAATGGCTGGCGTTGGGGTTTATCGGCTGGTGTTGGGGCTTAGCGGCTGGCATTGGGCTTTTGTGGCTGACGTTGGGGCTTATAGCGGCTGAGCTTGGGGTTAAGCGACAGCCGTTTGGTTTTAGTGGCTGGCGTTGGGGTTCAGCGGCTGGCGTTAGGCCTTTGTGGCTGACGATGGGGCTTAGCGTTGAGGCTCATGGGCTGGCGTTGGGGCTTAGCGGCTAGCGTTGGGGTTCATCGGCTGGCGTTGGGGTTTAGCGTCTGGCGTTGGGGCCTAGTGGCTGGCGTTAGGGCATAATGGCAGGCGTTGGGGCATACTGGCTGGCGTTGGGGCATAGCGGCTGGCGTTTGGGTTTCAGGGCTGCGTTGGGGCATAGTGGATGGCTTTGTGATTTAGCAGCTGGCGTTGGGGCTTAGCGGCTGGCATTAGGGGTTTTGCGGCTGGCGTTGGGGTTAAGCAGGTGGCGTTGGGGCATCGTGGCTGGTGTTGGGGCTTCGCAGCTGGGGTTGGTGTATCGTGGCCGGCGTTGATGTTTAGCGGCTGACGAGGGGTTTTGCAGCTGGTGTTGGGGTTTAGAAACTGGCGATAGCGTTTCGCAGCTGGCTTTAGGGTTTAATGGCTGGCGTTGGAGTTTAGCGGTTGACGATGGGGCTTAGAGGCTGGCGTTGGGGCTTAGCGGCTGGCGTTGGGGCTCATAGGCTGGCGTTGGGGCTCATAGGCTGGCGTTGGGGTTTAGCGGCTGACGTTGGGGCTGAGCGGCTGGCATTGGGCCTTAGCGGCTGCCGTTGGGGCAATGGCTGGCGTTGGGTCTAAGCGGCTGCCGTTGGGGCTGAGCGGCTGCCGTTGGGGCATAGCGGCTGCCGTTGGGGCATAGTGACTGCCGTTGGGGCACAGTGGCTGGCGTTGGGGCATAGCGGCTGGCGTTGGGGCATAGCGGCTGGCGTTGGAGTATAGCGGCTGACGTTGGTGTTTGCTGCTAGCGTTGAGGCTTAGTGGCTGGTTTTGGGGTTTAGCGGTTGGCGTTGGGGTCTAGCGACTGGCGTTCTGGTTTTGTGGCTGGCATTGGGACTTAGCGGCTGACCTTGGGGTTTTGCAGCTGGCGGAGTTTAGCAGCTGGTGTTGGGGGTTCACAGCTGTGGTTAGGGTCTCATGGCTGGTGATAGGGTTTCGCAGCTGGCGTTGGATCGTAGCGGCTGGCGTTGGGGCATAGCGGCTGGCGTTGGGGCATAGCGGCTGGCATTGCGGCACAGCGGCTGCATTGGGGCATAACGGCTGGCGTTGGGGTTTCGAGGCTGCTTTGGGGCACAGCGGCTGGCATTGTGTTTTGGCAGCTGGCGTTGGGGCTTAGCGGCTGGCATTAGGGTTAGGTGGCTGGCGTTGGGGGTTTTGCGGCTGACGTTGTGGTTTGGCGGCTGGCATTATGGTTAGGCGACTGGTGTTGGGGTTGCGCGTCTGGTATTGGGGCATAATGGGCGATGGGGTTTTGGTGCTGCATTGGGGCATAGCTGCTGGTGGGGTTCCGCAGCTGGTGTTGGGGTATTGCGGCTGGCGTTGGAGTTTAGAGGCTGGCATTGGGGCTTCAAGGCTGGGGTTGCGGTCTCATGTCTGGCGATAGCTTTTCGCGGCTAGCGTTGTGTTTTAGCGGGTGGCATTGGGGCTTCGCGGGTGGTGTTGGGGCTTAGTGCCTGCTGTTGGGGCTTAGCGGCTGGCATTGTGTTTTGGCAGCTGGCGTTGGGGTTTAGCAGCTGGCGTTGGGGCAGTGGCTGGCTTTGGGGTTTAGCGGCTGGCGTTAGGGTTTAGCGGCTGTCGTTGGGGTTTAGCGGCTGGCGTTGGGGTTTAGCGGCTACCATTGGGGTTTAATGGCCGGCGTTGGGGTTTAGGGGCTGCGTTGGGGTTTCGTGGCTGGCGTTGAATTTTAGCGGCTGGCATAGCAGCTGACGTTGGGGCATAACGGCTGGCGTTGAGGCATAACGGCTGGCATTGCGGTTTTGCGGCTGGTGTTGGTGTTTAGCGGCTGGCCTTGAGGTTTGACGGCTGGTGTTGATGTTTGGCGGCTGGCCTTGAGGTTTGGCGGCTGGTCTTGGGGTTTGGAGGCTGGCGTTGGAGTTTGGCAGCTGGCGTCAGGGTTTTGCGGGTGGCGTTGGAATTTAGCAGCTGGCTTTGATGTTAAGCGGCTGCCGTTGGGTCTTAGTGGCTGGCGGTAGGGTTGGGGCTTAGCAGCTGGCGTTGGGGCTTGGCGGCTGGCATTGGGGCATAGCGGCTGGCGTTGGGGCATAGCGGCTGGCGTTGGGGTATCGCTGGTGTTGGGGCATAACAGGGCTCGAAATTAGCGGTTGCCCAGGTGCCATTGACCACAGAAAGTGCCGCCGGGCAAACTAAATGCCAACTCATATTGCCCGGCTAAGCACGCAAATACTGGTTTATACCGGGAGACGCAAAAAACTGTAGTAACTCTGCGGGTCAGGCAGCATCTCTGGCGAATAGGAACTGACATTTCATGTCGACGGCGGCGGCTGCATTCCTCTAGTATCTTTGATTGCGGGGCAAAGATACTAGGAGCGAATGACGGGCCCCGAACAGCGGCAGCAGCGGTCACGACAGCGTCTTCACCACCTCCTCCTCCCGTACCTCGCCCGGCAGAAGGAAGCCTCCCTCCTCCTCCCGGCCTCGGCATGCGAGAGAGGTTGCTTTGAAAGCGCCTTTTGCGGAATTGCCATCAATGTTCGCTATCGCCCTGATAACGGACTCTGCTTGCGCATACAGCCATATGTGGTAGTGTTTTTTCCAAAATCAAAACACAGTGTAAACAGGAAGTGGTCAAGATGAGACTTTTAATTATATAGATGTAGCTTAGATCTGTTTGGTCCATTAACTCGCAGGCATTTTTTAGCTCACATTTTGATTACTTTCCATTCTACCATAGAAATATAAAGTCTATAATAGACTTTATATCTCTATAACTGGGGGGGGAAGAGGAGGATGGCTTGTGTGGATGGACAGAGGGAGATAGAGAGGGAGATAGCTCGAGAGAGAGGTAGAGAGATATTGAGATACAGATAGAAATATATTGAGAGAGATATAGAGAGATAGAAGGAGAGGGAGAGAGATAGAGATAGAGAGAGAGGGAGAGATAGAGAATATATATATAGAAAGAGAGGGAGAGAGAGATAGAAAGGATAGAGATATATATAGAGAGATAGAGAGAGAGCCTGTATTTCATCGGCGAGTGAGAGCGTGCTCCAGGTATAAATGGATTGTGTGATGTTGCTGCTCCTGTACAGACATCTGAAGATGCTGCTCAAGTTCTGGTTACATTTTAGTCCCACGATCCTGGTGTTTTGGCACAAGGCAGGGAGTGGGGAGGACCGGCCTTGGCCCCGCTCCCCTCGGCTCCACCCGCTCCCCTCAGCCCCGCTCCCCTTGGCCCCACCCACCTCTCTCAGCCCCACCCGCTGGCCTCGGTCCCACCACGCCATGCCTCCCATGAGGGCTATGGGTTAGTGGTGCAATATTGCATTGTGGAACGGTTGAGGGACCAGGCCTTCCGCATGGCAGGGACCCAATGGGGAGCGAACCCAACGGGTCTGCACTTGGTCTAGTTATTCTTATTTTTTGTTATTTTGGGCAAAATTCACCCCTTCTGTCTCAGTTTTACTTTTGTTACTATCTTCATTTTTTTTGCTATTGTTTTGGGCGACATTTTGATAGTGTTTTTCAGCGAGCCGAGTGAGCTGCTGACCTTAACTGGGCTGATGAGCACCTGGATCAGGAAGGTGTGCAGGTAGAAATTAGTTTATCTTGGGCATAGACATTGCGGGCCGAAGGGCCGGCTCCTATGTACTGCTCTGGGTTGTGTTTTGTTTTTGTTTTGTAAACGGTACTGGAGGAGGCCAATCGGCCCTTTGCGCCTGCACCATAATTCATTGTGAACATGGGGGGAGGTTGGGGTATGAATGTTAGCGTGCATTCCAGGTGGGGCGAGAGGAAGAGAGAGAGGGGCAGGGGAGGGGGGGGGGGTTGCGAAGAGAAACGTTATATCTAGCTCTGATTTAATGTAATATATTTTGTTCATGGCTTTGATAACAATTGATTTTTATGATTGCTGCATTTAACTATGGAGTTCCAATGTCTGTTTGCGAAAAATCTGGTTGAAAAACGATTGCTTATAACTTAGATAGTTAGTAGAGAGATCTGCCAGTAAATGGCACTTTTAAAGAAAAAGAGGTGGTATTAATCTGAAACCAAAGGATGAATGCTACACTATGCACAGATCATTTCGCATCAGTGGACTCTCCACTAACGTGCTGAGTGTATCCGTTCATTATTTCCTATGTTCAACGTCTGTCAGCCTTGATAGAACACACCTGCCTTTGAATATCGAGAGAGAGAGAGAGAGAGAGAGAGAGCGAGGGAGAGGAAGAGACAGAGAGAGGGAGCAGGAGAGAGAGAGAGAGAGAGAGAGAGAGAGAGAGAGAGAGAGAGAGAGAGAGAGAGAGAGAGAGAGAGAGAGAGAGAGAGAGAGAGAGAGAGAGAGAGAGAGAGAGAGAGAGAGAGAGAGAGAGAGAAAGAGAGAAAGAGAGAAAGAGAGAGAAAGAGGGCGGGAGGGAGAGAGTCCATCCTCATTCTAATCAAGAGTTCGGGTTGTTACGACCGAGTATGCTGCTTGAATCATAAGAGTAGTGTTTTGAGAATTTGAAAGTTTGCACCTTAAGAGGTAGTTGCTGGACATAGTTCCTCCTACACTGTTGAGTGCATTGATCAGCAAGCCATCGCCATTCTGTTCGGTCATGTGCAACGTTTTCCACCCTCGATAGGTTAGTGTCTCGGGCTTCCAAATTTCAAATTTTCACCTCCATGTGAGTTTTGGTTGGCCTATTTTCCTTCTTCCGTCAGCTTGCCATAATCATTGCTATCTTAGGTGCATGTTCTGGTGACATTCTGAGTGCATGTCCTACAAATGTCATCCTGCATCCCTCTATATCTGGGCTGAGAGGCTTTGTTGTAGTACCCAAGTAGACAAATGCATTCTCGGGTGTCTTTCCTTTGAGGACCACCAACTTACAAGAGATACAGCTGTATCAATTGCTGAAATGAAGTGTGGGAAATCAGTGATGGCATTGCCAGTATAACTATTGACTGGGAATGAATTAATTAAAAATGTTAAAATTATTAAAAATATGTATATTTTTGTCTTTTTAAGCGCAGTGGAAAGAAGAAATGAATACACAAAACTCAAGTAGAATAATGAATATCATGAACTTGGTGAGTAGTGACATAGATGCACAAATTGTTTTAACATCAATCAATTTGAATAATAGTCATATCAATTTATAAACTGAAGTTTTCAGTTAATGTAAACGAAATTTATTAATTCTAAACTAATGTTATCTATAATATAACGCAGGTAAAGTTCACAAGTTATAGGAGTAGAATTGGGCTATTTGGCCCATTGGGTCCACAGCCATTCAATCATGGCTGATCTCTGCCTCCAAATCCCATTTTCCTGCCTTCTCCCCATCTCCCTTGACACCCGTTCTAATCAAGAATTTGTCTATCTCCGCCTTCAAAATATCCACTGACTTGGCTTCCACCACCCTCTGTTGCCAAGAATTCTACAGATTAAATACCATCTGTCAAGTCATGCCTCCCTGCTCTGGGTTGTGTTTTGTTTTTGTTTTGTAAACGGTGCAGGAGGAGGCCATTCGGCCCTTCGAGCCAGCACCAACATTCATTGTGATCATGGGGGAGGGGTGGGGTGAGATTGTGGTCGCGCATTCCAGGTGGAGCAAGAGGAAGAGAGAGCGGGACGGGGGAGGGGGATTTGCGAAGAGAAATGTCATATCTAGCTCTGATTTAATGTGATTTATTTTGTTCTTGGCTTTGATTACAATTCATTTTTAAGTACAGAGTTCCAATGTCTGTTTGCGAAAAATATGGTTGAGAAATGATTGCTTATAACTTAGATAGTTAGTAGAGAGATCTGCCAGTAAATGTATCTGTTAAATAAAAAGAGGTGGTATCAATCTGAAACCATAGGATGAATGCTACACAATGCATAGTCGATCATTTAGCATCAGTGGACTCTCCACTAACGTGCTGAGTGTATCCGTTCATCATTTCCTATGTTCAACATCTGTCAGCCTTGATAGAACACACCTGCCTTTGAATATCGAGAGAGAGAGAGAGAGAGAGAGAGAGAGAGAGAGAGAGAGAGAGAGAGAGGGGGGGGGGAGGGAGAGAGAGAGAGAGAGTCTATCCTCATTCCTGTTCTAATCAAGAGTTCATGTTGTTATGACTGAGTATGCTGCTTGAATCATAAGACTAGTGTTTTGAGAATTTGAAAGTTTGCACCTTAATAGGTAGTTGCTGGACTTAGACTTGGGCTTAGTTAACCATATAACAATTACAGCACGGAGACAGGCCCTCTCGGCCCTTCCAGTCCGTGCCGACCATTTGTTTTCCCCTAGTCCCATTTACCTGCACTCAGACCATACCCCTCCATTCCCTTCACGTCCATATACCTATCCACTTTACTTTTAAATGTTAAAATCGATCCTGCCTCCACCACTGCAGTAATAGGGGACTCTATAGTTAGGGGGTCAGAAAGGCGATTCTGTGGACGCAGTCAGGAGACCCGGATGGTAGTTTGCCTTCCTGGTGCCAGGGTCCGGGATGTGACTGAACGGGTCCAAGATATCTTGAAATGGGAGGGAGAGGAGCCAGAGGTTGTGGTACATATAGGTACCAATGACATAGGTAGAAAAAGAGAGGAGGTCCTGAAAGGAGAATTTAGGGAGTTAGGAAGAGTGTTAAGGAGAAGGACCACAAAGGTAACAATCTCAGGATTACTGCCTGTGCCACGCGACAGTGAGAGTAGGAATGGAGCAAGGTGGAGGATAAATGCGTGGCCAAAGGACTGGTGCAGAGCGCAGAGATTCAAGTTTCTGGATCATTGGGACCTCTTTTGGGGAAGGTGTGACCTGTACAAAAAGGACGGGTTGCACTTGAACCCAAGGGGAACCAATATCCTGGCGGGGAGATTTGCAAAGTCTACTGGGGAGACTTTAAACTAGATCGGTTGGGGGGAGGGACTCAAAAAGAGAAGGCAAGTAGTCCGTTTGTGATCGGCAGGAGGCAGAGAAGAGAAGGCAGTCAGACGCAACACGTTGGGAGCAAAGAAGATAAAAATAACAAACGGAGAATAAGAAGTGGAGGGTTTCTTAAATATGTGAGCAGAGAGACAGAGGGGTGTAAAATGAGGATAGGAGCAATAGGTAGCGAGGTGAAAAGTGGCAGGAAAACAAATCCAGGGCAAAAATCTAAAAGAGCCACTTTTCAACATAATTGTAAAAGGGCCAAGAGTGTTGTAAAAACGAGCCTGAAGGCTTTGTGTCTCAATGCGAGTAGCATTCGTAATAAGGTGGATGAGTTGAATGTGCAGATAGCTATTAATAATTATGATATAGTTGGGATCACGGAGACATGGCTCCAGGATGACCAAGGCTGGGAGCTGAACATCCAGGGATATTCAATATTCAGGAAGGATAGACAGAGAGGAAAAGAAGGTGGGGTAGCGTTGCTGGTTAGAGAGGAGATTAACACAATAGAAAGGAATGACATTAGCTTGGAGGATGTGGAATCGATATGGGTGGAGCTGCGAAACACCAAGGGGCAGAAAACGCTAGTGGGTGTTGTGTACAGGCCACCTAACAGTAGTAGTGGAGTTGGGGATGCCATCAAACAGGAAATTAGAAATGCGTGCAACGAAGGTAAAACCATTATAATGGGTGACTTCAATCAACATATACAATGGAAGGCATTTAAAGACTGCATGGATGAACTACAACAATTGTTCATCCCAGTATGGCAAAAGAATAAATCAGGGAAGGTGGTGCATCCATGGATAACGAGGGAAATCAGGGAGAGTATCAAAGAAAAAGATGAAGCGTACAAATTAGCCAGAAAAAGCAGCCTACCAGGGGACTGGGAGAAATTCAGAGACCAACAGAGGAGGACAAAAGGGCGTTTAATTAGAAAAGGGAAAATGGAGTATGAAAGAAAACTGGCAGGAAACATAAAAACTGACTGCAAAAGTTTTTATCGATATGTGAAGAGCAAAAGATTAGTTAAAACAAATGTAGGTCCCTTGCAGTCAGAAACGGGTGAATTGATCATGGGGAACAAGGACATGGCAGACCACTTGAATAACTACTTTAGTTCTTTCTTCACTAAGAAGACATAAATAATTTGCTGGTAAATAGCAGGGGACAAATGAGATGGAGGAAAATGAGTTCCAGGTTCAATTGAATGATTCTTCTGCATCCCCAGGGTACTAAGTGAGGGGACGCGGGTGACAAATTACAGACCAGGATCGGTGGGAAACTGCTAGAGTCCAGTACAGAAATCATTGGACAAAGTCAGCCATCAGTGAAATCTTATTGAATTTTTTTGAGATGTAAACTAGTAGGTAAGGGAGAAGCATGGATGTCTGGTATCGGACTTTCAGAGGCTTTCGAAAGGAGATTGGTAAACTTCACATGGTATTGGGTGGGTATTGAATAGAGAACTTGGCAGACAGGAAGCAAGAGATAAAGGCAGACAGACTAGTGAAATGGGACCCCAGCTATTTACAATAACATTAAAGGTTTTTTGGACGAGGGAATTAAATGCAAAACATCTCCAGGTTTGCGGATGACACGAAAGCTGGGGAGCAGCAGTGTTAGCTGTGAGGAGGATGCTAGGAGGCTGCAAGGTGACTGGGATAGACTGTGAGTGGGCAAATGCAGTATAATGTGGATAAATGTGAGGTTTATCCACTTTGGTGGCAAAAACAGGAACGTAGACTATTATTTATGGTCCCAGCGAGACCTGGGTGTCATGGTACACCAGTTATTGAAAGTAGGCATGCAGGTGCAGCAGGCTGTGAAGAAAGCGAATGGTATGTTGGCATCATAGCAAAAAGGTTTTTTGCAAGGCACCTATTGCGTACAGTTTTGGTCTCCTAATCTGAGGAAAGACTTTTTTGGAGTGTTCCTGGATGGGATGAAGAAAGACTGCTTAGACTTGGCTTGTACTCGCTGGAATTTAGAAGATTGAGGGGTGATCTCATAGAGACTTACAAAATTCTTAAAGGGTTGGACGGGCTAGATGCAGGAAGATTGTTCCCGATGTTGGGGAAATCCAGGACAAGGGGTCACTGTTTAAGGATAAGGGGGAAGTCTTTTAGGACCGAAATGAGATAATCATTTTCCACAGATTCAGTGGTGAATCTGTGGAATTCTCTGCCACAGAAGGTAGTTGAGGCCAGTTCGTTTGCCATATTTTAGAGGGAGTTGGATGTGGCCCTTGTGGCTGAAGGGATCAGGGGGTATGGAGAGAAGGCAGGTACAGGATACTGAGTTGGATGATCAGCCATGATCATATTGAATGGCGGTTCAGGCTCGAAGGGCCGAATGGCCTGCTCCTGCACCTAATTTCTATGTCTATGTCTATGTCCTACCACTTTCATCCTGCGTCCCTCTCTGTCCTGGCTGAGAGGCTTTGTTGCAGTACCCAAGTAGACAAATGCATTATCGGGTGTCTTTCCTTTGAGAACCACCATCTTACAAGAGATACAGCTGTATCCATTGCTGAAATGAAGTGTGGGAAATCAGTGATGGCATTGCCAGCATAACTATTAACTGGGAATTAATTAATTAAAATGTTAAAATTATTAAAAATATGTATATTTTTGTCTTTTTAAGCGCAGTGGAAGGGAAGAGATGAGTCAACCAAACTATAATGAAAATCATGAACTTGGTGGGTAGTGACATAGATGCACAAATTGTTTTAACATCAATCAATTTGAATAATATTCATATCAATTTATAAACTGATGTTTTCAGTTAATGTAAACCTAATTTATTAATTCTAAACTAATGTTATCTATAATATAACTGTCTGCTGTCTACTGAACTGTGAGTTTGGTGTTTTGTGTGGTTTCACCCTGCTTGAAGTGGAATGAAACTGCACTTGAATTTGGCGGCCTTGCACCCTGCTTGAAGTCGTATGAAACTGCACTGAATTTGGCGGCCTTGCACCCTGCTTGAAGTCATATGAAACTGCACTGAATTTGGTGGTCTTGCACCCTGCTGAAAGTGGTATGAAACTGCACTTGAATTTGGTGGCCTTGAACCCAGCTTGAAGTGGTATGAAACTGCACTTGAATTTGGTGGCCTTGCACCCTGCTTGAAGTGGTATGAAACTGCACGAATTCGGTGGCCTTGCACCCTGCTTGAAGTGGTAGGAAACTGCACTTGAATTTGGTGGCCTTGCATCCGCTAAGAGACGTCCCGAGCTCCGACATACCCGCTACGTACATTCTACGTAGTTACCACAAGTTTGATTTTTTTTAAACTTGGGAGAGCTCTTGGGTAAACTCGTATAGTGGGACATCCCCTTAACACACGTTCCCCAAAACCTCCAGCTCTTATTCTTTTACATGACACTCTGAAAATTTGCCTTCTGAAAAATTGCCTTCTGAAAATCCAAATTTACAGATTCCCTTATATTGACTGTATAATGCATCTTCAACAAACTCTAGCAAATTAGACAATAGACAATAGGTGCAGGAGTAGGCCCTTCGAGCCAGAACCGCCTTTCAATATGATCATGGCTGATCATTCACAATCAGTACCCCGTTCCTACCTTCTCGTCATATGCCATGACTCTGCTATCTTGAAGTGCTCTATCTAACTCTCTCTTGAAAGCATCCAGTGAATTGGCCTCCATTGCCTTCTGAGGCAGAGAATTCCACAAATTCACAGGTCTCTGGGTGAAAACGTTTTTCCTCATCTCCGTTCTAAATGGCCTAACCCTAATTCTTAAACTGTGGCCGCAACATTGGGAACATGTTTTCGGTCTTTAGCGTGTCCAATCCCTTAATAATCTTATATGTTTCAATAAGATATCCTCTCATCCTTAATTCCAGAGTATACAAGCCCAGTCGCTCCATTCTTTCAACATATGACAGTCCCTCCATCCCGGGAATTAATCTTGTGAACGTATGCTGTACTCCATCAATTGCAAGATTGTGGAACAGAGGGATCTAGGAATAACTGTGCATAGTTCCCTGAAGGTGGAATCGCATGTAGATAGGGTGGTAAAGAAAGCTTTTGGTGTGCTGACGTTTATAAATCAGAGCATTGAATATAGGAGTAGGGAAGTAATGTTAAAATTGTACAAGGCATTGGTAAGACCAATTCTGGAGCATGGTGTACAATTTTGGTCGCCTAATTATAGGAAGGATGTCAACAAAATAGAGAGAGTACAGAGGAGAATGTTGCTTGGGTTCTAGCAACTAAGTTACAGAGAAAGGTTGAACAAGTTAGGTCTTTATTCTTCGGAGCGCAGAAGGTTAAGGGGGGACTTGATTGAGGTCTTTAAAATGATGAAAGGGATAGGGATCCTAAGAAAGGGATCCTCCTATTTAATTGTCCTCCTCCAGAAGAAATCAAACAAAATTATAATATTAAATGTGATTCAAAATCAATCAAATACGTAGGGGTACATATAACAAAAAATATATCAATGTTGCATGGGGCCAATTATAATCACATCAACCAAAACATAAGAAAGGATATAGAAAGATGGTCCACCTACCCAATGGATTTTAGTAGTAAGATAAATGTGGTGAAAATGAATATTTTGTCAAGGCTATTGTACTTGTTTCAATCTCTGCCAATAGAGGTACCATTAAAACAATTCAGCTGGAGATAGTGTTGGTGCTGGATATGGTGCTGGAGCTGGATATAGAGCTGGAGCTGGAGGTGGATCTGGCGATTGGGCAGTAGATGGAGCCAGAGCTAGGTGGAGATGGAGATAGAGCTAGAGTAGCGGATGTGGAAATGTGAAAGAGCTGGAGCTGGAGATGGTAATGTAGATGGAGATGGAGCTGGAGCTGAAGTCTGAGGTAGCGATGGTGCTGGAGAAGCAACTGGAGAAAAAACTGGAGGTTGAGCTGGAGATAGAGAGATAATGAAATGGAGCTGCAGAAAAATATAGTGGAGCTAGAGATAAAGATGGAGCTAAACTCGGAGATGGACCTGGAGGTGCAGGACATAGATCTGGAGCTCGAGCTGGAGATCGAACAGGGGCTGGAGATGGAGCTGCAGATGAAGCTTGGAGATGGAAGTGGAGTTTGAGTTGGAGCTGGAGATGGAGGTGGAGATGGAAATGGAGCGGAAGATGGAACTAGAGATGGAGGGGAAGATGGACGTAGAGCTGGAGATAGAGCTGGAGCTAGAGATGGATCTGGAGCTAGACATGTAGCTGGAGCTAAAACTGGAGGTGGATCTAGATCTGGAGCTGGAGTTGGAACTGGTGCTGGAGCTGGGGATGGAGCGGGAGATGGACCAGGAGATGGCGTGGGACCTTGAGCTAGAGCTGGTGATGGAGCTGGAAATGGTGCTGGAGGTGGAGCTTTAGATGGCTATGGGCCTGGAAATAGAGCTGGAGCTGGAGCTTGACATGGAGCTGGAGCTGAGCTGGAGCTGGAGATTCTGGACATGAAGCTAGAGCTGGAGGAGTTGGAGGTGGAGCTTGAGGTAGAACAGGAGATGCTGGAGATGGAGATAGAGATAGAGCTGACGCTAGATTATCAGCTGTAGATTGAGATGAACCTAAAGCTGAAGATGGTGCTGCAGCTGGAGATGGAGTTAGAGCTGAAGATGCAACTGGAGATAGTGCTGGTGCTGGATATGGTGCTGGGGCTGGATATAGAGCTGGAGCTGGAGGTGGATCTGGCGATTGGGCAGGAGATGGTGCCAGAGGTAGGTGGAGATGGAGATACAGCTAGAGTAGCGGATGTGGCAATGGTGATGGAGATGGAGATGGAGCTGGAGCCGGAGATGGAGTTAGAGCTGGAGCTAGAGGTAGATCTGGACATGGGGATGGAGATGGAGCCAGAGCTGGAGATGGAGATAGAGCTGGGGCTGCAGATGTAGCTGGAATAGAGATAGAGCTAGAGTTGGAGCAGGAGTAGGACTTGGCGATGGTGCTGGAGTTGGAGCGAGAGATGGAGCTGGAAGTGGAGCTGGAGGTGGAGATGGAGATGGAGCTGGAGATGGCTCTGGAGATGGAACTGGAGCTACAGATGGATCTGGAGCTAGGAGATGGAGCTGGCACTAAATCTGGAGGTGGACCTGAAAATTGTGCCTGAGATGTAGCTGGAGATGGAGCTGGAACTTATGTCTGAGGCAGAGATGGAGCTAGAGATAGCGCTGGAGATGAATCTGGAGAGAAAACTGGAGGTTGAGCTGGAGATAGAGCTGGAGCTGGAGCTAGAGAGATAATGAAACGGAGCTGCAGAAAAAGATAGTGGAGCTAGAGATAAAGATGGAGCTAGATTCAGAGATGGTCCTCGAGGTGCGGGAGATGGAGGTGGAACAGGGGATGTTCCATCTGTTGGAGATGGAGTTCCATCACCAGCTCCATCTCCATCTCCAGTGCTGGAGCTCGAGATGGAGATGAAGCTGGAGATGGAGCTTGAGATGGAGATAGAAGTGGAGTTTGAGTTGGAGCTGGAGATAGAGATGGAGCTGGAGATGGAGCTCGAGCTGGTGCTAGTGATGGAGCTTGAGACGGAGCTGGAGCTAAAGATGGAGCTAGAGCTGGAGATGGAGACAGAGATGTATGCTGGAGATGGAGCTGAAGATGGGCTCTAGATTGAGATGGACCTAAAGCTGAAGCTGGGGCTGGAACTGGAGATGGGGTTAGAGCTAGAGATGCAGCTGGAGATAGAGCTGGAGATGGCATGGAGCTGGATGTAGAGTTTGAGTTAGATCTGGCGATTGAGCAGGAGATGATGCCAGAGCTGGTTGGAGATGGAGATGTAGCTGGAAATGGAGCTGGAGATGTACCTGGCGATGGAGCAGGAGTTGGAGCTGGAGATGGACCTGGTGATGCAGCTAGTGCTGGAGATGGAGCTGGACGTGGATATGGAGATGGAGGTGGAGATGACGCTGGAAATTGAGGTACAGCTGGGGATGGAGCTAGAGCTAGAGCTAGAACTGGAGCTAGAGCTAGCGCTAGAACTGGAGCTAGAGTTGGAGATGGAGATGGAGCTAGATCTGGAGATGGACCTGAAGATGGTGCCTGAGATGTACCTGGAGATGGAGCTGGAGCTGGTGCTGGGGATGGAGCTGCATATATGGAGATGGATCTGGAGCTGATATCTGAGGTAGATATGGAGCTAGAGATGGCTGGAGATGCAAATGGAGAGGGAACAGGAGGTTGAAGTGGAGAGAGAGCTGGAGCTGGAGCTAGAGAGAGAAGGAATTGGAGCTGTAGAAAAATATAGTGCTAGAGATAAAGATGGAGGTGCGGGAGCTGGAATAGGGATAGCTGGAATAGAGATGGAGCTAGAGTTATAGCTGGAGTTGGATCTGGCGATGGAGCTGGAGGTGGAGCTGGAGGTGGAGATGGAGATGGAGCTGGAGATGGCTCTGGAGATGGAGCTGGAGCTGGGGGTGGAGATCGAGATGGAACTAAATCTGGAGGTGGACCTGAAAATTATGCCTGATATGTAGCTGGAGATGGAGCTGGAGCTGGTGCGGGGGATGGTGCTGGAGATGGGGCTGGAGCTGAAGTCTGAGGTAGAGATGGAGCTAGAGTTGGCGCTGGAGATGCAACTGGAGAGGAAACTGGAGGTTGAGCTGGAGATAGAGCTGGAGCTGGAGCTAGAGAGAGAAGGAATTAGAGCTGCAGAAAAATATAGTGGAGCTAGAGATAAAGATGGAGCTGGACTCCGAGATAGTCCTGGAGGTGCGGGAGGTGGAGCTGGACTCGAGCTGACGATGGAGCAGGGGATGGAGATGGAGCTGGAGATGGAGCTTGAGATGGAGATGGAGGTGGAGCTTGAGTTGGAGCTGGTGCTGGTGATGGAGCTGGAGACGGAGCTGGAGCTAAAGATGGAACAGGAGATAAAAGTAGAGGTGTGACTAGACATAGAGATGAAGATAGAGATGGAGATGGATTATAGGGGGTTAGAGGGGGTTAGAGTGTTTTAGATGAGTTTGGAGGGGTTTACAGATGTTTGCAGGTGGAGAGATGTTTAGAGGCGTTTAGAGTGGTTTAGTGTGTTTTAGAGTTGTTAGAGGTGTTTAGAGGGGTGTTTCCTGGGGCGTTTAGGTATTTGCAGGGGATGAAAGATGTTTAGTGGTGTTTAGAGGGAATTACAGGGGTATAGAGGGATTTGCATGGGGGTAGAGGGGTTTAGTAGGGTTTATAGGCGGTTTAGAGGTGTTTGCAGGTGTTTATAGAGGTTTAGAGGGGTTTAGAGCGGTTTCGATGGGTTTAGATGGTGTACAGATGTTTGCAGGGGATTAGAGGTGTTTCGAGGGGTTTAGATGGGTTTGGAGGTCTTTATAGGGAGTTTAGAGGCGTTTAGAGTGGTCCACATGGGTTTAGAGTGGTTTAGATGGGTTTACATGGGGTTATAGGGGGTTGGCGGGTTTTACAAGGATTTACAGGGGTTTAGAGGGGTTTAGATGGGTTTAGAGGTGTTTGCAGGTGTTCAGAGTGGTTTAGAAGGGTTGAGAGAGGTTTAGATGTTCACAGGGATTTGCATAGGTTTGGAGGGGGTTAGAGTGATGTACATGGGGTTCATACAGGGTATATACAGAGTTTTAGGGGGGTTTACAGGTGTTTCCGGGTGTTTACAGGTGTTTAGAGAGTTTCTGAGTGGAAACGATGGATTTGCAGGCGAGTACAGAGGTTTAGAGGGGTTTACAGGGGTTTAGAGAGGTTTGGAGGGGGTTGGAGGTGTTTAGAGTGCTTTAGGTGGGTTTAGAGTTGTTTAAACGTGTTTAGAGATGTATACAGGGGGTTAGAAGTATTTACATTAGTTTAGTAGGGTTTAGGGGGTTTTAGAGGGCTTTTCAGGGATATAGAAGTGTTTAGGAGGCGTTACATGGGGATTAGAGTGGTTTAGAGGGATTTACATGGGGTTTACAGGGCAGTTTATAGGGGTTTCGCGTGTGGAGGGGTTTAGAGGGATTTACATGGGGTAGAAGTATTTAGACAGGTTTTGACGAGTTTACATGTTTTTCCGGGTGTTTACAGGTGTTTTGAGATGGATATGGGTTCAGAGGGATCTACAGGTGTTTAAAGGGGTTTGCAGGGGATTAGAGATGATTAGAGGGGTTTACAGGTGTTTAGAGGGATTTACAGGGGTTTAGAGGGATGTACAGAGGGTTAGAGGGTTTGCAGGTTTTAAAAGAGGGTTTAGAGGTGTTTGCAGATGTTTAGAGAGGTTCAGCGTGGTTCAGAGGGGTCGAGAGGGGTTCAGAGGGGTTTAGATGCTGTACAGCGGTTTAGAAGGATTTGCAGTGGATTAGAGATGTTTGGAGGGTGTTTAGAGGATTAGAGATGTTTAGAGGGTGCTTAGATGGGTTTAGAGGTGTTTAGAAGGTATTAGATGGGGTTAGATGGGTTTACAGGTGTTTGCAGGTGTTTAGAGAGGTTTAGAGTGGTTTAGAATGGTTTTGAGGGGTTTAGATGATTTAGATAGGTTTACAGGGGTTTCGAGGGGTTTACAGGGGTAGAGGGGTTTAGAATTGTTTACAGTGGTTTAGAGAGGATTACATGGGTTTCCAGGTGTTTACATGGGGTGTCGAGTGCTTTAGAGGGGTTTAGTGGGGATTAGAGGGGTGCGCATGAGTTTGTAGGGGTGTAGAGGGATTTACATGGCGTAGAGGTATTTACAGAGGTTTTGAGGGGTTTACAGGTGTTTCCGGCTGTTTACATGTGTTTAGAGAGGTTTAGTGGTTTAGAACGGTTTGCTGGGGGTTAGAGATGTTTATTGGGTTTTACATGTGTTTAGTGTGGAATAGAGGGCTTGACAGGGGATTTACATGGTATAGAGGGGTTTAGAGGGGTTTAGTGGGTTTGCTATTTTTGCGATGGGTTTGGAGAGATTTAGTGGGTTTAGCGTGCTTTATATGGGGGTTAGAGGGGTTTAGGGGGTCCACATGGGTTTAGAGGGGTTTAGAGGGGTTTAGTTGGGTTTACATAGGTTTAGAGGGGTTTAGTGGATTCCACGGGTTTATGCGGAGTTTAGAGGCGTTTAGAGTGGCCCACGTGGGTTTAGAGGGGTTTAGAGGGGGTTGGAGGTGTTTGCAGGTGTTTAGAGGGCATTTACAGGAGTTTAGAGGGGTTTACATAGGGTTATAGGCGGTAAGTGGGATTTTCAGGGATTTAGACTGGTTTATAGTGGTTAAGAGGTGTTTGCAGCTGTTCAGAGATGTTTATAGTGGTTTAAAGGGGTTTACGGGGGGTTACAAGGTAGAGGGATTTACAGACGTTTACAGGGGGTTTAGAGTGGTTTAGATTTGTTTACAGAGGTTTAGAGATAATTAAAGAGGTTTACGGGTTTACAGGGGTTAGAAGGATGTACAGGTGTTTCGAGTGTTTTAGGGTGTTTTAGTGGGGTTTAACAGGGGTATAGAAGTGTTTGGCGGGTACATGGGGTTTATAATGGTTTACAGTTGCTCAGCGGGTTTTATAGGGGTTTGGCGGCGTATAGAGTGGTTCACAGGGGTTTAGAGGGGTTTACATGGGGTTTACAGGGGGCTATAGGGGTTCGATGTCTTTAGGGTTTAGAGGTGTTTCCATGGGTTTAGACGGGTTTGGAGGGAGTTTAGAGGGGTTTGGATGGGGTTAGAGGCGTTTGGAGGGGTTCTGGAGGGCGTCTGGATGGGTTTAGTGGGGTTTAGAGGGGTTTACAAGTGTGTTCAGGTGTATAGAGGTGGTTTAGGGGGTTAGGACGGGTTGAGAGGGGATTAGAGGTGTTTGGAGGGATTTACGTTGGGTTAGAGGTATTTGAGGGGTTTACAGGTGTTTCCGGGTGTTTGCAGCTGTGCATAGAGGATTTCAGTGTTTAAAGGGGTTTGCAGGGGATTAGAGATGTTTAGGGGGGTTTGAAGTGTTAAGAAATCAATATAACTCACTAATATGGTCACATACATAAAAACACACTTTAACATTAAAACCTACTCTATAATACTATATATCGTATAATAACACATAATTACACAAAATACATTATCAACATTATAACACGTATTACACACACACGACAATACGACACTAAATAATTTAATACGCTGTTAGACACCATATCACTAATAGAATAAAATATTTTATTAACAATACAAATAGTATGCTATACGGTTATAAAGTGTCTTACATTGTTTTATAGTTTTATAGTGCTACTGCAGATACACAAGAACACACTTTAACACGTTATATAATACTATATAACGATATAATACATTCCTTTTTTCCACACTACAATACTACGATACACTTTAACAAAGTGTAACACACATTACAATGTAATATAACAACTAAATACACTATAATACAATCACACTACACCCAAAGGCATATTACAATAAACACTCACACATCACACGTAATATACCATACTAAATACATTATAATACACCAGCAAAACACACTACTTTACAAAACCCAATAACACATTATTATACACTATCTTGTATTTAACACTATAACACAATAATACACATCACATTATATTATAATCTGTGTAATACACTGTCACACAATATAATATACTATAACATATTATAACTAATGCACTAATACATAACGTCTAGCACTAAAACTATAATAATATACCACGCGATAATACACGATACTAACACTATCATAACTGTGTAGCACAATGAAACAGCACCAAACAGTATCAAACAGTATAACATATACTATAATACACACATACACTATAAAACACGATAACACATTATAATACATTAGAATCCCATGATACGATATAACACTCTATAATACACTATAACGCATCATAATACACACAAACAATATAACACATTCTATAAAACATTATCACAGTTTAACACAATACTACACTGTAATACACAATAATACAGTATAACACGAATCTATACACACTATAACACGGTTAGTACATTATAACACTACAATGCACTATCACACAGAATAACACGTTCTAACACAGTGCACTAGAATACATTACACGACTATAACACAATATAACACATTTTAACATCGCCTAACACTATAACATGTAACACACTATAACACACAATAACATACCATAACGCACTAACACAATACAATATAAAATTACACATTTTAACACACATATTGTAACACCCTCTAATGCACTATAACAATGTAATACACAATTATGTTTATTATACTACACATTCCTTTACACTGTAAATCCCTATGCTAAAATACACGTAAATACAGGAAAATACAGTATAACACGCTATAACACGCTATAACACGCTATAACACACCATGATACAAAGCAACACAATACAACACAATACAACATGTTATGATATTCTATAATACAATATCATTATAATTAGAAGAAAACACACACAAATAACAATAATACACTATAGCAAACTATCTATATAGTATTCTATACTGTTTTATAGTTTTATAGTGTTACAGCAGCTTCCAGTGAGTTAAGTGCTGTTAGTCTGGTATAGTGTAAAGTAGTGCGTTATATAGATTGATATTGTGTGATGTGCAATATTATAATGTGCCATATGTATCACATCGTGTTAAGGTGTATTATACTGTGTATAGCATTATAACTTACTATAAAATACTATATAAAAAGAAAAAGGAAATTATGACATAAAAGTATAAGTATCACGTTAGAAATATAATCATATATAAAATAATATAACACTATAACACAGTATCACACTGTACCACTATAATCCAATCCATTATAACTATAAAATACTTTAACGCATTTTATAATACACTATAACGCACAGCGCACACACACGCAAATAGTCAATACGCAACAACATTATAACATACCATATGCTAACACATATTAACACATTCTAATTCAAATCATCATACGCTGTTACAATATAATATGCACCACAATACACTGTCACAAAGTGTGTTAATGATAGTGATATATACAATTGATAGTGCTATATACAATTTACAATATATTACCTTAAAACAATATAATACACAATATGACACGATGATACACGATCTGTAACACGCCATAAACTACTATAACACTGTAAAACAACATCATAAAACACAGTATAATACCTTATGACATATACACACTAAAATAGAATATATAGTACGATAATAATCCGAAATAGACTGTAACTATAATAAACTAGAATACACACATTAACACACTATAGTACACTATAACGCACTCTAAACCAATATCTCACTAATCTGGTCTAATACACAAAAACACACTTTAACATTATTACATACTCTATAATACTATATAAAACTTTATCATATATTAGGACATATAATATCACATAATAACACAAAATACACTATAAACACTATAACATGTATACATTGTAACACACCACACACGACAACAATACAACCCAACAAATTATAATACACCGTTACACACCATATCACTCTGAATAACACAATATAATAAAAATAAAAATAGTATGCTATATTTTTATCTAGTGTGTTGCATTGTCATATAGATACACAAAACATTATAACATTACACTTTAACATTATAACACTATATAATACTATATAACGATATAATACATTATGACACATAAAACACGTTCTAATAAACTATTACACACTACAATACTATGATACACTTTAACACAGTATAACACATATTACAATAAAAAATAACATTATAATAGTCACAATCACACTACACATTACAATAAACACTATCACACATCACACATCACACTTAATATAGCATACTAAGTACATAATAGACCAGTACAAACACACTACACTACAATACCCAATAACACATTATTATACACTATCTTGCATTTAACAGACTATAACACAATAATACACTTCACATTATATTATAATCTGTCACACTGTCACACAATATAATACACTATATTATAATATATAATATATATAACACTATATTATAATATACTATATATAACACTACAACTAATGTACTAATACACTAACACTATAATAATATACCACGCGATAAAAGACACGATACTAAGACTTACCTCTGGAGGAGCGACGCTCCTCCCGACTGTCGCTTCCGCAATGCGTTCGACGATATGTCACGCATGCGTGCAGACGGGGTCTTCACGTAGTCACTCATGTGACTCCGAAGTAAAATTTATTAATTAATGTGTGTATTTAAGTATATAACTGTAGTCAATGCCTATGTTCTGTTGTGCTATGCAAAGAAAGAATTTCATTGTCCTGTCAGGGACACATGACAATAAACTCTTTTGACTATTTTGACTTTTGAATTGAGGGATATGGAATATGTGCAGGAATATGTGGAATGTGCTGGCCTCAGTCAGTGGAGAGTGTTGTGGGATCATCCCCAGTGCGGTGACACACAGCGCGGTGAAACACTGACGTGGAGCTGTGCCGTGAGGAAGGAGAGATCATCAGCTGAGCTTCGAAGGTGTGGAGGAAAGCAGAGTCCGGAGCGGCAGTGAAGTGGCAGCCGGAGTAACAGCTCAGACTGCAGGATTTAAAGGCCGGAATACTCAGACCATCTGCAACATGTTTTAGTACTTGAATATTATTTACTGTAAAGCCGATGATTTATATTGCTTTTGTTTAATGTGTGCGATCAATAAACCTGCAACCGCTTGCAGCAAGGTTCTGAGAGCGTGATCTTCCTTTATCATCTGAATAAAACATGGGTGTTCGGTGCCAGAGGAGGGAGGTGAGGTGGCTACAATAACAACGTACACAGATAGAACAGTAGAGCACAGGAACAACTAGGGAATACATAGGGTGAACGCAGAAAATCTACCCGGATAAGGTCATCAGGAACCAGGGACAGAGGTTGACAGTGAGAGGGGAAACATCCAGCGGGAGAACGTATTCACACAGAACAGACTGAGAGTTGCAGGCAGGATACTCGCCTTCATGGGCCGCTGCATAGAATGCAACTAATTCCACGTTGTGGTGCAACTTTAGAAAGCTTGGTGAGACCTCAGCTGATGCACTGTGAACAGGTCTGGTCACCACACGACAGCGGGTGCACAGCAGATTCACCAGGATGGTACAGATTCCGTGAGTTTCAGAAACAGTGAGAGACAAAGACTGCGATATGTTTCCCCTGTGGGGCAGAGGAAACTGATGAGTAACAATAGACAATAGACAATATGTGCAGGAGTAGGCCATTTGGCCCTTCAAGCCAGCACCGCCATTCAATGTGATCATGGCTGATCATCCCCAATCAGTACCCCGTTCCTGCCTTCTTCCCATATCCCCTGACTCCGCTATTTTTATGAGACCTATCTAACTCTCTCCTGGAAGCATCCAGAGAACCCCCACCGCCCTCTGAGGCAGAGAATTCCACAGACTCACCACTCTCTTTGAGAAAAAGTGTTTCCTCGTCTCCGTTCTAAATGGCTTGCTCCTTATTCTTAAACTGTGGCCCCTGGTTCCGGACTCCCCCAACATCGGGAACATGTTTCTTGCCTCAAGCGTGTCCAAACCCTTAATAATCTTATATGTTTCAATGAGATTCCCCCTCATACTTCTAAACTCTAGAGTGTACAAGCCCAACTGCTCCATTCTCTCAGCATATGACAGTCCCGCCATCCCGGGAATTAACCTGGTAACCTATGCTGCACTCCCTCAATAGCAAGAATGCCCTTCCTCAAATTAGGGAGCCAAAACTGCACACAATACAGGTGTGCTCGAAACAGACAGAGGAATTCAATATTACGAGGACAGATAGCTGTAAACTTCATAAAAGACGCGCTGGCTTAAATAAGAGGACAGTGCAGTTTGAAAGGATGCGATTGCAGGTTTAGAAGACATGTTTATTGTCGAGAGTTCAAGTTCAAGTTACATTTATTGTCATGTGCACCAATTGGTGCAGTGAGATTTGAGTTACCATAGGCCATATGATTTTACTGGCAAGTTCTCCTTTAATCTTACTAATAAAAGAGCACAATACAAGATAACATTTAACATAAGCATCCACCACACAGCGGAATCAACGTTCCCCACTGTGAGGGAAGGCAATAAAGTTCAGCCATCTTGCTCTTTGTTCACGCGTGGTCAGGGCCGTTGAACCCTCTGCAGTCGCCGCTATGGGCGGCCCGATGTACGTGCCCTTTTCCAGTCCCCTGTACTTTGTAGTTCCACTACACAAACGTTCGTTTTCCAGAGCCCCCCTGTACTGTAGTTCCACCACACAAACGTTTGTTTTCCAGTGCCCCCTGTACAGTAGTTCTACCACACCATATAACCATATAACCATATATCAATTACAACACGGAAACAGGCCCTCTCGGCCCTTCCAGTCCGTGCCGACCATTTGTTTTCCCCTAGTCCCATCTACCTGCACTCAGACCATACCCCTCCATTCCCTTCACGTCCATATACCTATCCACTTTACTTTTAAATGTTAAAATCGATCCTGCCTCCACCACTTCTGCTGGAAGCACATTCCACACAGCCACCACCCTCTGAGTAAAGAAGTTCCCCCTCATGTTACCCCTAAACTTCTGTCCCTTAATTCTCATGTCATGCCCTCTTGTTTGAATCTTCCCTACCCTCAATGGGAAAAGCGTATCCACATCAGCTCTGTCAATCCCTTTCATCATTTTAAAGACCTCAATCAAGTCCCCCCTTAACCTTCTGCACTCCAAAGAATAAAGACCTAACTTGTTCAACCTTTCTCTGTAACATAGTTGCTGGAACCCTGGCAACATTCTAGTAAATCTCCTCTGTACTCTCTCTATTTTGTTGACATTCTTCCTATAATTAGGCGACCAAAATTGTACACCATACTCCAGAATTGGTCTTACCAATGCCTTGTACAATTTTAACATTACTTCCCTACTCCTATATTCAATGCTCTGATTTATAAAGGCCAGCACACCAAAGGCTTTCTTTACCACACAAACGTTCGTTTTCCAGAGCCCCCCTGTACTATAGTTCCACTACACAAACGTTCTTTTTCCAGTGCCCCCCTGTACTGTAGTTCCAACACACAAACGTTTGATTTCCAGTGTCCTCTGTACTGTAGTTCCACCACACCTATGTTCATTTTCCTGTGTCCCCTGTGCTGTAGTTCCACCACACAAACATTAGTTTTCCAGTGCCCTGTACTGCAGTTCCACCACACAACTGTGTGTCCAAAAGCTGCCATGTTACAGGAGGTTGATGTGGAGTGTAAAACGTGTCAAGGAACTGTTGGGCAATACGGCCTGTTTCTGTGGAGAGACATAAATAATTCACCTTCTCTTCTGTGGCCATTGCAGGTGCACTAGTCCATTCTGCCCTGTTCAATTATCCTGCTTGTAGCAGTAATCTGGCAAAGTGAGAATAAGGAACAGGGAATTGCAGATGCTGGAATCTTGTGCTAAACACAAAGCACTGGAGTAACTCAATGGGTCAGACCGCATCTATGGAAGGAATTGAAAGCGATGGGTTGTGACCCTTTTAATGTGTAGAAAGTAGAACAAGGTATTTTATATTTCAGGAACGCAGGTAACATTGGTGAAAGGAAGGATGCAAACTGAGCAGAAATTCCACACAGAGTATCAAGGGAGCAGGTGGTAAATGGAAATCCATAGACTGAGAACAAAGGACTTTTCACAGGTAACCTTTGATGAAAGTGTTCAGATGCAAATCGAGTGAGAAGGAAACGAGATAATTTGTGGAGTGTAGACTGGCGTGGGGGGGTGGTGAGGAGGGAACAGACAGATAATGGCAACGTTTTCAGGACAGTTTGAGCAGAAGTGCACCATGTTAAAATCAGCCATCATTACATTTCTAACAAAAGTGCTGCATATTAATTCACTACCATTTGTGCAATCCTGTTTATAACAGGAAATAAACGGACTGAAAATCAAGTATTTTTCATATCAGGCAAGATAACATTTTGTGAAAGGGCACAGATGCAAATTAAGCCACAGATGAAAACAAGAAACAATGGGAGTTAGTGGAGTGGGGAGAGAGGGAGGCAAAGAGAGTTGTCAAGGTAATTTGATTTTCTGGACATTGCAGTTCTAATGGAAACACTCCACTGGTCAAATCTCCCCTGTTCTGTTATCATGTTTATAATGGCAGCTCAATGAGAACAAGGCATCAGTCAGTTAGTCAGTCAATGTTGTTTGTATAGCACATTTAAACATAAATCATGTTGGCCAAAGTGCTTTACATCAGTGCAGATACTAATGTGCTACATACAATGGTACACAGGCCTAATAAAACATGCATACACTGTTTACAGCATGAAAGCAAAGAATGAAAGAATGGGTTGACTGGGCTTGCATTCACTGGAATTTAGAAGGATGAGAAGCTAATAGAAGCATATAAAATTCTTAAAGATTTGCACAGGCAAGATGCAGGAAAAATGTTCCCGATGTTGTGGAGCCCAGAACCAGGGGTCACAGTTTAAGAATAAGGGGTAGACTAGTGAGGACTAAGATGTGGAAAATCGTTTTCAGCCAGAGATGTGTGAATCTGTGGAATTATTTGCCACCGAAGGCAGTGGAGTCTAATTCACTGGATGTTTTCAAGAAAGAATTAGATTTAGTTCTTCGGGTTAAAGGAATAAACAGAGGGTCAGAAGCACCGCCCCTGATGGGCGGTGACAGGGTAAGCCCCTCCCCTGATGGGTGGTGACAGATGAAGCCCCTCCCCTGAGGGTCACTGACATGTGAAGCCCCGCCCCTGACATGTCAGCACCTATCAAGGGCGGGAGTTGTGTTTCCATTCATGTTCATAAGTGATAGGAGCAGAATTAGGCCATTCGGCCCCTTAAGTCTACTCCACCATTCAGTCATGGCTGATCTATCTCTCCCTCCTAACCCCATCCCCCTGCCTTGTCCCCGTAACTCCAGACCCAGCACCCCAGGGTGTCCGCACCAGGAGTAGGGTTTCACAAAAAGCTGGAGAAACTCAGCGGGTGCAGCAGCATCTAAGGAGCGAAGGAAATAGGCGACGTTTCGGGTCGAGACCCTTCTTCAGACGAGCACCAGGAGCTGGTCTCAGGAAGCAGCTGCTGCTGTGGGGAGTGGTGGGTGGGGAGGGTGAGGGCAGCAGATCACCACTGACTGATACAGATCAGCGCAGAGTATGGGTTGTGATCACTGTGTCCCAACCGCACTGTGGGACCGGGTAAATTTTACAATGTTTATAAACCTCATTCCAGGTGTGGGAGACGGGGAGGTGACCGGAACAGTCTGTTTCAGCTGGAAGGGAAACAACTGTAACAGACAGCATGAGATCAAGGTGAAACAGTGCGGAGGTTTCTTTGTGTATCGGCTGGAGCCCACACTCTGCTGTGACAAGGCGTATTGTACAGATACGCCGCTGTTCACAGCAACTCATCTGGGAGGTTGTTGGGAAAACTGGAGTGACAAGTCAGCAATTTCCCAATCCCCGGTCCGTGTCTGTGATCATCTCAGGTCCCAGTCCCACACCGACTGTCTGAGATAAACCACCGGGGTCTGATCCCCACCCCGTCACTGAGCCCACCTCACGTGTAGGATGTCCCCTGTCCCAGCTCCCCGACCCACTCATTGCCTCCATCCTCTGCGGACTAGACTGTTCCCTCATTCCCCACTCATCCAGGACCCAGCTGTCTCTTCCCCGCCCCCCCCCCTCGGGACACAGCCCCCACCCCTCCGTATCTGTCCCTACCCCCACCACTATCCGTGAATCAACCAATCCCTGCTACTGCTCCCTTGGACCCAGCTGACCCCGTTTCTCCCCGCACACATGGATGCTCCCTGAGACGTGCCCTCCACTCACAACCCTCCGGGAACAAACCGTCTCAACCCCCGACCACTCCGGGACCTGTGGTCCCCTACCCTCCCCCTGGATCCGGCCATCGATTCCCTCCCCCCCCCCGCCCCCCTCCTTCCTTGTGACTCAGCCGTCCCATTCACCCCCCCCCCCCCCCAAACCTCCCCCAGAACCCAGCCATCCCCTCTCCCTACCTCCAATCCATTCGCCCCTAGGGCTCAGCAATATACCCTCCCCCACCCCCCGTCCCCTCCCCCACCCCGCTATCTGGCTGTCCCCTCCCCCAACCCGTCTCCTCCCCCACCCCGTCTCCTCCCCCACATTGTCTCCTCCCCACCCCATCCCCTCCCCCCACCCCGTCCCCTCCCCCCACCCCGTATCCTCCCCCTCCCCTCCCCGTCCCCTCCCCCACCCCGCACCCTCCCCGTCCCCTCCCCCACCCCGCCCCTCCCCCGCCCCGTCCTTTCCCCCGCCCCATCCCCACCCGGTCCCCCTCCCCTCCCTCACCCCAGCTGCAGAAAAAGATAGTGGAGCTAGAGATAAAGATGGAGCTGGAGCTGGAGATGGAGATAGAGGTGGTGCTAGAGGTAGATCTAGACATGGGGATTGAGATGGAGCCAGAGCTGGAGACGGAGATGGACCTGGAGCTAGGGGTGGAGATGGAGATGGAATCTGGAGGTGGACCTGAATATTGTGCCTATTATGTAGCTGGAGATGGAGCTGGAGCTGGTGCTGGGGATGGTGCTGGAGATGCAGCTAGAGATGGCGCTGGAGATGCAACTGGAGAGGAAACTGGAGGTTGAGGTGGAGATAGAGCTGGAGCTGGAGCTAGAGAGAGAATGAAATGGAGCTGCAGAAAAAGATAGTGGAGCTAGAGATAAAGATGGAGCTAGACGCGGAGATGGTCCTGGAGGTGCGGGAGATAGAGCTGGAGCTCGAGCTGGAGATGGAGATGGAAGTAGTGTTTGAGCTGGAGCTAGAGCTGGAGATGGAGACAGAGATTTATGCTAGAGATAGAGCTGAAGATAGAGTATGAGCTCTAGATTGAGATGGACCTAAAGCTGAAGATGGGGCTGGAGCTGGATTTGGAGTTAAAGCTAGAGATGCAGCTGGAGATAGAGCTGGTGCTGCAGATAGCGCTGGAGCTAGATATAGAGCTTTAGCTAGATCTGGCGATTGGGCAGGAGATGCAGCCAGAGCTAGAGTTGGAGATGGAGAGAGATTTAGAGCAGCAGACGTGGAAATGTATCTAGAGGTGGAGCAAGAGATGGAGATGGAGATGGAGATGGAGGTGGACATGGAGATGGAGATGGAGATAAAGATGGACTTGGCGATGGAGCTGGAGCTGGAGTTGGAGCTGGAGATGGACCTGGCGATGCAGCTAGAGCTGGAGATGGAGGTGGAGATGGAGCTCGACGTGGCCCTGGTCATGCAGCTAGAGCTGGAGATATATCTGGAGGTGGAGATGGAGATGGAGCTGTAGATGACGCTGGAGATGGAGGTCGAGCTGGAGATGGAGCTAGAGCTAGAACTGGAGCTAGAGTTGGAGATGGAGATAGAGCTAGATCTGGAGATGGACCTGAAGATGGTGCCTGGGATGTAGCTGGTGAGCCAGAGCTGGTGCTGGGGATGGAGCTGGAGATGGAGACGGATTTGGAGCTGAAGTTTGAGGTAGAGATGGAGCTAGAGATGGCTGGAGATGCAACTGGAGATGGAACAGGAAGTTGAGGTGGAGATAGAGCTGGAGCTGGAGCTAGAGAGAGAATGAAATGAAGCTGTTGAAAAATATAGTGGAGTATAAAGAAGGAGCTGTACTCCAAGATGGAGCTGGAGGTGCGGGAGCTGGAGTATAAAGAAGGAGCTGGACTCCAAGATGGTCCTGGAGGTGCGGGAGCTGGAACTGGAGCTCGAGCTGGAGATGGAGTAGGGGATGGAGATGGAGGTGGAGCTTGAGTTGGAGCTGGAGCTGCTGCTGGTGATGAAGCTGGAGACGGAGCTGGAGCTAGAGATCGAGCTAGAGATGGAACTGGAGATAAAGATAGAGGTGTAGCTAGAGATAGATGAAGGTAGAAATGGAGATGAAAATCGAGATAGAGATTACGGGATAAAGATTATAGTGCGTTATAATGTGTTAACGAGTATTATAATTTGTTATAGTGTTGTGGTCGTGCATTATGGTGTGTTGTAGCGTGTTGCTGTGTATCATATTGCCATAGTGTTTTATACTAGCATGATGTTATCGGTCTATATTCTTAGGGCATTTTATATTGTTATAGTGTATTGTCGTGTTACTTTAATGAAAGTGTGTAATATTGTGTTATAGTGCGTAATAGTGTATTAAAGTATGTTATGTTGTTATAACTATAATACACTATAACACACATTATAATACACTATAATTATAATACACATAATTACCGCAATGTAACAGTAAAATACTATAGTACACTATAACATACTAAATATTATAACCATATAACATAACATAATATTATAACCATATAACATAACAAATATTATAACCATATAACATAACACTGTATAACACATTATAATACTAATCTCTATAATACACGTTATAAAACTATATCACTACATCACACTACATCAAAATATAATACTATATTACACATTATAATAATATTTTAATGTAATCTTATATACACTATATAATATAACACAGCACGATAATACGCATATACGCACTATAATGCACTAACACAATAGCAATATAACATATATTACACTATAACACATTATACTATAATGCACGATAACACTATAACACACTATAATACATTATATCAAAATAAACTATACACTATAATACACTACTACATACTATAAAACATTAAAACATACTATAATACAATATAATATAGTATAACGCACTATAAAACATTTTAACACTATAACACACAATAATACACTACTGCACACTATGACACACTATAATATAATCAAACTATAATACTGTATAGTACACTATAACAAACTATAACTATAATAATACCACACATTATAACATTATAATACTATTACACTATAACATTAATAATAGTCTCATACACTACAACACACTATAACGTTATAAAATAATATATAACACAATAAAGCACTAACACACAATAAAACACACTTAAATGCTATAACATATTACAACACACTATAGTACACTATAGCACACTATAATAACAATACAAATAGTATGCTATACTGCCATATAGTGTGTTACGTTGTCATATAGTGTTATAGTGTTACTGCAGATACATGAAAACACACTTTAACATTATAACACTATATAATACCATATAACGATATAATACATTATAACACATCATAACATATTCTAATACACTATTACACACTACAATACTATGAAACACTTTAACACACATTACATATAATATAACAACCAAATACACTATAATAGTCACAATCACACTGCACAACAGCAGATTACAATAAACACTATCACACATCAGACATAATATAGCATACATTATAATACACCAGCACAAACACACTACACTACAATACCCAATAACACATTATTATGCACTATCTCGCATTTAACAGACTATAGCACAATAACACACTACATCACATCATATTATAATCTGTGTAATATTCTATCACACAATATACAATAACATGCAATATATAACACTATAACTAATGCACTGTCTAGCACTAAAACTATAATAATATCACGCGATATCACACGATAATAGACGCGATACTAACACTATCATAACAGTGTAGCACTATGAAACAATACCAAACAGTATCAAACAGTACATTATAAGACACCGGTACACTATAACCATATAACCATATAACCATATAACAATTACAGCACGGAAACAGGCCCTCTCGGCCCTTCCAGTCCGTGCCGACCATTTGTTTTCCCCTAGTCCCATCTACCTGCACTCAGACCATACCCCTCCATTTCCTTCACGTCCATATACCTATCCACTTTACTTTTAAATGTTAAAATCGATCCTGCCTCCACCACTTCTGCTGGAAGCTCATTCCACACAGCCACCACCCTCTGAGTAAAGAAGTTCCCCCTCACGTTACCCCTAAACTTCTGTCCCTTAATTCTCATGTCATGCCCTCTTGTTTGAATCTTCCCTACCCTCAATGGGAAAAACGTATCCACGTTAACTCTGTCTATCCCTTTCATCATTTTAAAGACCTCAATCAAGTCCCCCCTTAACCTTCTGCGCTCCAAAGAATAAAGACCTAACTTGTTCAACCTTTCTCTGTAACATAGTTGCTGGAACCCTGGCAACATTCTAGTAAATCTCCTCTGTACTCTCTCTATTTTGTTGACATCCTTCCTATAACTAGGCGACCAAAATTGTACACCATACTCCAGAATTGGTCTTGTACAATTTTAACATTACTTCCCTACTCCGATATTCAATGCTCTGATTTATAAAGGCCAGCACACCAAAGGCTTTCTTTACCACCCTATCTACATGCGATTTCACCTTCAGAGAACTATGCACTGTTATTCCTAGATCCCTCTGTTCCACAGCATTCCTCAATTCCCTACCATTTACCATGTACGTCCTATTTTGATTTGTCCTGCCAAGATGTAGCACTTCACACTTAACAGCATTAAACTCCATCTGCCATCTTTCAGCCCACTTTTCCAAATGGCCCAAATCTCTCTGTAGACTTTGAAAATCTACTTCATTATCCACAACACCACCTATCTTAGTATCATCTGCATACTTACTTATCCAATTTTCCACCCCATCATCCAGATCATTGATGTACATGACAAACAACAGTGGACCCAACACAGATCCCTGAGGCACCCCACTGGTCACCGGCTTCCAACCTGACAAACAGCCATCCACCATTACTCTCTGACATCTCCCATTCAGCCACTGTTGAATCCATCTTGCTACTCCGCCATTATCACCCAAAGATTGAACCTTCTTAACCAACCTTCCATGGGGAACCTTGTCAAAGGCCTTACTGAAATCCATATAGACAACATCCACTGCTTTACCCTCATCAATTTCCCTAGTTACCGCTTCAAAAAAATTCAAGAAGGTTTGTCAAACATGACCTTCCAGGCACAAATCCATGTTGACTGGTCCTGATCAGGATATAAAACACGATAACACGTTATAATGCATTAGAATCACATGATACACTATAACACTCTATAATACTCTATAACACTCTATAATACTCTATAATAACGCACCATAATACACGAAAATAATATAAGGCATTATCACAGTTTAACAATTAATAACACACTGTAATACATAATAATACATTATAACACAAAACTATGCACACTATAACACGCAACAATGCACTACAACACATAACTATCACATTAGCTGGAGATGGAGCTGGAGATGGAGCTAGAGATGGAGCTGGAGATGGAGATGTAGATGAAGACGGAGGTGGAGATGAAGCTGCTGGAGATAGAGATGAAACTGGAGATGGAGCTGGACCTAGAGCTGGAGCTGGAAATCAAGCTGGAGATGGCCCTAGAGATGGAGCTAGAGCTAGAGCTAGAGCTGGAGATGGAGCTGGAGGTGGAGTGAAAGCTGGAGCAGGAGATGGAGCTAGGGGTAGAGCTGGAGCTAGAATTGGCGCTGCAGCTAGAGCTGGAGATGAAGCTGGAGACGGAACTGGAGATGGAGCTGCAGCCAGTACAGCTACTAGAGCTAGAGCTGGAGATTGAGCTGGACATGGCGTTTGAGCTGCATCTGGTGATGGAGCTAAGCTAGATCTGGAGATGGAACATGAAATGGAGCTGGAGCTGGATCAAGCGATGGAGTTAGAGCAAGAGCTGAAGAATGAGCTGGAGATGGAGCTAGCGCTGGAGCTGGAGATGGAGCTAGAGTTACAGTAGGAGATGGGGCTGGAAATTGAGCTGGCGATGCAACTAAAGCTAGAGATGGAGATGGAGACAGAGAAGGAGCTCTAGCTGCAGCTGTGGATGGAGCTGGAGATGGAGCTTAGGTCAGAGCTCGGGATGGAGCGAAGATGGAGCTAGAGCTGGAGCTGGAGATGGAAATTGAGATGTAGTTGGAGATGGAGCTGGAACTGAAGATGGAGATGGAACTAGAGCTGGAGATGAAGTTAAAGCGAGTGCTGGAGATGGAGCTGGAGATGGAGCTAGAGCTAGAGCTGGAGATGGTGTTTAAATAGAGCTGGAGTGATATGGAGATGGAGTTAGAGATGCATCTGCAGGGAGCTAGAGCTGGAGCTTTAGCTTGAGATGGAGCAAGAGCTAGAGCTTGAGATGCAGCTAGAGTTAGAGATAGTGCTAGAGCTTGAGCTGGAAATGGAGCTGCAGATGGAGCTGGAGGGGGGGCTGGAGATGGAGCTTTAGCTAGTACAGCTGGAGATGTAGCTGAAGGTGGAACTAGAACTGGAGCTAGATTTGGAGCTGCTGGAGCTGAAGATGGAGCTAGAGCTGAAGCTGGAAATGGAGCTGTAGCTAGAGCTGGAGATAGAGCTGGGGATGGAGCTAGAGCTGGAGCTTAAGTCAAAGCTAGGGATGGAGCTAAAGATGTACCTGCAGATGGATCAAGAGCTGGAGCTGGAGATTGAAATGGAGATGGATTTGGAGATGGAGCTGGAACTGAAGATGGAGATGGAGCTAGAGCTAGAGCGAGAGCTAGAGATGGAGCTAGAGCGAGAGCTAGAGATGGATATGGTGTTAAAATAGAGCTGGAGTGAGCTGGAGATGGAGTTTGAGATGCATCTGCAGGGAGCTAGAGTTGGAGATTTAGCTGGATATGGCGCTTGAGATGGAGCTAGAGCTGGAAATGCAGCTAGAGTTAGAGACAGTGCTAGAGCTAGAGCTGGAAATGGAGCTGGAGATGGAGCTGGAGGTAGAGGTAGAGCTCGTGCTCGTGCTAGAGATGCGCTAGGTAGAGTTACATTGGAGCTGGAGTCAGCTGGAGATAGAGCTGGATATGGAGCAAGAGCTGGAACTGGAGATGGAGCTTGAGCTGGAGCTGGAGCTGTAGATGAAGCTAGAGATAGAACGAGAAGGGGCTGGAGATGGCGCTGGAGATGGAGCAGGAGATGGAAGTGGAGATGGAGCCGGAGATGCAACTGGAGATAGAGCTAGAGCTGGAACTGGAGAAGGAGCTGGAGATGAAGCCTGATCTAGAGCTGGAGATGGAGTTAAACTCTAGCTGGATTGAGCTGGAGATGGAGCAAGAGCTGGAGCTGGGGATGGAGCTAAAGATGTACCTGCAGATGGAGTTAGATCTGGAGCTGGAGATGGAAATGGAGATGGAGTTGGAGATGGAGCTGGAACTGAAGATAGAGATGGAGCTAGAGCTGGAGATGAAATTAAAGCTAGTGCTGTAGATGGAGCTGGAGATGGAGCTAGAGCTATAGCTGGAGATGGTGTTAAAATAGAGCTGGAGTGAGCTGGAGGTGGAGTTTGAGGTGCATCTGCAGCGAGATGGAGCTTTAGCTGGATATTGAGCTTGAGATGGAGCTAGAGCTAGAATTTGAGATGGAGCTAGATTTAGAGATAGTGCTAGAGCTCGTGCTGGAAATGGAGCTGGAGATGGAGCTGGAGGTAGAGGTAGAGGTCGAGCTCGTGCTCGTGCTAGAGATGGAGCTGGAGCCAGAGCTTGAGATGGAGCTGGAGATGGGACTGGAGATTGAGCTCTAGCTAGTACAGCTGGAGATGTAGCTGGAGTTGGAGCTAGAGCTAGAGCTGGAGATAGAGCTGGAGATGGAGCAAGAGCTCGCGCTAGGTAGAGTTAAATTGGAGCTGGAGTCAGCTGGAGATAGAGCTGGATATGGAGCAAGAGCTGGAACTGGAGATGGAGCTTGAGGTGGAGCTACGATTAGAGTTGGCGATTGAAATTGCGATGGAGTTTGAGCTGGAGCTGTAGATGGAGCTAGGGATAGAACGAGAAGGGGCTGGAGATTGCGCTGGAGATGGAGCAGGAGATAGAGCTGGAGATGGAGCTAGATTTATAGCAGGAGATGGAGATGGAGATGGAGCTGGAGATGCAACTGGAAATGTTTAGAGGGTTTTTCAGGTGTTTGCAAGTGTTTAGAGAGCTTTTGTGTGGTTTAGAGAGGTTTGGAGGGGTTTAGAGGGGATTAGAGGGGTTTGGAGGGAGTTTAGAGTGGTTTACAGGGGGTTAGAAGAGTGGAGGGATTTCCGTTGATCTAGTATTTACAGAGGTTTTGAGGGGTTTACAGGTGTTTCGTGGTGTTTACATGTGTTGAGAGAGGATTTGAGTGGTTTATTGGGGTTTGCAGGGGATTAGAGATGTTTAGAGGGATTTACAGGTGTTTAGAGGGATTTACAATTTTTTTAAAATTTATTTTATTTTTTTTAATTAGATGCAAATACATAATACATTTTGTTTGTTATAGTCATACATTATTAATATTATTTATATTAACAATTGTATCGTAATTGTACTTTATATGTTTTTTTTATTTTTTATAAAGATAGAAAAGTAGAAAAAAAGAAAAAAAGAAAAGAATGGAGCATTCAACTGATTATGCATCATTGGAGCTATATCCGTGGGGTATAACATATAATTCTTCATCTATTCCTTAATTCAGGTTTCAGCCAGGAAAGTGGTTCGTGCCTAACCAATTTGCCCCATCAAATAGTCAATAAATGGAGACCATATCCTTATGAATAGTTCTTGTTTGTCCATTAAGACAAATATTAATCTTTGCAAATGTAGGGTCTCCGACATTTCCATTGTCCACATTTTAATATAGGGCCTTTCCAGAATTTTAATATTAATTTATTAAACTATAATCGATAAATGTTCTTTGGTTCGTTGTGAATAATTGATTTGGTTCTAGTATTCCTAATATTATTAACTTTGAATCAGTGTCCAAATTGGTATTGACAACTTCTGAAATTATCTTAAAAATTTCCGTCCAAAAATTATTAACTTTTATACAGCTTACAAATGTGTGCGTAAGATTAGCCTCTAAGTGTTGACATTTATCACAAATAGGGGATACACATGGAAACATTCTGTTTAATTCGGTTTTTGAATAGTGCAATCTATGTAAAACTTTAAATTGTATTAAAGAGTGTCTAGCATTTAACGAACAGTGATGTATATGTTGTAAGCTTTCATCCCGTATTTCTGGCTCTATTATTTGACGTAGTTCCCATGATTGCCTATATTTTTCCGTCATGGGTGCATCATTATCCAATAAAATGTTATAAATATAAGATCAACTTTTCTGTGTTCGGATATTTATTCAAACATTCATCAAGAATTTCTGTCTTTCTATATCAATAATCCTGTGTATTTGACACATAGTCTCTAATTTGTAGATATCTAAATTAGTATTTTGAATGAAGCCCATAAATTTGTTGTAGTTCCTGAAATGAGAGAAAGGAAGGATCTCTATAGAGATCGCCCATCTTAATAATTCCATGATTTATCCATTGCAAACAACCTTTATCCATCACTGAGGGTTTAAAAGTAGCATTGTTTACAATGGAAAGGGATAGTGGTAAACAATCCAATTTCTTTACTTGTTTCCAAGTGCGTATTCCACTGTCTATTATTGGGTTTTCTTTATAGTTTTTTTTTTGCTTAATTTAGTATTAGCAAATAGAATCGACCCAATTTCAAAAGGAAAACAATCATCCTTTTCCATTTTTAACCAATCTGGTTGTTTGTCCAGTTCTTCCAACCAAAAATTCATATTTTTAATATTAACTGCCCAATAATAAAACATACAATTTGGTAGTGCTAAACCTCCATTTATTTTTGATTTACATGAGTAAATTTATTCTGTGGTTCTTATAATCCCATTTAAAGTTGGTGTCTATAGAGTCAACCTTCTTAAAAAAAAAATTCAGAGGTATATCGGGATTAATTGAAAAAGGTACAATAATTGCGGAAGAAAAGTCATTTTTATCGCATTAATTCTACCCATCGAAATAGGTGGGATTAACAAATGATTAGAGCGGTTTAGAGCGGTTTACAGTGATTTATAGGGGTTTAGAGGGGGTTAGAGGGTTTTAGATGGGTTTAGAGGGATTTATAGGGGGTTACAGATGTTTGCAGGTGTGGAGAGATGTTTAGAGGTGTTTAGAGGGGTTTAAAGTGGTTTAGTGTGTTTTAGTGTTAGAGGTGTTTAGAGGGGTGTTTCCTGGGGCGTTTAGGTATTTGCAGGGGATTAAAGATGTTTATAGTGGTGTTTAGAGGGATTTGCAGGGGGTTTGAGGGGTTTAGAGGGGTTTATAGGCGGTTTGGAGGTGTTTGCAGGTGTTTATAGAGGTTTAAAGTGGTTTCGAGGGGTTGGTTTCGATGGGTATAGATGGGTTTGCAGGGGATTAGAGGTGTTTAGAGGGGTTTAGGTGGGTTTCGAGGGCTTTATAGGGAGTTGAGAGGCGTTTAGAGTGGTCCACATGGGTTTAGAGGGATTTAGAAGGGTTTAGAGGGGTTTGCATGGGGTTATAGGGGTTTAGAGGGATTTACAGGGGTTTAGAGGGGTTTAGAGGTGTGTGCAGGTGTTTAGAGAGGTTTAGAGTGGTTTAGAAGGGTTGAGAGGGGTTTAGATGGTAGTGGTTTACAGCGGTTTGGATGGTGTTTACACGGTTTAGAGCGTTTTACAGCCGTTTATAGGGGGTTTAGCGGGGATTATAGTTGTTTATAGAGGATTAGAAATGTTTAGAGCGGTTTACATGGGTTTACAGGGGTTTACATGGGGAATCGAGGGCTTTGTTGGGGTTAAAAGGCGTTTAGAGTGGTTTAGAAGGAATTACATGTGCTTAGAGGTATGTACAGAGGTTTCATGGGGTTTACAGGTGTTTCCGGGTGCTTACCGATGTTTAGAGAGGTTTTGCGTTGTATAGAGGGATTTGCAGGGGATTAGAGATGTTTAGAGAGGTTTACATGGGTTTTGGGGGGTTTGGAGGGGATTAGAGAGGTCTGGATCGGTGCAGAGCGGTTTGGAGGGGTTGGAGGTGTTTAGAGTGGTTTAGGTAGATTTAGTTGTTAACAGAGGTTTATAGATGTTTAGAGAGGTTTACATGGGTTTCGAGGGGGTGGAGGGGATTGGAGAGGTCTGGAGCAGTGCAGAGGGTGGAGGTGTTTAGAGTGGTATAGGTAGATTTAGTTGTTTACAGAGGTTTATAGGTGTTTAGAGAGGTTTAGAGGGGTTTGAAAGGGTTTCGAGAGTTTAGAGGGGGCTGGTTGGGGTTAGAAGGGTTTGGAGGGGTTTGGACGGAGTTTGTAGGAGTTTATATGGGTTTACATGGGTTTGCATGGGTTTGGAGAGGGTTAGAGGGATGTACATGGGGTTAGAGGTATATACAGAGCTTTAGACGGGGTTACAGGTGTTTCCGGGAGTTTGCAGGTTCACTCAGAGATTCTAAGTGGTATAGATGGATTTGCAGGCGATTATAGCTGTTTAGAGTGGTTTACATGGGTTTAGAGGGGTTTGGAGGGGGGTTGGAGGTGTTTAGAGTGGTTTAGGTGGGTTTAGTTGTTTAAAGGTTTATAGGTGTTTAGAGGTTTGCATGAGGTTAAAGGGGGTTAGAAGGATTTACAGGAGTTTAGTGGGGCTTAGGGGGTTTTAGAGGGCTTTACAGGGATATAGAAGTGTTTAGGAGGGGTTACATGGGGATTAGAATGGTTTAGAGGGATTTACATGGGGTTTACATGGGGGTTAGGGTTAGGGATAGGGGTTTCGAGTGTGGAGGGATTTAGAGGGATTTACATGGGTTAGAGGTATTTAGAGAGGTTTTGAGGGGTTTACAGGTGTTTACAGGTGTTTTGAGTGGCTTAGAGGGATTTGCAGAGGATTCGAGAGGTTTAGAGGGGTTTCCAGCTATTTAGGGGTTAGAGTGATTTAGAGGGATTTACAGGTTTAGAGGGGTTTACAGGGGGTTTCGAAGGGTTTACAGGGGGTTTAGATGGTTTAGAGAGGTTTACAGGGGTTTGGATGGGTTTATTGTTTACAGGGGTTTAGAGATGTTTAGAGAGGTTTACATGGGTTTCCAGATGTTTACATGGGGTATCGAAGGCTTTATAGGGGTTTAGTGGGGATTAGAAGTGGGGATTAGTGGGAATTAACATGAGTTTGGAGGGGTGTAGAGGGATTTACATGGGGTAGAGGTATTTACAGAAGTTTTGAGGATTTTACAGGTGTTTCCGGGTGTTTGCTGGTGTTTAGATATGTTTATAGGGTTTTACATGTGTTTAGTGAGGAATATAGGGATTTACAGGTTATAGACGGGTTTAGAGGGGTTTAGAGTGTGTTATAATGTTTGCGATGGGTTTGGAGGGGTTTAGTGGGTTTAACAGGTTTTACAGGGGGTTAGAGGGGTTTAGGGGGATTTAGTGGTTTTAAGGGGTTTAGAGTGGTCCACATGGGTTTAGAGGGGTTTAGATGGGGTTTACATGGGTTTAGAGGGGATTTACAGGGGGTTTAGAAGAGTTTATAAGAGTTTAGAGGGGTTTAGATGGCTTTACATGGGTTTAGGGGGGTTTAGGGGGATTTGCAGGGGTTTAGAAGAGTTTATAAGAGTTTAGAGGGGTTTAGTAGATTTCGCGGGCTTTATGCGGAGTTTAGAGGCGTTTAGAGTGGCCCACATGGGTTTAGAGGGGTTTAGAGGGGTTTGGGGGTTTGTAGGTGTTTAGAGGGCATTTACAGGGGTTTAGAGGAGTTTAGAGGGGTTTAGAGGTGTTTAGAGTGGATTTCGCGGGATTTATGGGGCGTTTAGAGGCGTTTAGATGGTTTGAGTGCAGGTAGATGGGACTAGGGGAAAACAAATGGTCGGCACGGACTGGAAGGGCCAGAGAGGGCCTGTTTCCGTGCTGTCATTGTTATATGGTTATATAGTTTAGAGAGGTCCACGTGGGTTTAGAGGTGTGTACAGGGGTTATAGGGGTTTAGGGGGATTTACAGGGGTTTAGAGGGGTTTAGAGGTATTTGCAGCTGATCAGAGATGTTTATAGTGGTTTAAAAGGGTTTACAGGGGGATTACAAGGTTTTAGAGGGTTTTACAGACGTTTAGAGTGGTTTACATTTGTTTACAGAGGATTAGAGATGATTAAAGAGGTTTACGGGTTTACAGGGGGTTAGAAGGATGTACAGGAGTTTCGAGGGTTTTAGGGTGTTTTAGACGACTTTACAGGGGTATTGAAGTGTTTGGCGGGTTACATGGGGTTTATAATGGTTTACAGGGGCTCAGTGGGTTTTAGCGGAGTTTAGAGTGGTTCACAAGGGTTTAGAGGGGTTTACATGGGGCTTACAGGGGGTCTATATGGGGTTTCGATGGCTTTATAGGGGTTTAGAGGTGTTTCCATGGGTTAAAAGGGATTTGGAGGGAGTAGAGGGGTTTGGATGGGATTAGAGGCGTTTGGAGGGGTTCTGGAGGAAGTTTGGAGGGGTTTAGTGGGGTTTGGAGGGGTTTAGAGGGGTTTACAAGTGTTTGCAGGTGTATAGAGAGGGTTTGTGGTTTAGAGGGTTTTACAGGGGTTAGGACGGAGTGTAGAGGGGTTGAGAGGGGGTTAGAAGTGTTTGGAGGGGATTAGAGGGATTTACGTTGGGTTAGAGGTATTTGAGGGGTTTACACGTGTTTCTGGGTGTTTGCAGGTGTGTATAGAGGATTTAAGTGTTTAAAGGGGTTTGCAGGGGATTAGAGATGTTTAGAGGGGTTTACAGGTGTATGGAGGGATTTACAAATGTTTGGAGAGGGTTAGAATGGTTAGATGGATTTGGATGGGTTTAGAGGGGGTTTGAGTGGGTTTAGAGGTATTTAAAGAGGTTTTGAGGTGTTAAGAGAGGTTTCTAGTGGTTATGAGGGTGATTAGATATGTTTAGAATGGGTTACAGGGGTTAAGACGGGTTAAAGTTTAGAGGGGTTTACAGGGGTTAAGACGGGTTAAAGTTTAGAGGGGTTTACAGGGGTTTACGGGGATTTAGTGGGACAAAGTGGGATTAGAGCGGTTTACAGTGGTCTACAGGGTGTTTAGAGAGTCGAGGGGTTTAGAGGGGCTTAGTGTGTTTCTGAGGGTTACAGGGATTTAGAGGGGTGTACAGGCTTTGAGGGGTTTGCAGGGGTTTAGAGGGAATTACAGGGGTTTAGAGGGATTTACAGGGGGTTAGAGGGAATAAAGGAGATTGGGTTTAGAGGGGTTTACATGGTTTAGAGAGATTTGCAGGGAATTATAGATGTTTGGAGGGGTTTATAATCTGTTTAATATTTTATCACACAATACTATAACATACTATACACTATAACTAATGCACTAACGTCTAGCACTAAAACTATAACACGCGATATCACACGGTAAGAGACGCGATAATAACATTATCATAACAGTGTAGCACTATGAAACAATACCAAACAGTATCAAACAGTATAACATACATTATGACACACTAACACGATAACACGTTATAATACATTAGAATCCCATGATATAATATAACACTATAATACACCATAATACGCGAAAACAATATAACACATCCTAGAACACATTATCACAGTTTAACACTTAATAACACACTGTAATACACAATAATACATTATAACAAAACTATGCACACTATAACACGCAACAATGCACTCTAACACACTAAGATACATTATAATACACTACAACACATAAATATCACATTATAATACACATTCTAATACATTATAACTACAATGCACTATAACACAGAATAACACGTTCTAACTAAATATACTATACACGACTAAAATACACTATAAAGCATTATAACACATTTTAACACATTATGACACTTAACACACTATAACATACCATAACGCACTAAAACAATATGAAATATATACACTTTCATTTTGTAACACCCTGTAATGCACTATAACGATATAATACGTTAAGACACACTATAATACACATTATGTTTATTATACTACACTATCCTATACACTATCTCCCTATGCTAAAATACATGTAAATACAGGAAAATACAGTCTCTATAATACACGCTATAATACACCACAACAATAAAACACAAAATATTATGATACATTATAACCACATAACATATACACTATAACACTGTATAACACATTATAATACTAATCTCTATAATACACAGTATAACCCACTATATCACTACATCACACTGCATCAAATTATAATACTATATTACACATTATAATAATATTTTAGTTTAAATCGATATACACTATAACACAATATAATATTGCATAGCACGGTAATACACAACACTGTAACTATAATAAACTAGAAAACACACATTAACACACTACAGTACACTGTAACGCACTCTAAACCGATATCTTACTAATATGGTTTAATACACAAAAACACAATATAACATGATTACATATTCTATAATACTATATAAAACTTTATCATATATTAGAACATATAATAACACAAAATACAGTATAAACACTATAACAAGTATACATTATAGCGCACCACACACGACAACAATACAACCCAACAAATTATAATACACCGTTACACACCATATCACTCTGAATAACACACTATAATAACAATAAAAATAGTATTCTATACTTTTATCTAGTGTGTTGCATTGCCCTATAGTTACAGTTACTGCAGATACACAAAACATTATAACATTACACTTTAAAATTATAACACTATATAATACTATATAACGATATAATACATTATACATAAAACACATTCTAATGCACTACTACACACTACAATACTATGATGCACTTTAACACAGTATAACACATATTGCAATATAATATAACATTATAATAGTCACAATCCACTACACAATAGCACATTACAATAACCGCTATCACACATCACACATCACACTTAATATAGCATTACAATAGACCAGTACAAACACACTACACTACAATACCCAATAACACATTATTATACACTATCTCGCATTTAACAGACTATAACATAATAACACACTACATCACATTATATCATAATCTGTAATGCACTGTCTAACACAAAAACTATAAAACGAAAAAGTAAATATGACAAATTGATACAATATAATACCCTAACATACATTAATAACACTATGAATCAGTATCGCATAAAAAATATATCATTTATAAAATAATATCACAGTATCACACTGTACAACTATAATCCAATTCATTATCTATAATATACTATAACCCACTTTGTAATACATTATAACACACTATAACGCACTGTGCAACAGTATAACACACCACAATAGTCAATACGCAACTTTAACATTGTAACATACCATATAACATATGCTAACACATTCTAATACACAGCATAATACTCACCATAAGCTATTACAATATCTAATACACACCATAATGCACACCATAAGCTATTACAATATAATATAACACACATTACAATATAATATACACCACAATACACCGTCACAAACGCATCACACATATAACAGAACAATATCAAACAATACAAAACACTATCACACAGGGTATTATACACTATAATACACCTGTACACTACACGCTATAACACACTATAATACATTAGGATATCATGATATACTATAACACACCGTAATACACGAAAGCAATATAACACATCTGACATATAACACACTGACACGCAATAATGCAGTATAATACACTAAGATATATAATAATTCACTACAACACATTATAATATACATTATAATACAATATAACACTATAATGCACTTTAAAACAGATTAGCACGTTCGAACACATTGCAATATACTTTCACGCACTATAATGCATTACACCATTAAAGTACACTATAACGCAATACAATACATTTTAACACCGTATAATGTAATACGGTGTTATTATATGGTGTTATTATATCTTATAATAACACAATATAACTTTAACACTTTCAGACACCCTGTAATACACCATAACAATATAATGCACAGGCACAATTTAATACACAATTATGTTTATTATACACGATATACAATTATGTTTATTATACACGATAGTTCAACTGAATCAAAAGTTTCCCACTGTGAGGGAAGGTATCTTCTACCACATTATCACACCAAAATAGTCTAATTCATATCAACATACTAACATTATAACATACTATATAAAACGATACAATATATGATAACAAAAAAATAACACATTCTAACAATATATTACTATACTGTATAATATATTGCTATACCACTCTGGCAATTTGACAAACCATAAAAACACTAAATATTAAAACACACATTATGACACGATATATCACTATAATAGAATAACACACGATTGCACACTACAATACACTAAAATATACAATAACACACTGTTGTAAACGATAACACACTAACTGTTGTTAAGTTTTATATTTTTATCGTATTATAGTCATAGTGTTATAACAAATTCTAGTATGTTATGGTATAATGTTATATGATATCGTATTAGAGTGTATATATGTACTATATCGTATTAAGGTTTATAATGTATTAGATTATGGTATATATTATTGTATTAGAGCGTGTTGTATTGCGGTTTAGAGGTATTGTAGCGTGTAATAGTATTATAATGTTATAGAGTGCAGTGTACTATATTGTGGTATTATATTGCATTATAGTATTATATGTTAGTCTGGTATAGTGTATTTTCGTGTGACGTAGTGTATTACAGTATCTATAAGTGTAATATAACGTATTGTGTTTAGAAGGCATTATTGTTCTCTGATATATATTGTATTTTATACATATATATTGTATTATATACATTTCATTAGACAGTAAGATATGAAAGATATGAATTGTAGATAGTGTGTTCCAGTCCATTATAGTGTTATTTTGCATTATATAGTATACATTGCGTTAGTCATAGTTTTAGTATTATAGTGTGTATAATATCGTATAATGTATTATAATATAATAGTGGATTATCGTGTTTATAATGTGTTATAGGTATAGTTATATGTGTTATAATATAATTTAGTATTGGTGTGTTATGGTATTATGTGTTATAGTATTAGTGTGTTATGGTATTATGTATTATAATGATATAACGTTGGTGTATAATAACGTATATTATAAATTTTATAAGGTGATATAGTGTTATAATATTTGTGTATGTGTAACAGTTTATTATAGTATATTTTTTTATGTAAATTATTACCAAACCCCTCAAAGCCTGTACACCCCTCTAAATCCCTGTAACCCTCAGAAACACACTAAGCCCCTCTAAACCCCTCTAATCTCGCTAAACACCCTGTAGACCACTGTAAACCGCTCTAATCCCACTAAACCCCCGTAAACCCCTATAAACCCCTCTAAACCTTAACCCGTCTTAACCCCTGTAACCCATTCTAAACATATCTAATCACCCTCATAACCACTAGAAACCTCTCTTAACACCTCAACACCTCTTTAAATTATAAACATAAACACATTAGAATCTCATATAACATAACACCATAATACACCATAATACGCGAAAACCATATAACACATCCTAGAACACATTATCACAGTTTAACACTTAATAACACACTGTAATACACAATAATACATTATAACAAAACTATGCATACTATAACACGCAACAATGCACTCTAACATACTAAGATACATTATAATACACTACAACACATAAGTATCACGTTATAATACACATTCTAATACATTATAACTACAATGCACTATAACACCGAATAACACGTTCTAAGTAATACTATACATCACACGACTAAAATACACTATAAAGCATTATAACACATTTTAACACACTATGACACACGCTATAACATACGATAACGCACTAAAACAATATGAAAAATATACACTTTCATTTTGTAACACCTGTAATGCACTATAACAATATAATACGTTAAGGCACACTATAAAACACAATTATGTTTATTATACTACACTATCCTATACACTATCTCCCTATGCTAAAATACATGTAAATACAGGAAAATACAGTGTAACACTCTATAATACACGCTATAATACACCACAACAATAAAACACAAAATATTATGCTCAATATACTATACATTATGACTACATAACATATACACTATAGCACTGTATAACACATTATAATACTAATCTCTATAATACACAGTATAACACACTAAATCACTACATCACACTGCATCAAATTATAATACGATATTACACATTATAATAATATTTTAGTTTAAATCGATATACACTATAACACAATATAATATAGCATAGCACGGTAATACACATACACGCACTATAATACACTAACACAATAACAATATTACACCATAACACATTATACTACAATGCACTATAACACCGTAACACACTATAATACATTATATCAAAATAAACTATACATTAAAATACTACTACATACTATAAAACATAATATAAAATAACGCACTATAAAACAGGTTAACACTATAACACTATAATACACTATAATACATTATATGAAAATAAACTATACACTATAATACACTACGATAAAACATTAAAACATACTATAACAAGATCTAATATAGTATAACGCACTAAAAACATTTTAACACACGATAATACACTATTACACACTATAACACACTACATCAAGCTATAATACCATATGGTATTGTATAGTACACTATAATACCACACATTATAATATTATAATAATAACTATAACACTACAGCACACAATCACACACAATTTATAATATAATACAAAAAAATAACACCTTAAAATAATATAGTATAAAACACATGACACGATAATACACGCTCTGTAACACGCCATAATCTACTATAACACTGTAAAACAACAAACTAAAACACAGTAAAATACCATATATTATGACACACTATAATAGAATATAAAATACAATAAAAATGCGAAACACATTTCAAAATGTAACTATAATAAACCAGAATACACAGATGATAACACACTTTAACGCTATAGTGAAGGATCTGAAGAAGGGTCTCGACCCGAAACGTCGCCTATCTCCTTCGCTCCTTAGATGCTGCTGCACCAGTTGAGTTTCTCCAGCCTTTTGTGTACCCTTAAGTTAGTACACTGTAAAACACTAGCACGCACTCTAAATCAATATAACTCACTAATATGGTCACAGACATAAAAACACACTTTAACATTAAAACCTACTCTCTAATACTATATAAAATGATATCATATATTATAACATATAATAACATATGATAACACAAAATACACTATCAACACTATAACACGTATACCACACACACACGACAATACACCACAAAAAAAATAATAGTTAGACACCATATCACTGAATAACACACTTTAACAACAATACAAATAGTATGCTATACTGTTATATAGTGTGTTACATTGTTTTATAGTTTTATATTGCTACTGTAGATACACAAAAACATACTTTAACATTCTATAATACTATATAACGATATAATACATTCTAATACATTATTACACACTACAATACTATGATACACTTTAACACAGTGTAACACACATTACAATGTAATATAACAACGAATTACACTATAATACACTATAATATAATACACTACACCCAATGGCATATTACAATAAACACTATCACACATCACACATCACACACTAAATGCATTATAATACACCAGCACAAACACACTACACTACAATACCCAATAAAACATTATTATACACTATCTTGCATTTAACAGACTATAACACATCGCATTATAATATCTGTGTAATACAGTCACACAATATAATACACTAGCACTAAAACTATAATAATATGCGCGATAATAGACACTATACTAACACTATCATAACTGTGTAGCACAATGAAACGGCACCAAACAGTATCAAACAGTATAACAGTATAGCAAGCTCTATTTCTCTCGAAATCAAAATCTATCTCGAGTAATTATCTCACGCTTTATATCCTCTCTGTATCGCGAGCTCTATTATTTCGAGCTCTATCTCTATCTCGAGCTCGATCTCCATCATGTATCTCTATCTCGATCTCTCTCTTTCTCTATCAATAACTATCTCTATCTAGAGCTCAGTCCGTCACGAGCTCCAAATATCTATACTTAGGACGAGCTCCATCTATCTCGAGTATCTCCCTCGAATATCTCTATCTCGAGTATCTCTAACTCCAACTCTCTCTCTCTATCTCGAGCCCCATTGAGCTCTATATACCTTTATATCTCGAGCATTATCTGAGCTCTATTTTCTCTCTCGAGTTCTAGCTCTATCTCCACCTCGAGCTCTATCTCGAGTATTTCTATTTCTCGCTACCTCTATCACTATCTCGAGCTCTATACATCTGTATCTCGAGTATTTCTGTCGCGAGCTCTATCTCGTGCTCTATCTCTCTCTCTCTCTCAAGCTCTATCACGAGTACAATGTAATAATAACACCCCATAAAACAGTATAAATCTCCACCATCTCCAGTACTAGCTCCATCAGCAATCCAGCAACAATTCCACCTCCTGTGGCATCTCCATCTCAAACTAGCTGCAGCTCTATCTCCATCTCCATCTCCATCTCCATCTCTATCTCCAGCTTAATCTCCAGCGGCACCTCCAGCTCCAATTCCAGCTCGAGCTCCGTCCATCTCTATCTCCAGCTCCAGGTCCATCCCCAGCTCCAATCCAGCTTCATGTCCACCTCCTGCTCCAGGTCCATCCTGCCGCTCCATCTCCAGTTGCAGCTCCCGTCCAGCTCAAGCTCAACTCCATCCCCAGTTCAGTCTCCAGCTCCTCCAGCTCTAGCTCCATCTCCAGCGCCTTCTCTAGCTCCAGCTCCATCTCCATCTCTAGCTCTAGCTCTATTTCCAACGCCTCCAGCTCCAGCTCCTTCTCCATCTCTAGTGTATATTTAGCTCTAGTTTAGCTCTAGCCCTAGCTCTAGCTCCGCGTTCAGCACCAGCTCTAGATCCATCTCAATCGCCAGGTCCAGCACTCGCTCCATTTCAAGCTACATTTACGGACCCATCTTCAGCTTCAGCTCAATCTCCAGCTCAATCCAGCTAGTTTAACTCCCTCCAGCTCTAGATCAGGCTTCATCTCCAGCTCCTTCTCCTGTTCCAGCTCCATCTCAAGTTGCATAACCAGCTCCATCTCCATCTCCTGCTCTAAATCTAGCTCCATTTCCAGCTCCATCTCTAGCTCCATCTCCAGCTCTATCTCCTGCTCCATCTCCAGCGCCATCTCCTGCTCCTTCTTGTTCTATCCCTAGCTCAATCTACAGCTCCAGCTCATGCTCCATCTCCATTTCAATCGCCAGCTCTAACTCCAGTTCCACCTCAAGCTCCATCTCCAGTTCCAGCTCTTGCTCCATCTCTAGCTAACTCCAGCTACAATTTAACTCAACCTAGCTCTAGATCTTGCTCCACCTCCAGCTCCATTTCCAGCTTCAGCTCTGGCTCCATCTCCAGCTCCAGCTCCAGCTCCAACTCCCGCTATAGCTCTAGATCCACCTCCAGCTACACCTCCAGCTGTACTAGCTAGAGTGCCATTTCCAGTCCCATCTCCAGCTCCATCTCCAGCTCTGGCTCTATCTCTAGCACGAGCACGTCTCTACCTCTGCCTCCAGCTCCAGCTCCATTTCCAGCACTAGCTCTAGTACTATCTCTAACTCTAGCTGCATCTGAAGCTCTAGCTCTAGCTCTAGCACCATCTGAAGCTCCATCTCCAGCACTAGCTTGCACTAGATTTCCATCTCCATTTCCATCTAGCACCATCTCTATCTCCATTTCCATCTCCAGCTCCAGCGCTAGCGCCATCTCCAGCTCATTCTTCAGCTCTTGCTCTAGCTCCGTCGCTTGATCCAGCTCTAACTCCATCTCAGGCTCCATCCCCAGATCTAGCTTTAGCCCCATCACCAGATGCAGCTCAAACTCTATGTCCAGCTCAATCTCCAGCTCTAGCTCTAGTAGCTATACTGGCTGCAGCTCCATCTCCAGTTCCGTCTCCAGCTCCACCTCCAGCTCTTCCTCGAGCGCCACTTCTAGCTCCAGCTCTAGCCCTAGCTCCATCTCCAGATCAATCTCAAGATCTAGCTGTAGCTCCCACTCCTGCTCCAGCTTTCACTCCATCTCCAGCTCCATCAACAGCTCTAGCTCTATCTCCATTTCCAGGTCCATCTCCAGCTCGATTTCCAGCTCCAGCTCTAGGTCCATCTCCATCTCCATCTCCAGATCAATCTCCAGCGCCATCTCCAACTCCTATTCCAACTCGAGCTCCATCTCCAGTTTCATCTCTATCTCCAGCAGCTTCATCTCCATCTCCATCTCCATCATCAGCTCCGACTCTACCTTCATCTTCAGCTCCATCTCTAGCTCCATCTCCAGCTCCATCTCTAGCTTCATCTCCAGCTCCATCTCCTGCTCCACCTCCAGTTCAAGCTCCTTCCAGCTCCAGCTCTACTCCATCTCCATCTCCATCACCAGCTCCGACTCTACCTTCATCTTCAGCTCCATCACCAGATCCAGCTCTACTCCATCTACAGCTCAGTCTCCTGCTCCTGCAGCTCTTGCTCCATCTCCATCTCCATCGCCAGCAGCAGCTGGAACTGGAGCTGGAGCTGAAGCTGGAGCTGTAGATGGAGATGGGCCTGGAAATAGAGCTGAAGCTGGAGCTTGACGGAGCTGAAGCTGGAGCTAGAGATTCTGGCTATGAAGCTAGAGCTGGTGGAGCTGGAAATGGAGCTTGAGGTAGAACAGGAGATGCTGGAGATGGAGACGGAGCTGACGCTAGATTATCAGCTGTAGATTGAGATTAACCTAAAGCTGAAGATGGGGCTGGAGCTGGAGATGGAGTTACAGCTGAAGATGCTGCTGGAGATAGTGTTGGTACTGGATATGGTGCTGGAGCTGGATATAGAGCTGGAGCTGGTGGTGGATCTGGCGATTGGGCAGGAGATGGAGCCAGAACTAGGTGGAGATGGAGATAGAGCTAGATTAGCGGATGTGGAAATGTGGAGCTGAAGCTGGGGCTGGAACTGGAGATGGAGTTAGCTAGAGATGCAGCTGGAGATAGCTGGAGATGGCATGGAGCTGGATGTAGAGTTTGAGATAGATCTGGCGATTGGGCAGGAGATGAAGCCAGAGCTAGAGTTGGAGATGGAGATGTAGCTGGAAATGGAGCTGGAGATGGACCTGGCGATGGAGCTGGAGTTGGAGCTGGAGATGGACCTGGTGATGCAGCTAGACCTGGAGATGGAGCTGGAGGTGGATATGGAGATGGAGGTGGAGAAGACGCTGGAAATGGAGGTAGAGCTGGGGATGGAGCAAGAGCTAGAGCTAGAACTGGAGCTAGAGCTAGTGCTAGAACTGGAGCTAGAGTTGGAGATGGAGATGGAGATAGATCTGAGATGGACCTGAAGATGGTGATTGAGATGTACCTGGAGATGGAGCTGGAGCTGGTGCTGGGGATGGAGCTGGATATGGAAATGGATCTGGAGCTAATATCTGAGGTAGAAATGGAGCTAGAGATGGCTGGAGATGCAAATGGAGAGGGAACAGGAGGTTGAGGTGGAGAGAGAGCTGGAGCTGGAGCTAGAGAGAGAAGGAATTGGAGCTGTAGAAAAATACAGTGAAGCTAGAGATAAAGATGGAGCTGGACTCCGAGATAGTCCTGGAGGTGCGGGAGCTGGAGTTGGACTCGAGCTGGAGATGGAGGTGGAGATGGAGCATGAGATGGAGATGGAGGTGGAGCTTGAGTTGGAGCTGGTGCTGGTGATGGAGCTGGAGACGGAGATGGAGCTAGAGATTAAACTGGAGATAAAGATAGTGTAGCTAGACATAGAGATGAAGGTAGAGATGGAGATGGAAATCGAGATAGAGATTACGGGATGGAGATTATAGTGTGTTATAATGTGTTATAATTTGTATTATATTTGTTATACTATAACCATAAAATATATTATTACGTCAATTATAATTTGTTATAGTTTTGTGGTCGTGCATTGTATTGTGCATATTGCCATAGTGTTTTATACTATCATAATGTTATCGGGGTATAGTTATAGGGCATGTTATATTGTTATAATGTATTGTCGTGTTACTTTACATGAAAGTGTGTAATATTGTTATAATGTGTAATTGTGTATTAAAGTATGTTATATTTTTATAACTATAGAACACTATAAAACACGCATTATAATACACTATAGCACAATTACACTATGAAACAGTAAAAAATTATAGTACACTGTAACATACTAAACATAACCATATAACAAAAAATTATAGTATATAACATTGTATAACACATTATAATACTAATCTCGAAATACAGTATAACACTACATATTTCACTACACTACATCATATTATAATACTATATTACACTTAATACTATATTACACTTAATAATATTTTAATTTAATCCTATATACACTATAACTCAATATAACATAACACAGCACGATAATGCACATACACGCACTATAATACACTAACACAATAACAATATAACATATATTACACAATAATACATTATACTATAATGCACAATAACACTGTAACACACTATAATACATTATATGAAAATAAACTATACAACATAATACACTACTACATACTGTAAACCATTCAAACATACTATAATAAAATCTAATATAATATAACGCACTAGAAAACATTTTAACACTATAACATACAATAATATACTATTACACACTATGACACACTACATCCAACTATAATACCATATATTACTGTATAGCGCACTATAACAAACTATAACATTATAATAATACCACATTATAATTATATAACATTATAACATTATAACAATAGATAACACAATATAATACTACAGCACACTATAACACTATAACATTAATAATTGTCTAATACACTATAACACACCATAACAATAAAAAATTGTATATAACACAATAAAGCACTATAATACATGATACACTATAATGCTATAATGCTCTATACAATATAAAATAAAATACAAAATAACACCTTAAAACAATATAGTATAACACACGATATGACGATAATACACGCTCTGTAACACGCCATAATCTATTATAACACTGGAAAACAACATACTAAAACACAGTATAATACTATATGACATAATGACACACTAAAATAGAATATAAATTACGATAATAATCCGAAACACATAACATCATCACACTGTAGCTAGAATGAACTATAATACACACATTATAACACACTTTAACACACTATAGTACACTGTGAAACACTATAACGCACTATATAACTCACTATATAACTCACTAAATAGGTCTTATACACAAATACACGCTTTAACGTTATAACATATATTATAATATATATATATATATACACTATATATTAGATATAATAACACATAAATACATATAGTAGAACATATAAACACTAAATACACAACAAACACTATAACACGTATGCCACACACACACACACGACAACAATACAACACAAAAAATTATAATACACTGTTACACACCATATCATCCTAATAGAATCACACACTTTAATAACAAAAATAGTATGTTACATTGTTTTATATTTTATAGTGTTACTGCAGATACACAAAAACACACTTATAACTATATAATACTATATATCGATATAATACATTATAACATATACTAACACATTCTAAAACACTATTACACACTACAATACTATGATACACTTTAACACCGTGTAACACCATTACAATATATAACAACTAAATACACTATGATACAATCACACTACACCCAATAACACACTATCTCGCATTTAACGCAATTATATCACATTATCACACTACATTAGACTATAACACACTATCACACTACATCACATTATATTATAATCTGTGTAATACCCTATCACACTATATAATACTATATAATACTATACCACACTATAACTAATGCACTAATAATGTCTAGCAGAAAAATATAACACGCGATAATAGACGCGATAATAACACTATCATAGCAGTGTAACACTATAAAACAATACCAAACAGTATCAAACAGTATAACATACACTATAAGACACCAGTCCACTATAAAACACGATAATCCGTTATAATACATTAGAATCCTATGATACACTATAAAACAATAATACTATATAACCAATACAATATAATAAGCGATAACACATTAGAATACGTTAGAATCCCATGATACGCTATAACACTTTATAATACACTATACCGCACCATAATACACGAAAACTATATAACACATTCTATAACACATTATCACAGTTTAAAACTTAATAACAAAATGTAATACACAATAATACATTATCTCAAAACTTACACACTATAACACGCAACAATGCACTCTAACACACAGATACATAAAAACACATAACTATCACATTATAATACATTCTAATACATTATAACACTACAATGCATTATAACACAGAATAACACGTTCTAACACATTGCAAACACATAACGCACTAGACTACAATACACTATAACGCAATTAACATCGTATAACATACTATAACACTTAACATAATATAACACACGTTATGTTTAACGCACTAAAACAGTACAATATAAAATATACACACTTTATACACTTTCATATTGTAACACCCTTTCATATTGTAGCACTATAACAATATAATACGTTAAGGCACACAATAATGTTTATTATACTACACTATCCTACGCAATCCCTATGCTACAATACACGTAAATGCAGGAAAATACAGTATAACACACTATAACACGCTATAACACATCATAATACACAACAAAACAACACACTATATTATGATATTCTGTAACACAATATCATTATAATTAGAGTAATACACACAAATAACAATAATACTCTATGACAAACTATAGCAAAATATTCTATGCCGTTTTATAGTGTTACAGCAGATTTTACTTCGGAGTCACGTGAGTGACTACGTGAATAGAAGCCCGTACAGCCGTTGGTGCGTCATGACGTCAGACGCTGGTGCAGTCGGGCGGGGGGGGAGCAGCAGCGCTCCTCCGAGCGGTAAGTTTAAACCGCGGGTTACATGGAAAGCTGGAGAATTCAGCGGGTGCAGCGGCATCTAAGGAGCGAAGGAGATGGGCGACGTTTCGGGTCGAGACCCTTCTTCAGACTTCACCCTCCATTCTCCAGCGTTTTCGTTAACAAGTTGAAACGAGGTAAGGTTTTGTTGAAATACTTTACACACAGGTCTTTTTCTGCAACGGTTGGGAGTTTTTGTAGATATGTTGCAGAAAGGGAAGAAGGTGTCGGCGAGGCGCTCCGGGGGTTAGAAAGGTAAGTGGCAGGACAGTGTTGAGGATGGAGGCCCCGTCTGGTACACCTGGTCCGGTGCTGGCTACACAGCAGTGGTTGCGGACCCACTGCCGGGGGGCAGTGGAGGCTTGCCACAGGTAGGGCGGAAGGCCACTGGCAAGTCTCTGTGGCCCGTAAATGAGTCGGGCCTGGGAGGTTATACCCTCCATAGGAGAGGTCCGTTTGCTCACGGCTCTCCCACGTCGAGATTCTATTTCAAAAGAATGCTCGACAGGGGACCAGCTCCGTGGGGAGGAGGTGGTGCCCAAGCCAGGCTGATGGAGGAGCTTGTGCTCAGCAGCACTCTGTTTCAGGGCTGCCAGAACTATCCTGCCTGTGAGGGAGGATGTTCCCAGCTCACGTGAGGAGGAGTGATGCCCAAGCAGGGCTGGAAGGAGAGCTTGTGCTAGCAGCACCTGTTTCAGGGCTGCAGAAAATTCCTGCCTGTGAGGAGGATGTTCCAGCTCCGTGAGGAGGAGTGATGCCCAAGCCAGGCTGATGGAGAGCTTGTGCTAGCAGCACCTGTTTCAGGGCTGCAGAACTATCCTGCCTGTGAGGAGGATGTTCTATCAGGGCAGTTTGCTGGGGGAGAGCAGTAAAGGTGTTCGGTGGGAGGTATTCCGAAACATTGCTGGGGAGTTTGCTGTTGTAGAGAGGCACGAAGGCGATTGATGTAGAATTGACTGTAGCCATTCAGTATATGCTCTCCCACCAGTTACAGGAGCTAGCTGATGGATGAAGTAGCAAAAACTAATAAAGCTCCTGTTAATGAGATCTCCTGAATGGTACCGGTGGTTAGTCACCAAAATTTGGTCATTAGATGGGTTTACTGCTAGGGCCCAGGAGATGAAGTTTTAAAAAGTGCTTTAAACTGTTGTCAGCAGGTATTACAGCTGTGGTGAAAGTTATTGATACAAATGATATGGTTGAAGCACAGCAGGATGAAACTGGAACTCCTTTGTAAGGCATTTTGAAACCAGTGTTACCACCAAGGAAATCTGTTGTTTGGTGGTAATTTTGCAAAAAAGGGTCAAAGACTGTTATGAGGTTGTTATAACCATGGCTCTCATTAAGCCAGCTGGAAGCCAGGCAAAAAAGGGTTCTCTACAGAAGTCGAGGACAACAAGGCCGCAAGGAAAGATGCTGGTAAGGAATATACCATTGACAGACAATGAATTAACATGTTCCTGTTCAAATTGGGGAAGGGTAAAAATTGTTCTCAAACAATGGCAGCAGTTGACATCAGATTTGTTCATACTTGTGTATTGAAGGGGTGAAAAATTGGATTTTACTATAAGGACAGTCTACCTAGTCAACATTTTCCTAGTAGTAAACTTATTTTCAGATGAGGAAAATGTGCTTATTCAAGCAGAGATCAGTCGTTACATGAGAAGGGGTAATTGAGCCTTTGTCTATCAAAGTCAACAATTTCTGTCAAGTATATTTCCCAGATCTAAAAAAGACTGGGGGATGTAGAATTATTCTGGATTTATCGAATTTGACCAAATTTGTTTGTTATAGGCATTTCAAAATGGAGAACTTTACCACGGGCAACATCTAGTGATCCAAAGGGTATTATATGGCAACCATTGATTTAAAGAATGCATTATTACGCAGTGTCTATTCATGGTGATGATAGAAGAGATATTTGGAATTTATTTGGGTGACTGAGCTGTGGCAATTCAGGACATTGCCGAATGGATTAACTTCAGCTCCTAGGATTTATTTACTAATTGGTAAAAACCTGTGTTAGCATTGCTTTAGAGCTCTGGGGCATGTGGTAATGGCCTATTTAGATGATTTCTGATTGTTGGAAAGACTCATGCTGAAACTCATCATCAGTTTCAGTTGTTAAAATCATTTTTGAACAAATGGGATTTGTTATTCACCAGGTAAACTCTAAATTATCACCAGTCCAAATTATTGATTATCTGGGAATTACCATTAATTCCAATCACATGTTGGTAACTTTGCCCAGGGATATAAATTGAATCAGTTAATTGAGGACTGTGTTAATCTCGTTGGAGAACAACGGCCTTTGATTAGACAAGTAGCCAGTTTTATTGGGAAGTTGTTGCAGCTTTTCCAGTGTGCAGTATTGTCTCCTTGCATTATCAACAATTACAACCATCAAAGGAACAGGCATGAGAATACAAAGGGGCTATTTTGATAGGGCCTATGCAGTTGTCAGCTGGGGCGATTGCTGACATACAATGGTGGATAGTACATGTTTCAAAAAAAATTTAAGGAAGGTTTCGTGGAAATTCACCATCACTGATATTACAGACTGATGTGAGTGCACTGGGTTGGGGGTGCTACAGATATGTCTTCTAGTTGTGGAGGCAGATGGGAATGTGGATGAGACATCGCTTCTATCAATTAAGAGGGGATGATTATTTAGAGTTGTTGGGCACCTGGTATGGGCTCAAAGCTTATTGTTCTACAAGGAGGGATCTGCTTTGTGCAGCTCAGATTCACAACACCACAGCAGTGGCTTATGTAAAACCACATGGGTGGAGAGTTAAGTCACAGTCTTGTGATAGACTGGCTAACCAGATTTGGAGCTGTGTATTGACCAAAATATTCTGGCTTTCAGCACTTTATTTGCCAGGAAGAGGTCACGTCAGTTAATGACAAACATTGAATGGATGTTAATTAAATCAGGATGTGTTTAACCAAATGATTGATCAGTATGCATTGCCAGATATTGACTTGTTGCATCTCGATTAAATCATCAGTTACCTAGATATGTTTCATGGTAACCAGATTACTGGGGCTAGTAGCAGTGGATGCATTTTCGCTGCATTGGGGGGGGAGGAATGTTTGTGTATGTATTTCCTTCATTCTGTTCATCAGCAGATGTTTTGCAAAAGATCAAGGAGGACTCCGCTTCAGGGGTATTGGTAGTGCCAGATTGGCCTACACGAGCTGGTTTCCCGTTGTATTACAAATGGCTAGGGAGAGCCTTACATGCTTATGCCAAGAATAAAAATCTACTGGTAAATCCAGTCACTGGGGATCAACATCCTTTATAGGATCGTATTGAATCTGTTAATTTGCAGATTATAAGGAGGCATTTTACCTGGGGAGAGGACTGTGTCATCGGACGGTGGATGTTCTCACGTCGGCGCTGCAGGGATAGTTACATAGCAGCAATATAATCACCTATTATATAAGGTAAGTGGGAGCAATTCTGCCTACAGCAGGATATTGTATACCACACGTCAGGGATCACGGATGTATTGGAGTTTGTCAACTCTTTATTTTCACCAAAAAAAATTAAGTTACCAGTTGCATTAATTCAGCCAGAAGCGCTCTGTCTTCTTATTTACCTATGAATGCAGGAATTGCATACAGTAGGGCACATCCGTTAGTTCACGATTCATGAAGGGAGTTTCTATTTCTAATCCTCCTAACTCAGGTATGCGGTATTTGCAATGTGTTGTGAGGTTTTTATGCTTTTCTTCGCCAGTGGGCTCCGGTTTACAAGCCTATCTATAGCCGAAGTAGCTATGAAGGTGGTCATGCTTCTGGTGTTGGTTTCAGCCCAACGTGTACAAACATTGCAAAAGCTACGGCTAGAATAGAATGCATGTGTCGGCTGATGCCATTATATTTTTTATCTATGATTTGCTTAAACATAATAAAAGAGGCATGACAGGATGTAAGATGGTGTTTTCAGCATATCCCGCAGATGATCGCTTTCTGTATAGTCTCACATTTATCTCTTTACATTGAGATTACTAAACCTCTGAGAGGAACAGAGTTGGCTTTGCTTATTAAAGTCACAAAAACCCACACAGTAAGGTGTCGGTGTAAACGATTGCAAGGTCCTCGCGGCCGCAGGATGGTCCAGTGAGCTAATTTTCAGAGGTTTTGTCACAAGCCGATTTCAAGTCTCGGGGTGTTTGCTGATTTGGTGTCAGTACTGTTACATTTTTCCCCCTGAGTTAGATGGGGTTTGTTATGATCTGTTTGTAAATAAACTGTTATTCCCATTTAACAAATGTATTATGATGCATGATTGATTTGTTAACGACTTTTGAGGTCAATCCAGGCAGTTGTGAACGTCGGATTTGAGGTCTGCGGCGTGAATTCACAGTGCTTTGAAGTCTTCACGTAGTCACTCACGTGACTCCGAAGTAAAATAGTAAGATTAAACGAGAACTTACAGTTGAAGTTTGATCTTTTATTTTATGAGGAGTCGAGTTGAGGGATACGTGCCCTCCGCTCCCACCCTCATAGATCTCATCTGGTAGTTCTAGTTTTATCATCTTACCGTTATACTTCGGTCATTGTTAGCTGTGAATTCATTCCGCTGCTTTGAAGATTGACGCACCAACGGCTGTACGGGCTTCTATTCACGTAGTCCCTCAACTCGACTCCTCATAAAATAAAGATCAAACTTCAAACTGGTAAGTTCTCGTTTAATCTTACTATTCTAGTGAGAAGTTTATTATGGTATTAGTCTGGTACAGTGTGAAGTAGTGTGTTATATAGTTTGATATTGTGTATTGTGCGGTATTATAATGTGCCATATGTATCACATCGAGTTAAGGGGTTTACAGCTGTTCAGAGATGTTTATAGTGGTTTAAAAGTGTTTACAGAGGGTTTACAAAGTTTTAGAGGGTTTTACAGACGTTTACATGGGTTTAGAGTGGTTTACATTTGTTTACAGAGGTTTAGAGATGATTGAAGAGGTTTACGGGTTTACAGGGGGATAGAAGGATGTACAGGAGTTTCGAGGGTTAAAGGTGTTTTAGTGGGCATTACAGGGGAATCGAAGTGTTTTGCGGGTTACATGGGGTTTATAATGTTTTACAGTTGCTCAGCGGGTTTTATAGGGGTTTAGCGGCATTTAGAGTGGTGCACAGGGGGTTTAGAGGGGTTTACATGGAGTATACAGGGGGCTGTAGGGGTTCGATGGCGTTAGGGGTTTAGAGGTGTTTCCATGGGTTTAGAGGGGTTTGGAAGGGGTTAGTGGGACTTAGAGGGGTTTACAAGTGTTTGCAAGTGTTATAGAGAGGTTTAGTGGTTTAGAGGGGTTTGCAGGGGTTAGGACGGAGTGTAGACGGGTTGTGAGGGGGTGAGAGGTGTTTGGAGGGGATTGGATTGACGTTGGGTTAGAGGTATTTGAGGGGTTTACAGTTGTTTCCGGGTGTTTGCAGGTGTGCATAGAGGATTTCAGTGTTTAAAGGGGTTTGAATGGGATTAGAGATGTTTAGAGGGGTTACAGGTCTGGAGGGAATTACAAATGTTTGGAGAGCTTTAGAATGGTTTAGAGGGGTATAGAGTGGGTTATAGTGTTAGATGGATTTAGATGGGTTTAGAGGGGTTTTGAGTGGGTGTAGAAGTATTTAAGGTGTTGAGGTGTTAAGAAATCAATTTAACTCACTAATATGGTCATATACATAAAAACACACTTTAACATTAACACCTACTCTAGAATACTATATAAAACTATATCATATATTAGAACATATAATAACACAAAATAACACAAAATACACTATCAACACTATAACACGTATACCACACACATGACAATACGACAAAAAATAATTTAATAGACACCATATCACTAATAGAATAAAACACTTTAATAACACTACAAATAGTATGCTATACTGTTATATAGTGTTACATTGTTTTATGGTTTTATAGTGCTACTGCAGATACACAAAAACACACTTTAACACGTTATATAATATTATATAACGATATAATACATTCTAATACACTATTACACGCTACAATACTATGATACACTTTAACACAGTGTAACACACATTACAATGTAATATAACAACTTAATACGCTATAATACAATCACAACACCCAATGGCATATTACAATAAACACTCACACATCACACATAATATAGCATTCTAAAAACATTATAATACACCAGCACAAAAACACTACAATACAATACCCAATAACACATTATTATACACTATCATGCATTTAACAGACTGTAACACAATAATACACATCACATTATATTATAATCTGTGTAATACACTGTCACACAATATAATACTATAACATACTATATATAACACTATAACTAATGCAGTAATAAATAACGTCTATCACTAAAACTATAATAATATACCACGCGATAATAGACACGATACTAACACTATAACTGTGTAGCACAATGAAGCAGCACCAAACAGTATCAAACAGTAAAACATACACTATAATACACCAATACACTATAAACACGATAACACACTATAATACATTAGAATCCCATGATACGCTATAACACTCGCATTTTATAATACACTATAACACACTATGACGCATAGCACATACAATAGTCAATACACAACAACACACTATAATACACTATGACGCATCATAATACACGCAAACAATATAACACATACTATAACGCATTATCACAGTTTACCACTTAATACCACACTGTAAATACACAATAATATATTATAACACAATACTATACACACTATATCACGCAACAATGCACTGTTAGTACATTATAACACTACAATGCACTATAATACAGAATAACGCATTGCGCTAGAATATATTGTAATACTACACTACAATACCCAATAACACATTATTATACACTATCTCGCATTTAACAGACTATAACACAATAACACACTTCATCACATTATATCATAATCTGCGTAATATACTATACACTATAACATACTATATATAAAACACTAATGCACTAACACTAACTAGCACAAACACTATAATAATATAACAGCGATATCACACGATAATAGACGCGATAATAACACTATCATAACAGTGTAGCACTATGAAACAATACCAAACAGTATCAAACACTATCACATTTCCACTTAATACACAAAATTACAACACAAAACTATACATACTCTAACACACTAATAATGCACTACAACACATAACTATCACATTACGTTACACATTTATAATACGTTATAACACTACAATGAACTATAACACGTTCTAACCCATTGTAAGATTCTATAACATTACACGACTAATATACACTCTACCGCAATATAACACATTTTAACATGTTACAACACGCTATGACACTTAGCACACTATAACGCACCATAACGCACTAAATATAAAATATACACACTTTAACACTTGCATATTGTAACACTATAACACGTTAAGGCACACTATAATACACAATTATGTTTATTACAATACACTATCCTATACATTGTGCTAAATGCTTACAGTAAATCCCTATGATAATATACACGTAAATACAGGAAAATACAGTATAACACACTTTACCACGCTATAATACACTATAACACGCTATAATACATAACAACAATACAACCCATATTATGATATCATTTTAATTAGGATAATACACACATAAAACAACAAAACTATCTAGATAATATTCTATACTGTTTATAGCGTGTTCCATTGTCTTATAGTGTTGTAGTGTTACAGCAGATTCTAGTGAGTGGTATAGTGTGAAGCAGTGTGTGGCAGTTACTGTGTGTTGTGCGGTATTATAGTGTGCCATATGTATCACCGTGTATTATATAGTTTATAGCATTATAAACTACTATAACATACTATATAAACCGATAAAGTAAATTATGACAAATGTATACACTATAATACCCTAACATACATTAACAACACTATAAATCAGTATCGCATTAAAAATGTATCACATATAAAATAATATCACATTATCACACTGTACCACTATAATCCAATTCATTATAATTATAAACTACTATAACCCACTTTGTAATACATTATAACACACTATAACGCACTGTACAACAGTATAACACACCACAATAGTCAATACACAACAACACACTTTAACTTTAACATATCATATAAAATATGCTAACACATTCTAATACACACCATAATACTCACCATAAGCTATTACAATATAATATCACACATTACAATATAATATACACCACAAACGCATCACGCACTCACACATATAGAACAATATCAAACAATACAAAACACTATCACACGGTGTATCATACACTATAATACACCAGCAGACTACACGCACAAACACACTATAATACATTAGGATATCATGATATACTATAACACACCGTAATACACGAAAGCAATATAACACACTCTATAACACATTATAACACTTAAAAACACACTGTAATAGGCAAGAATTCATTTTAACATTATAACACACTGACACGCAAAAATACAGTATAACACAGTAAACAGTATAAGATATATAATAAATCACGACAACACATTATAATGTACATTATAATGCAATATAACACTATAATGCACTTTAAAACAGATTAACACGTTCGAACACATTGCAATATACTTTCACGCACTTAAATTACACCACTAAAATACACTATAACGCAATACAATACATTTTAACACCGTATACACAATAACACAATATAACAAGATAATGCACTTTAACACTTTCAGACACCCTGTAATATACCATAACAATATATGGCACAGGCACAATTTAATGCACAATTATGTTTATTATACTATACTATCCATTGTACACTATATACGATACACGATAGTTCAACGGAATCAAGTTTCCCACTGTGAGGGAAGGCATCTTCTACCACATTATCACACCAAAATAGTCTACATATCAACATACTAACATTATAACATACTATATAAAACGATACACTACATGATAACAAAAGAAACACATTCTAACAATATATTACTATACTGTACAATATTTTACTATACCACTCTCGCAATTGACAAATTATAACAACACTAAATATTAAAACACACATTATGTCACGATATATAACTATAATAGAATAACACAAGATTGCATACTACAATACACTAAAATATACAATAACGAAAGCACACTAACTGTTGTCAAGCTTTATAGTTTCATCGTATTATAGTCATAGTGTTATAACAAATTCTAGTATGTTATGTTACCATATAACCATATAACAATTACAGCACGGAAACAGGCCCTCTCGGCCCTTCCAGTCCGTGCCGACCATTTGTTTTCCCCTAGTCCCATCTACCTGCACTCAGACCATACCCCTCCATTCCCTTCACGTCCATATACCTATCCACTTCACTCTTAAATGTTAAAATCGATCCTGCCTCCACCACTTCTGCTGGAAGCTGATTCCACACAGCCACCACCCTCTGAGTAAAGAAGTTCCCCCTCACGTTACCCCGAAACCTCTGTCCCTTAATTCTCATGTCATGCCCTCTTGTTTGAAACTTCCCTACCCTCAATGGGAAAAACGTATCCACGTCAACTCTGTCTATCCCTTTCATCATTTTAAAGACCTCAATCAAGTCCCCCCTTAACCTTCTGCGCTCCAAAGAATAAAGACCTAACTTGTTCAACCTTTCTCTGTAATATAGTTGCTGGAACCCTGGCAACATTCTAGTAAATCTCCTCTGTACTCTCTCTATTTTGTTGACATCCTTCCTATAACTAGGCGACCAGAATTGTTCACCATACTCCAGAATTGGTCTTACCAATGCCTTGCACAATTTTAACATTACTTCCCTACTCCTATATTCAATGCTCTGATTTATAAAGGCCAGCACACCAAAGGCTTTCTTTACCACCCTATCTACATGCGATTCCACCTTCATGTTATCATGTTATGTGTGATATCGTGTTAGAGTGTATATATGTATTATATCGTATTAAGGTTTTATAATGTGTTAAATTATGGTTGTATCTCCAGATACAACTCCCGGTCCATCTGTACTCTCGCTCCAGCTCCATCTCCACCTCCAGCTCTAGCCCCAGCTTCTACTCCATTATCACTCTTTCTCTAGCCCTATTTTTCAAAATCTCTACCTCTCTACCTCTCTCTCTTTTTATTGCTATGTATCTGTATCTGTATCTGTATTGTATTAGAGTGTGTTGTATTGTGGTTGTGTTATAGTGTATTGTAGCGTGTGATAGTATTATAATGTTATAGTGTGTTTAACTGTGTAGTGTATTATAGTATGGTATTATATTGCATTATAGTGTTAGTCTGGTGTAGTGTATTTTAGTGACGTAGTCTATAAGTGTAATATAGCGATATGCGTTTAGGCATTATTGTTCTCTGATATATATTGTATTAGACAGTAAGATATAGTGAGATAGTGTGTTCCAGTTCATTATAGTGTTATTTTGCATTATATAGCGTTTGTCATAGTTTTAGTATTATAGTGTGTATAATATCGTATAATGTATTATAATGTAATAGTAGATTATTGTGTTTATTTTGTGTTATAGGTATAATGTTATATATATCATTGTGTTATAGTTGTAGTATTATAGTTATTTAGTATTGGTGTGTTATCGTATAATAATTTAGTATTGGTGTGTTATCGTATTATGTGTTATAGTATTAGTGTGTTATTGTATTATGTATTATAATGATATAACGTTGGTGTATAATGTATATTATAAATGTTATAAGGTGATAAAGTTATAATATTTTACATGTAACAGTTTATTATAGTATATTTTTTTATGTAGGTCAATCACTATACCTCTCTTTCGATCTATCTCTATATCTTTATCGCTCTCCTGCTATCTATCATCTCCAGCTCCATCTCCAGCTCCATCTCCAGATACCTCCCGCTCCATCTATAGCACTCGCTCCTGCTCCATCTCCACCTCCAGCTCTAGCTCCAGCTTCTACTCCATTATCACTCTTTCTCTAGCCCTATTTATCAAAATCTCTACCTTTCTACCTCGCTCTCTTTTTATCGCTATGTATCTGTATCTATATCTGTATCTCTAGCTCAAGCTCTCGCTTTCTCTCTCTATCTTCATTACCGGCATCTCGAGGAGCTCGAGCTCTACCTCGAGTATCTCTATCTCGACCTCTTTTTCAAGCTCTATCCCTATATCGAGCTCTCTCTCTATCTCGAGCTTTATCTGGAAACTAGCTCGAGAATTTCGAAATCTATCTCTTGCGATAGCAAGCTCCATTTCTCTCGAAATCAATATTTATCTCGAGTAATTATCTCGCGCTTTATATCCTCTCTGTATCACGAGCTCTATTATTTCGAGCTCTATCTCTATCTCGAGCTCGACCTGCATCAAGTATCTCTATCTCTATCAATAGCTCTATCTCTATCTAGAGCTCAGTCCGTCACGAGCTCCATCTATCTATACTTAGGCCGAGCTCGCACCTCGAGCTCCATCTATCTCGAGTATCTCCCTCGAATATTTCTATCCCGAGTATCTCTAACTCCAACTCTCTCTCTATCTCGAGCCCCATTGAGCTCTATATACCTTTATATCTCGAGCATTATCTATTTTCTCTGAGCTCTATCTCTATCTCGAGCTCTATCTCGAGTATCTCTATTTCTCGATCTACCTCTATCACTATCTCGAGCTCTATACGTCTGTATTTCGAGTATATCTGTCGCGAGCTCTATCTCGTGCTCTATCTCGAGCTCTATGTCTATCTCGAGCTCTCTCTACCACATCACGAGTATAATGTAATAATAACACCCCATAACACAGTATAAATCTCCACCATCTCCAGTACTAGCTCCATCAGCAATCCAGCAGCAATTCCACCTCCTGTGGCATCTCCATCTCAAACTCTAGTTGCAGCTCTAGCTCCATATCTATCTCCATCTCCATCTCTATCTTCAGCTCAAGCTCAGGCTTAATCTCCAGCGGCACGTCCAGCTCCAATTCCAGCTCGAGCTCCATGTCCACTTCTATCTCCAGCTCCAGGTCTATCCCCAGCTTCATGTCCGGCTCCATCTCCAGTTGAGCTCAAGCTCAACTCCATCCCCAGTTCAGTCTCCAGCTCCTCCAGCTCTAGCTCCATCTCCAGCGCTTTCTCTAGCTCCAGCTCCATCTCCATCTCTAGCTCTAGCTCTATCTCCAACGCCTCCAGCTCCAGCTCCATCTCTAGTGTATATTTAGCTCTAGCTCTTCAGTTTCTTCAGTTTCAGCTCCATCTCCAGCTCAATCCAGCTATTTTAACCCCAGCTCTAGTTCAGGCTTCATCTCCAGCTCCTTCTCCAGTTCCAGCTCTAGCTCCTTCTCAAGTTGCATCTCCAGCTCCATCTCGATCTCCTGCTCCAAATCTAGCTCCATTTCCAGCTCCATCTCTAGCTACATCTCCAGCTCAATCACCTGCTCCATCTCCAGCGCCATCTCCAGCTCCTTCTTGTTCTATCTCTAGCTCAATCTACAGCTCCAGCTCAAGCTCCATTTCAATCGCCAGCCCTAACTCTAGCTCCACCTCAAGCTCTATCTCCAGTTCCAGCTCTTGCTCCATATCCAGCTCTATCTCCAGCTGACTCCAGCTCCAATTTAACTCAACCTAGCTCTAGATCTTGCTCCACCACCAGCTCTATCTCCAGCTCTGGCTCCAGCTCCATTTCCAGCTTCAGCTCTGGTTCCAACTCCCGCTTTGGCTCTAGCTCCACCTCCAGCTACACCTCCAGCTGTACTAGGTAGAGCACCATTTCCAGTCCCATCTCCAGCTCAATCTCCAGCTCTGGCTCCGTCTCTAGCACGAGCATGTGCTCTACCTCTGCCTCCAGCTCCATCTCCAGCACTAGCTTGCACTAGATCTCCAGATCTAGCTCCATCTCCATCTCCATTCCCATCTCCAGCTCCAGCGCTAGCTCAATCTTCAGCTCTTGCTCTAGCTCCATCACTTGATCCAGCTCTAGCTCCATCTCAGGCTCCATCCCCAGATCTAGCTTTAGCCCCATCACCAGATGCAGCTCAAACCCCATGTCCAGCTCAAACTCCAGCTCTAGCTCTAGTAGCTGTACTGGCTGCAGCTCCATCTCCAGTTTCATCTCTATCTCCAGCAGCTCCATCACCAGCTCCGACTCTACCTTCATCTTCAGCTCCATCTCCAGCTGCATCTCTAGCTTCATCTCCAGCTCGATCTCCTGATCCACCTCCAGTTCCAGCTCCTTCCAGCTCCAGCTCTACTCCATCTACAGCTCCATCTCTAGCTTCATCTCCAGCTCTATCTCTTGCTCCACCTTCAGTTCCAGCTCCAGCTCTACTCCATCTACAGCTCAGTCTCGAGCTCCTGCAGCTCTTGATCTATCTCCATCTCCAGCAGCAGCTCTAGTTCCATCTCAAGCTACATCTCCAGACGCGGCTCCAGCTCTAGCTCCTTCAGCATTATCTGCAGTTCAATCCAGCTCTAGTTTAACTCCAGCTCTAGCTTCAGAGCAGGAGATGGAACTGGAGCGGGAGCTAGAGATTGAGATGGACCTGGAGATGGAGCTGGGGCTGGGGATGGAACTGGAGCTAGAGCTGGAGATGGAGATGGAGCTGGAAACGAAGCTGGAGCTGGAGCTTGAGCGAACTCTAGATGGAACTAGAGATGGAGCTGGTGCCTGAGGTGCAGAGAGAGATAAAGAAGGAGCTCGCGAAAAAAGAGGTGGAGCTAATTATGGAGATGGAGCTCCTGGAGATCGACCTGGATGTGCGGGAGATGGAGCTGGAGATGGAACTGGGGATGGAGCTGGAGCTAGAGCAGGAGCTGGAGTTGGACATGGAGGAAGAGCTGGAGATCGAGTTGCAGCTGGAGCTGGAGCTAGAGCTTGAGATGGTGCTGGAGATGGAGCTGGATACTGAGCCAGAGCTGGAGCTGGAAAGAGAGCTATAGATGGAGCTAGATGGTGCTGGAGATGAAACTGGAGATGGAGCTACAGATTGAACTGGAGCTAGAGCTGGAGCTGAAGCTAGAGCTGGAGGTGCTGCTGGAGCTGTAGCTGGAAATGGAGCGGAAGATGGAATAAGAGATGGAGTTAGACCTGGAGCTAGAGTTGGTGAAGGAGCTGGAACTGGAGCTGGAGCTGAAGCTGGAGCTGTAGATGGAGATGGGCCTGGAAATACAGCTGAAGCTGGAGCTTGACATGGAGCTGGAGCTGGAGCTGGAGATTCTGGACATGAAGATAGAGCTAGAAGAGCTGGAGAGAGCTTGAGGTAGAACAGGAGATGCTGGAGACGGATACAGAGATAGAGCTGACGCTAGATTATCAACTGTAAATTGAGATGAAACTAAAGCTGAAGATGGGTTTGGAGATGGCATTACAGCTGAAGATGCAGCTGGAGATAGTGTTGGTGCTGGATATGGTGCTGGTGCTGGATATAGAGCTGGAGCTGGAGGTGGATCTGGCGATTGGGCAGGAGATGGAGCCAGAGCTAGGTGGAGATGGAGATAGAGCTAGAGTAGCGGATGTGGAAATGTGGAAGAGCTGGAGCTGGAGATGGTGATGGCGATGGAGATGGAGCTGGAGCTGGATCTAGAGATGGAGATAGAGCTGGAGCTAGAGATAGATCTGGACATGGGGATGGAGATGGAGCTAGAGCTGGAGAAGGAGGTAGGGCTGGAGCTGCAGATGTGGCTGGAATAGAGATAGACCTAGAGTTGGAGCTGGAGCTGGAGTTGGACTTGGCGATGGAGCTGGAGTTTGAGTTGGAGCTGGAGATAGAGATGGAGCTGGAGATGGAGCTCGAGCTGGTGCTGGTGCTGGTGATGGAGTTTGAGACGGAGCCGGAGCTAAAGATGGAGCTAGACTCGGAGATGGTCCTGGAGGTGCGCGAGATGGAGGTGGAACGGGATGTTCCATCTGTTGGAGCTGGAGTTCCATCACCAGCTCCATCTCCATCTCCAGTGCTGGAGCTCCGGATGGAGATGTAACAGGGGATGGAGATGAAGCTTGAGATGGAGATAGAAGTGGAGTTTGAGGGAGCTGGAGATAGAGATGGAGCTAGAGGGAGCTCGAGCTGGTGCTGGTGATGGAGCTTGAGACGGAGCTAGAGCTGGAGATGGAGACAGAGATGTATGCTAGAGATGGAGCTGAAGATAGAATATGAGCTCTAGATTGAGATGGATCTAAAGCTGAAGCTGTGGCTGGAACTGGAGATGGAGTTAGAGCTAGAGATGCAGCTGGAGATAGAGCTAGAGCTGGAGATGGCATGGAGCTGGATGTAGAGTTTGAGCTAGATCTGGCGATTTGGCAGGAGATGAAACCAGAGTTGGAGATGGAGATGTAGCTGGAAATGGAGCTGGAGATGGATCTGGTGATGGAGATAGTGTTGGTGCTGGATATGGTGCTGGTGCTGGATATAGAGCTGGAGATGGAGCTGGAGGTGGATATGGAGATGGAGGTGGAGATGACGTTGGAAATGGAGGTAGAGCTGGGGATGGAGCTAGAGCTAGAGCTAGAACTGGAGCTAGAGCTAGAGCTGGAGGTGGTGCTGGAGCTGCAGCTGAAATGGAGCGGAAGATGTAATAAGAGATGGAGTTATACCTGGAGCTAGAGCTGGTGAAGGAGCTGGAACTGGAGCTGGAGCTGAAGCTGGAGCTGTAGATGGAGATGGGCCTGGAAATAGAGCTGAAGCTGGAGCTTGACATGGAGCTGGAGCTGGAGCTGGACATTCTGGACATGAAGCTAGAGCTGGAGGAGCTGGAGATGGAGCTTGAGGTAGAACAGGAGATGCTGGAGATGGATACAGAGATAGAGCTGACGCTAGATTATCAACTGTAGATTGAGATGAAACTAAAGCTGAAGATGGGTTTGGAGATGGAGATGGCGTTACAGCTGAAGATGCAGCTGGATATAGAGCTGGAGCTGGAGGTGGATCTGGCGATTGGGCAGGAGATGGAGCAGAGCTAGGTGGAGATGGACATAGCGGATGTGGAAATGTAGAAGAGCTGGAGCTAGAGATAAAGATGGAGCTAGATAAAGATGGAGCTAGAAGAGCTGGAGCTAGAGATAAAGATGGAGCTAGACTCGGAGATGGTCCTGGAGGTGCGGGAGATGGCGATGGAACAGGGGATGTTCCATCTGTTGGAGCTGGAGTTCCATCACCAGCTCCATCTCTATCTCCAGTGCTGGAGCTCGAGTTGGTGCTGGTGCTGGTGATGGAACATGGGATGGAGATGAAGCTGGAGATGGAGCTTGAGATGGAGTTGGAAGTGGAGTTTGAGTTGGAGCTGGAGATAGTAATGGAGCTGGAGATGGAGCTCGAGCTCGTATGGAGGTGGAGATGGAGATGGAGCTGGAGATGGAACTGGAGCTACAGATGGATCTGGAGCTAGGAGATGGAGCTGGAACTAAATCTGGAGGTGGACCTGAAAATTGTGCTAGAGATGTTGCTGGAGATGGAGTTGGAGCTGGTGCTGGGGATGGTGCTGGAGATGGAGCTGGAGCTTATGTCTGAGGCAGAGATAGAGCTAGAGATGGCGCTGGAGATGCAACTGGAGAGGAAACTGGTTGAGCTGGAGAAAGAGCTGGAGCTGGAGCTAGAGAGATAATGAAACGGAGCTGCAGAAAAAGATAGTGGAGCTAGAGATAAAGATGGAGTTAGACTCGGAGATGGTCCTGGAGGTGCGGGAGATGGAGGTGGAACAGGGGATGTTCCATCTGTTGGAGCTGGAGTTCCATCACCAACTCCATCTCCATCTCCAGTGCTGGAGCTCCAGCTGGAAATGGAACAGGGGATGGAGATGAAGCTGGAAATGGAGCTTGAGATGGAGATAGAAGTGGAGTTTGAGTTGGAGCTGGAGATAGATATGGAGCTGGAGATGGAGCTCGAGCTGGTGCTGGTGATGGAGCTTGAGACGGAGCTGGAGCTAAAGATGGAGCAAGAGCTGGAGATGGAGACAGAGATGTATGCTAGAGATGGTGATGAAGAAAGAATATGAGCTCTACAGCTCCATTTCCAGCTACATCACCAGCTCTAGCTCAAGGTCCAACTCGATCCCCAGGTCCATCTCCCGCTCCATCTCCAGCTCCAGCACCAGCTCCAACTCAAGCTCCAGCTCTAGATCCACCTCCAGCTTTAGCTCCAGCTACAAGTCTAACTCCAAATCAATCTCTAGCTCCAGCTCTATTTCCAGCTTTACGTCCATCTTCCTCTCCATCTCGTTCCATCTTCCACTCCATTTCCATCTGCCCCTCCATCTCCAGCTCCAACTCAAACTCCACTTCCATCTCCATCTCAAGCTCCATCTGCAGCTCCATCTCCAGCCCCTGTTCCATCTCCAGCTCGAGCTCCAGATCTATATCCCGCACCTCCGAGTCTAGCTCCATCTTTATCTCTAGCTCCACTATATTTTTCTGCAGCTCCATTTCATTATCTCTCTAGCTCCAGCTCCAGCTCTATCTCCAGCTCAACCTCCAGTTTCCTCTCCAGTTGCATCTCCAGCGCCATCTCTAGCTCCAACTCTACCTCATACTTCAGCTCTAGCCCCATCTCCAGCACCACCCCCAGCACCAGCTCCAGCTCCATCTCCAGAGCCATCTCCAGCTCCATCTCCATCTCCGCCTCCAGCTCCACCTCCAGTTCCATCGCCAGGTCCAACTCCAGCTCCATCTCTAGCTCTATCTCTATTCCAGCTATCCCTATTCCAGCTCCCGCACCTCCAGGACTATCTCGGAGTCCAGCTCCATCTTTATCTCTAGCTGCACTATATTTTTCTACAGCTCCAATTCCTTCTCTCTCTAGCTCCAGCTCCAGCTCTCTCTCCACCTCAACCTCATGTTCCCTCTCCATTTGCATCTCCAGCCATCTCTAGCTCCATATCTACCTCAGATATCAGCTCCAGCTCCATCTCCAGGTACATCTCAGGCACCATCTTCAGGTCCATCTCCAGATCTAGCTCCATCTCCATCTCCAGCTCTAGCTCCAGTTCTAGCTCTAGCTCTAGCTCCATCTTCAGCTCTATCTCCATTTCCAGCGTCATCTCCACCTCCATCTCCATATCCACCTCCAGCTCCATCTCCAGCTCTAGCTGCATCACCAGGTCCACCTCCAGCTCCAACTCCAGCTCCATCGCCAGGTCAATTTCCAGCTCCATTTCCAGCTACATCTCCATCTCCAACTCGCTCTGGCTTCATCTCCTGCCCAATCGCCAGATCTAGCTCAAACTCTACATCCAGCTCCATGCCATCTCCAGCTATCTCCAGCTGCATCTCTAGCTCTAACTCGATCTCCAATTCCAGCCACAGCTTCAGCTTTAGGTCCACCTCAATCTAGAGCTCATATTCTATCTTCAGCTCCATCTCTAGCATACATCTCTGTCTCCATCTCCAGCTCTAGCTCCGTCTCAAGCTCCATCACTAGCACCAGCTCGAGCTCCATCTCCAGCTCCATCTCTATCTCCAGCTCCAACTCAAACTCCACTTCTATCTCCATCTCAAGCTCCATTTCCAGCTTCATCTCCATCCCCTGTTCCATCTCCAGCTGGCGCTCCAGCACTGGAGATGGAGATGGAGCTGGTGATGGAACTCCAGCTCCAACAGATGGAACATCCCCTGATCCACCTCCATCTCCCGCACATCCAGGACCATCTCCGAGTCTAGCTCCATTTTCATCTCTAGCTCCACTATCTTTTTCTGCAGCTCCGTAGCAGGAGATGGAGCTAGAGCTAGATGTGGATATGTTGTTAAAATAGAGCTGGCGTGAGCTAGAGGTGGAGTTTGAGATGCATCTGCAGGGAGCTAGAGCTGGAGCTTTAGCTGGATATGGCGCTTGAGATGGAGCTTGAGGGAGCTAGAGCTAGATCTGGAAATGCAGCTAGAGTTAGAGATAGTGCTGGAAATGGAGATGGAGCTGGAGATAGAGGTAGAGCTCGTGCTCGTGCTAGAGATGCAGCTGGAGCTGGAGCCAGAGCTGGAGATGGAGCTGGAGAGGGGACTGAAGATGGAGCTTTAGCTAGTGTAGCTGGAGGTGGAGCTGGAGTAGAGCTGGAGCTGGAGATGGAGCTAGAGCTAAAGCTGGAAATTGAGCTGTAGCTGGAGCTGGAGATAGAGCTGGAGATGGAGCAAGAGCTAGAGCTAGGTTGAGTTAAATTGGAGCTGGAGTCAGCTGGAGATAGAGCTGGATATGGAGGAAGAACTGGAACTAGAGATGGAGCTGGAGGTGGAGCTAGGTTCAGAGCTGGCGATTGAAATGGAGATGGAGCTTGAGCTGGAGCTGTAGATGGAGCTAGAGATAGAACGAGAAGGGGCTGGAGATGGCGCTGGAGATGGAGCAGGAGATGGAAGTGGAGATGGAGCTAGAGATACAACTGGAGATAGAGCAAGAGCTGGAGCTGGTCAAAGCTGGGGATGGAGCTAAAGATGTACCTGCAGATGGAGCTAGATCTGGAACTGGAGATGGAAATTGAGATGGAGTTGGAGATGGAGCTGGAACTGAAGATGGAGATGGAACTAGAGCTGGAGATGAAGTTAAAGCGAATGCTGGAGATGGAGCTGGAGATGGAGCTAGAGCTAGAGCTGGAGATGGTGTTTAAATAGGGCTGGAGTGAGATGGAGATGGAGTTTGAGATGCATCTGCAGGGAGCTATAGTTGGAGCTTTAGCTGGATATGGATCAAGACATATGGAGATGGAGATGGAGCAGGAAATAGAGCTGGAGATGGAGCAAGATTGATAGCAGGAGATGGAGATTGAGAAGGAGCTGGAGATGCAACTGGAAATGTTTAGAGGGTTTTCCAGGTGTTTGCAAGTGTTTAGAGAGGTTTTGCGTGGTTTAGAGGGGTTTGGAGGGGATTAGAGGGGGGGGGGGGAGTTTAGTGGTTTACAGGGGGAGGAATATGGAGGGATTTGCGTTGATTTAGAGGTATTTACAGAGGTTTTGAGGGGTTTACAGGTGTTTCGCAGTGTTTACATGTGTTGAGAGAGGATTTGAGTGGTTTATTCGGGTTTGCAGGGTATTAGAGATGTTTAGAGGGGTTTACAGGTGTTTAGAGGGATTTATAATTTTTTTTAATTTATTTTATTTTTTATTTTTTTTTAATTATCTGCAAATACATAATAAAAATCATTTTGTTTGTTATAGTCATACATTATTAATATTATTTATATTAACAATTGTATCGTAATTGTACTTCTTTATATGTCTTTTAATTTTTATAAAGATAGAAATGTAGAAAAAACGAAAAATAAACAAAACAAGAATGGAGTATTGAACTGATTATGCATCATTGGAGCTATATCCGTGGGGTATAAAATATAATTCTTCATCTATTCCTTAATTCAGGTTTCAGCCAGGAAAGTGGTTCGTGCCGAACCAATTTGCCACTTCAAATATTCAATAAATGGGGACCATATCCTTATCAATAGTTCTTGTTTGTCCATTAAGACATATATTAATCTTTCCAAATGTAGGGTCTCCGACATTTCCATTGTCCACATTTTAATATAGGGCCTTTCCAGAATTTTAATATTAATTTATTAAACTATAATCGATAAATGTTCTTTGGTTCGTTGTGAATAATTAATTTGGTTCTAGTATTCCTAATATTATTAACTTTGAATCAGGGTCCAAATTGGTATTGACAACTTCTGAAATTATCTTAAAAATTTCCGTCCAAAAATTATTAACTTTTATACAGCTTACAAATGTGTGCGTAAGATTAGCCTCTAAGTGTCACAAACTGTGGCATTTATCACAAATAGGGGATACACATGGAAACATTCTGTTTAATTCGGTTTTTGAGTAATGCAATCTATGTAAAACTTTAAATTGTATTAAAGAGTGTCTAGCATTTAACGAACATATGTTGTAAGCTTTCATCCCGTATTTCTGGCCCTATTATTTGACCTAGTTCCCATGATTGCCTATGTTATAACTATAAGACATCAATTTTTCTGTGTTCGGATGTTTATTCAAGCATTCATCAAGAATTTTTGTCTTTCTATTTCAATAATCCTGTGTATTTGACTAAGCATTGTCTCGAATTTGTAGATATCTAAAGTAGTATTTTAAATGAAGGCCATAAATTTGTTGTAGTTCCTGAAATGAGAGAAAGGAATGTTTCCTATAGAGATCGCCCATCTTAATAATTCCGTCATTTATCCATTGCAAAAAACCTTTATCCATCACTGAGAGTTTAAATGTAACATTGTTTACAATGGGAAGGGATAGCGATAAACAATCCAATTTTAGCGTCTTCTTTAATTGTTTCCAAGTGCGTTCCACTGTCTATTATTGGGTTTTCTTTATAGGTTTTTTTTGCTTAATTTAGTATTAGCAAATAGAATAGACCCAATTTCAAAAGGTAAACAATCCTTTTTCCATTTTTAACCAATCTGGTTGTTTGTCCAGTTCTTCCAACCAGAAATTCATATCCAGTTGTTTATCCAGTTCTTCTAACCAGAAATTCATACAAGAATGATAATATGTATTTATGTATTAGTTATTAGGTACTAAACCCATCTAAACCCCTCTAAACTCATCTAAACCCCTCTAAACCACGCTAAAGCTCTATAACCACCTGCAAACACCGCTAAACCCCTCTAAGCCCATGTGGACCTCTCTAAACGCCTCTAAACTACCAGACTATTGTACTTACTTCTAACAAAAATAAACAAAAAAAAGGAATACAGGGATTTACAGGGGATTTACAGGGTATAGAGGGGTTTAGAGGGGTTTAGAGTGGGTTATAATGTTTGCGATGGGTTTGGAGGGATTTAGAGTGGGTTTAACGGGCTTTATAGGGGGTTAGAGGAGTTTAGGGGAATTTAGAGGGGTTTAAAAGGGTTTAATGGTCCACTTGGGTTTATAGGGGTTTAGATGGGTTTACACGGGTTTAGAGGGGTTTAGGGTGATTTACATGGGTTTAGAGGAGTTTATAAGGGTTTAGAGGGGTTTAGTGGATTTCGCGGACTTTATGCACAGTTTAGAGGGGTTTAGAGTGGCCCATATGGGTCTAGAGGGGTTTAGAGGGGTTTATAGGGGTTTGGAGGTGTTTGCAGGTGTATAGAGGGCATTTACAGGGGGTTAGAGTGGTTTATAGGCGGTCTAGAGGTGTTTGCAGCTGTTTATAGAGGTTTACAGTGGTTTCGAACGGTTTCGATGGGTTTAGATGGTGTACAGAAGTTTGCAGGGGATTAGAGGTGTTTAGAGGGGTTTAGGTGGGTTTATAGGGAGTTCAGAGGCGTTTAGAGTGGTCCACATGGGTTCAGAGTGGTTTAGAGGTGTTTGCAGGTGTTTATAGAGGTTTAAAGTGGTTATAGGTGTTTAGATGGTTTCACAGGGATTTGCAGGGGGTTTAGAGGGGTTTAGATGGGTTTAGAGGTGTTTGCAGGTGTTTAGAGTGGTTTAGAAGTGTTTATATGGTAGAGTGATTAACAGCGGTTTGGATGGGGTTTGCACGGTTTAGAGCGTTTACAGGGGGTTTATAGGGGTTTTGAGTGGTTTAGAAGGATTTACATGTGTTTAGAGGTAGGTTTTGAGGGGTTTACAGGTGTTTCCGGGTGCTTACAGTTGTTTAGAGAGGTTTTGTGTTGTATAGAGGGGTTTGCAGGGGACTAGAGATGTTTCGAGAGGTTTACATGGGTCTCGAGGGGTTTGGAGGGGATTAGAGAGGTCTGGATCGGTGCAGAGCGGTTTGGAGGTGTTTAGAGTGGTTTAGGTAGATTTAGTTGTTTACAGAGGTTTATAGATGTTTAGAGAGGTTTAGGGGGGTTTGGAAGGGTTTCGAGAGAGTTTAGAGGGGGTTGGATGGGGTCAGAGGGGTTTGGAGGAAGTTTGTAGCGGTTTATATGGGTTCACAGGGGTTAGAGGGATGTAGATGGGTTTAGAGGTATATACAGAGTTTTAGGGGGGTTTACAGGTGTTTCCGAGTGTTTACAGCTGTTTAGAGAGGTTCTGAGTGGTATAGATGGATTTGCAGGCGGATAGAGATGTTTGGAGGGGTTTAGAGGGGTTTACAGGGGTTTGGAAGCGGTTAGAGGTGTTAGAGTGGTTTAGGTGGGTTTGGAGTTGTTTAAAGGTTTATAGGTGTTTAGAGAGGGTTTACAGGGGTTTAGAAGTATTTACATGAGTTTAGAGGGGTTTAGATGGCTTTACAGGGATATAGAAGTGTTTAGGATGGGTTATATTGGGTTATAGGTGGTTTAGAGGGATTTACATGGGGTTTACAGGTTTATAGGGGTTTCGAGATTTAAAGGGATTTACATGGGGTAGAAGTAATTAGACAGGTTTTGACGTGTTTACATGTGTTTCCGGTTGTTTACAGGTGATTAGAGATGGATTTACAGGGGTTCAGAGGGATCTACAGGTTAGGGTTAGGGTTATAGGAGGTTTTGAGGGATCTACAGGTGTTTACATGGGATTAGAGATGATTAGGTTTACAGGGGTTTAGAGGGATTTGCAGAGAGTCAGAGGGGTTTACAGTGTTCAAGAGGGGGTTTGCAGATGTTTAGAGAGATTCCACGTGGTTTAGAGGGGTTCAGAGGGGTTTAGATGCTGTATAGCGGTTTAGAGGGATTTACAGAGGATTAGGGATGTTTAGAGGGGGTTCGATGGGTTTAGAGGGGTTTACAGCTATTTAGAGGGGGTTAGGGTGATTTCCAGGGGCTTAGAGGGATTTACAGGTGTTTAGAGGGATTTAGAGGTGTTTAGAAGGTTCTAGATAGGTTTAGAGGTGTTCAGAGGGGGTTAGAGCGGTTTGGGGAGATTTAGAGGGGTTTAAAGGGGTTTAGAGTGGTCCACAAGGGTTTAGAGGGGTTTAGAAGGGTTTACATGGGTTTAGAGGGTTTAGTGGACTTCGCGGGTTTATGCGGAGTTTAGAGGCGTTTAGAGTGGCCCACGTGGGTTTAAACTATAACACTATAACTAATGCACTAATACATAACGTCTATCACTAAAACTATAATAATATACCACGCGATAATAGACACGATACTAACACTATCATAACTGTGTAGCACAATGAAGCAGCACCAAACAGTATCAAACAGTACACTATACACTATAATACACCAATACACTATAAAACACGATAACACATTATAATACATTAGAATCCCATGATACGCTATAACACTCGCATTTTATAATTAACACTATAACGCACAGCACATAATAGTCAATACACAACAACACACTATAATACACTATAACGCATCACAATACACGCAAATAATATAACACATCCTATAACGCATTATCTCAGTTTAACACTTAATACCACACTGTAATACACAATAATACATTATAACACAAAACTATACACACTATAACACGCAGCAATGCACTGTTAGTACATTATAACACTACAATGCACTATAACACAGAATAACACATTGCTATAGAATATATTATAATACTACACTACAATACCCAATAACATTATTATACACAATCTCGCATTTAACAGTATAACGCAATAACACACTTCATCACATTATATCATAATCTGTGTAATATACTCACAATACACTATAACATACTATATATAAAATAATGCACTAACACTAACTAGCACAAAAACTATAATAATATAACAGCGATATCACACGATAATAGACGCGATAATAACACTATCATAACAGTGTAGCACTACGAAACAATACCAAACGGTATCAATCAATATCACAGTTTCACTTAATACACAAAATTATAACACAAAACTATACAGACGATAACACGCAACAATGCACTCTAACACACTAATAATGCACTACAACACATAACTATCATATTACGATACACATTATAATACGTTATAAGACGACAATGAACTATAACACGTTCTAACACATTGTAAGATTCTATAGCATTACACGACTAATATACACTCTAACGCAATATAAAACATTTTAACATGTTATAACACACTATGACACTTAGCACACTATAACACACTATAACGCACCATAACGCACTAAATATAAAATATACACACTTTAACACTTTCATATTGTAACACTATAACACGTTAAGGCACTATAATACACAATTATGTTATTATAATACACTATCCTATACTTGTGCTAAACGTTTACAGAAATCCCTATGCTAATATACACGTAAATACAGGGAAATGCAGTATTATACCACGCTATAATACACCATAACACGCTATAATACATAACAACAATACAACACATATTATGATATTATTATAATTAGGATAATACACACATAAAACAATAAAAGTATCTAGATAGTATTCTATGCTGTTCATAGTGTGTTCCATTGTCTTACAGTGTTATAGTGTTACACCAGATTCTAGTGAGTGGTATAGTGTGAAGCAGTGTGTGGCAGTTACTGTGTGTTGTGCGGTATTATAGTGTGCCATATGTATCACATCGTGTATTATATAGTTTATAGTATTATAAACTACTATAAACTACTATATAAAACGAAATAATTATGACAAATTTATAAACTATAATACCCTAACATACATTAATAACACTATAAATCAGTATCGCATTAAAAATGTATCACATATAAAATAATATAACACAGTATCACACTGTACCACTATAATCCAATTCATTATAATTATAAAATACTATAACCCACTTTGTAATACATTATAACACACTATAACGCTACAACAGTATAACACACCACAATAGTCCATACACAACAACACACTTTAACATTGTAACATATCATATAAAATATGCTAACACCTTCTAATACACACCACAATACTCACCATAAGCTATTACAATATAATATCACACATTACAATATAATATATACCACAATACACCGTCACAAACGCATCCCGCACTCACACATATAACAGAACAATATCAAACAATACAAAACACTATCACACGGTGTATCATACGCTATAATACACCAGTACACTACACGCTATAAGACACTATAATACATTAGGATATCATGATATACTATAACACACCGTAATACACGAAAGCAATATCACACTCTGTAACACATTATAACACTTAGAAACGCACTGTAATACGCAAGAATTCATTTTAACATTATAACACACTGACACGCAAAAATACAGTATAACACAGTAAACAGTATATATATAATAAAACACGACAACACATTATAATATACATTATAATACAATATAACACTATAATGCACTTTAAAACAGATTAAACACGTTCGAACACATTGCAATATACTTTCACGATCTATAATGCATTACACCACTAAAATACACTATAACGCAATACAATACATTTTAACACCGTATACACAATAACACAATATAACAATATAATACACTTTAACACTTTCAGACACCCTGTAATATACCATAACAATATAAGGAACAGGCACAATTTAATGCACAATTATGTTTATTATACTATACTATCCCATACATTGTACACTATATACGATACACGATAGTTCAACGGAATCAAGTTTCCCACTGTGAGGGAAGGCATCTTCTACCACATTATCACACCAAAATAGTCTACATATCAACATACTAACATTATAACATACTATATAAAACGATACACTACATGATAACAAAAGAAACACATTCTAACAATATATTACTATACTGTACAATATTTTACTATACCACTCTCGCAATTGACAAATTATAACAACACTAAATATTAAAACACACATTATGTCACGATATATCACTATAATAGAATAACACACGATTGCACACTACAATACACTAAAATATACAATAACACACTGTTGTAAACGAAAGCACACTAACTGTTGTCAAGCTTTATAGTTTCATCGTATTATAGTCATAGTGTTATAACAAATTCTTGTATGTTATGTTATCATGTTATGTGTGATATCGTGTTAGAGTGTATATATGTATTATATCGTATTAAGGTGTTATAATGTGTTAAATTATGGTTGTATCTCCAGATACAATTCCCGCTCCATCTATAGCTCTCGCTCCTGCTCCATCTCCACCTCCAGCTCTAGCTCCAGCTTCTACTCCATTATCACTCTTTCTCTAGCTCTATTTATCAAAATCTCTACCTCTCTACCTCGCTCTCTTTTTATCGCTATGTATCTGTATCTATATCTGTATCTCTAGCTCAAGCTCTCGCTTTCTCTCTCTATCTTCATTACCGGCATCTCGAGGAGCTCGAGCTCTACCTCGAGTATCTCTATCTCGACCTCTTTCTCAAGCTCTATCCCTATTTCGAGCTCTCTCTATCTCGAGCTTTATCTGGAAACTCCAGCTCGAGAATTTCGAAATCTATCTCTTGCGATAGCAAGCTCCATTTCTCTCGAAATCAATATTTATCTCGAGTAATTATCTCGCGCTTTATATCCTCTCTGTATCACGAGCTCTATTATTTCGAGCTCTATCTCTATCTCGAGCTCGACCTGCATCAAGTATCTCTATCTCTATCAATAGCTCTATCTCTATCTAGAGCTCAGTCCATCACGAGCTCCATCTATCTATACTTAGGCCGAGCTCGCACCTCGAGCTCCATCTATCTCGAGTATCTCCCTCGAATATTTCTATCCCGAGTATCTCTAACTCTCTCTATCTCGAGCCCCATCGAGCTCTATATACCGTTATATCTCGAGCATTATCTATTTTCTCTCTCGAGCTCTATCTCTATCTCGAGCTCTATCTCGAGTATCTCTATTTCTCGAGCTACCTCTATCACTATCTCGAGCTCTATACGTCTGTATTTCGAGTATATCTGTCGCGAGCTCTATCTCGTGCTCTATCTCGAGCTCTATGTCTATCTCGAGCTCTCTCTACCACATCACGAGTATAATGTAATAATAACACCCCATAACACAGTATAAATCTCCACCATCTCCAGTACTAGCTCCATCAGCAATCCAGCAGCAATTCCACCTCCTGTGGCATCTCCATCTCAAACTCTAGTTGCAGCTCTAGCTCCATATCTATCTCCACCTTCATCTCTATCTCCAGCTCAAGCTCAGGCTTAATCTCCAGCGGCACGTCCAGCTCCAATTCCAGCTCGAGCTCCATGTCCACGTCTATCTCCAGCTCCAGATCCATCCCAGGCTTCATGTCCTGCTCCATCTCCAGTTGCAGCTCCCTCCAGCTCAAGCTCAACTCCATCCCCAGTTCAGTCTCCAGCTCCTCCAGCTCTAGCTCCATCTCCAGCGCCTTCTCTAGCTCCAGATCCATCTCCATCTCTAGCTCTAGCTCTATGTCCAACGCCTCCAGCTCCAGCTCCTTCTCCATCTCTAGTGCATATTTAGCTTTAGTTTAGCTCTAGCTCTAGCTCTAGCTCCGCCTTCAGCTCCAGCTCTAGATCCATCTCAATCGCCAGGTCCAGCAATCGCTCCAATCCAAGCTACATCTACAGACCCTCTTCAGTTTCAGCTCTATCTCCAGCTCAATCCAGCTAGTTTAACTCTCTCCAGCTCTAGATCAGGCTTCATCTCCAGCTCCTTCTCCATTTCCAGCTCTAGCTCCATCTCAAGTTGCATCTCCAGCTCCATCTCGATCTCCTTCTCCAAATCTAGCTCAATTTCCAGCTCCATCTCTAGCTACATCTCCAGCTCAATCTCCTGCTCCATCTCCAGCGCCATCTCCAGCTCCTTCTTGTTCTATCTCTAGCTCAATCTACAGCTCCAGCTCAAGCTCCATTTCAATCGCCAGCTCTAACTCTAGCTCCACCTCAAGCTCCATCTCCAGTTCCAACTCTTGCTCCATATCCAGCTCTATCTCCAGCTGACTCCAGCTCCAATTTAACTCAACCTAGCTCTAGATCTTGCTCCACCTCCAGCTCTATCTCCAGCTCTAGCTACAGCTCCATTTCCAGCTTCAGCTCTGGCTCCAACTCCCGCTATAGCTCTAGCTCAACCTCCAGCTACACCTCCAACTGTACTAGCTAGAGCACAATTTCCAGTCCCATCTCCAGCTCAATCTCCAGCTCAGGCTCCATCTCTAGCACGAGCACGTGCTCTACCTCTGCCTCCAGCTCCATCTCCAGCACTAGCTTGCACTAGATCTCCAGATCTAGCTCCATCTCCATCTCCATTCCCATCTCCAGCTCCAGCGCTAACTCAATCTTCAGCTCTTGCTCTAGCTCGATCGCTTGATCCAGCTCTAGCTCCATCTCAGGCTCCATCCCCAGACCTAGCTTTAGCCCCGTCGCCAGATGCAGCTCAAACCCCATGTCCAGCTCAAACTCCAGCTCTAGCTCTAGTAGCTGTACTGGCTGCAGCTCCATCTCCAGTTCCGTCTCCAGCTCCATCTCCAGCTCTTCCTCGAGCGCCAATTCTAGCTCCAGCTCTAGCCATAGCTCCATCTCCAGATCAATCTCAAGATCTAGCTGTAGCTCCATCTCCTGCTCCAGCTTTCACTCCATCTCAAGCTCCATCAACAGCTCTAGCTCTATCTCCAGATCCACCTCGAGCTCGATTTCCAGCTCCAGCTCTAGGTCCATCTCCATCTCCAGCTCCAGATCAATCTCCAGCGCCATCTCCTATTCTAGCTCGAGCTCCATCTCCAGTTTCATCTCTATCTCCAGCAGCTCCATCACCAGCTCCGACTCTACCTTCATCTTCAGCTCCATCTCTAGCTCCATCTCCAGCTGCATCTCTAGCTTCATCTCCAGCTCGATCTCCTGATCCACCTCCAGTTGCAGCTCCTTCCAGCTCCAGCTCTACTCCATCTACAGCTCCATCTCTAGCTTCATCTCCAGCTCGATCTCCTGCTCCACCTCCAGTTCCAGCTCCAGCTCTAATCCATCTACAGCTCAGTCTCCAGCTCCTGCAGCTCTTGCTCTATCTCCATCTCCAGCAGCAGCTCTAGTTTCATCCCAAGCTCCATCTCCAGGCGCGGCTCCAGCTCTAGCTCCATCTCCAGCTCTATCTCCAGTTCAATCCAGCTATAGTTTAACTGCAGCTCTAGCTTCAGAGCAGGAGATGGAACTGGAGCGGGAGCTAGAGATTGAGATGGGTATGGAGATGGAGATGGGGCTGGGGATGGAACTGGAGCTAGAGCTGGAGATGGAGATGGAGCTGGAAACGAAGCTGGAGCTGGAGCTTGAGCGAACTCAAGATGGAACTAGAAATGGAGCTGGAGCCTGAGGTGCAGAGAGAGATAAAGAAGGAGCTCGCGAAACAATAGAGGTGGAGCTAATTATGGAGATGGAGCTCCTGGAGATCGACCTGGAGGTGCGGGAGATGGAGCTGGAGATGGAACTGGGGATGGAGCTGGAGCTAGAGCAGGAGCTGGAATTGGACATGGAGGAAGAGCTGGAGATCGAGTTGCAGCTGGAGCTAGAGCTAGAGCTTGAGATGGTGCTGGAGATGGAGCTGGAGTCTGAGCCAGAGCTGGAGCTGGAAATAGAGCTATAGATGGAGCTAGATGGTGCTGGAGATGGAGCTACAGATTGGACTGGAGCTAAAGCTGGAGCTGGAGCTAGAACTGGAGGTGGTGCTGGATCTGGAGCTGGAAATGGAGCGGAAGATGGAATAAGAGATGGAGTTAGACCTGGAGCTAGAGCTGGTGAAGGAGCTGGAACTGGAGCTGGAGCTGAAGCTGGAGCTGTAGATGGAGATGGGCCTGGAAATAGAGGTGAAGCTGGAGCTTGACATGGAGCTGGAGCTGGAACTGGAGATTCTGGACATGAAGCTAGAGCTGGAGGAGCTGGAGATAGAGCTTGAAGTAGAACAGGATATGCTGGAGATGGATACAGAGATAGAGTTGACGCTAGATTATGAACTGTAGATTGAGAAGAAACTAAAGCTGAAGATGGGTTTGGAGATGGAGATGGCGTTACAGCTGAAGATGCAGCTGGAGATAGTGTTGGTGCTGGATATGGTGCTGGTGCTGGATATAGAGCTGGAGCTGGAGGTGGATCTGGCGATTGGGCATGAGATGGAGCCAGAGCTAGGTGGAGATGGAGATAGAGCTAGAGTAGCGGATGTGGAAATGTGGAAGAGCTGGAGCTGGAGATGGTGATGGCGATGGAGATGGAGCTGGAGGTGGATCTGGAGATGGAGATAGAGCTGGAGCTAGAGGTAGATCTGGACATGGGGATGGAGATGGAGCTAGAGCTGGAGAAGGAGGTAGGGCTGGAGCTGCAGATGTGGCTGGAATAGAGATAGAGCTAGAGTTGGAGCTGGACTTGGACCTGGCGATGGAGCTGGAGTTTGAGTTGTAGCTGGAGATGGAGCTCGAGCTGGTGCTGGTGCTGGTGATGGAGTTTGAGACGGAGCTGGAGCTAAAGATGTAGCTAGACTCGGAGATGGACCTGGAGGTGCGGGAGATGGAGGTGGAACAGGGGATGTTCCATCTGTTGGAGCTGGAGTTCCATCACCAGCTCAATCTCCATCTCCAGTGCTGGAGCTCCGGCTGGAGATGTAACAGGGGATGGAGATGAAGCTGGAGAAGGAGCTTGAGATGGAGATAGAAGTGGAGATTGAGTTGGAGCTGGAGATAGAGATGAAGCTGGAGATGGAGCTCGAGCTGGTGCTGGTGATGGAGACAGAGATGTATGCTAGAGATGGAGCTGAAGATAGAGATGGACCTAAAGCTGAAGCTGTGGCTGGAACTGGAGATGGAGTTAGAGCTAAAGATGCAGCTGGAGATAGAGCTAGAGCTGGAGATGGCATGGAGCTAGATGTAGAGTTTGAGCTAGATCTGGCGATTTGGCAGGAGATGAAACCAGAGTTGGAGATGGAGATGTAGCTGGAAATGGAGCTGGAGATGGATTTGGTGATGCAGCTAGAGCTGGAGATGGAGCTGGAGGTGGATATGGAGATGGAGGTGGAGATGACGCTGGAAATGGAGGTAGAGCTGGGGATGGAGCTAGAGCTAGAGCTAGAACTGGAGCTGGAGCTAGAGCTGGAGGTGGTGCTGGAGCTGGAGCTGGAAATGGAGCGGAAGATGGAATAAGAGATGGAGTTAGACCTGGAGTTAGAGCTGGTGAAGGAGCCGGAACTGGAGCTAGAGCTAAAGCTGGAGCTGTAGATGGAGATGGGCCTGGAAATAGAGGTGAAGCTAGAGCTTGACATGGAGCTGGAGCTGGAGCTGGAGATTCTGGACATGAAGCTAGAGCTGGAGGAGCTGGAGATGGAGCTTGAGGTAGAACAGGAGATGTTGGAGATGGATACAGAGATAGAGCTGACGCTAGATTATCAACTGTAGATTGAGATGAAACTAAAGCTGAAGATGGGTTTGGAGATGGAGATGGCGTTACAGTTGAATATGCAGCTGGAGATAGTGTTGGTGCTGGATATAGAGCTGGAGCTGGAGGTGGATCTGGCGATTGGGCAGGAGATGGAGCCAGAGCTAGGTGGAGATGGAGATAGAGCTAGAGTAGCGGATGTTGAAATGTGGAAGAGCTGGAGCTAGAGATAAAGATTGAGCTAGACTCGGAGATGGTCCTGGAGGTGCGGGAGATGGCGATGGAACAGGGGACGTTCCATCTGTTGGAGCTGGAGTTCCATCACCAGCTCCATCTCTATCTCCAGTGCTTGAGCTCGAGTTGGTGCTGGTGCTGGTAATGGAACAGGGGATGGAGATGAAGCTGGAGATGGCACTGGAGCTACAGATGGATCTGGAGCTAGGAGATGGAGCTGGAACTAAATCTGGAGGTGGACCTGAAAATTGTGCCTTAGATGTTGCTGGAGATGGAGCTGGAGGTGGTGCTGGGGATGGTGCTGGAGATGGAGCTGGAGCTTTTGTCTGAGGCAGAGATAGAGCTAGAGATGGCGCTAGAGATGCAACTGGAGAGGAAACTGGTTGAGCTGGAGATAGAGCTGGAGCTGGAGCTAGAGAGATAATGAAACGGAGCTGCAGAAAAAGATAGTGGAGCTAGAGATAAAGATGGAGTAAGACTCGGAGATGGTCCTGGAGGTGCGGGAGATGGAGGTGGAACAGGCGATGTTCCATCTGCTGGAGCTGGAGTTCCATCACCAGCTCCATCTCCATCTCCAGTGCTGGAGCTCCAGCTGGAGATGGAACAGGGGATGGAGATGTAGCTGGAGATGGAGCTTGAGATGGAGATAGAAGTGGAGTTTGAGTTGGAGCTGGAGATAGAGATGGAGCTGGAGATGGAGCTCGAGCTGGTGCTGGTGGAGATCGAGATGGAGATGGAGCTGGAGATGGCTCTGGAGATGGAGCTGGAGATGGAACTGGAGCTACAGATGAATCTGGTGCCAGGAGATAGAGCTGGAACTAAATCTGGAGGTGGACCTGAAAATTGTGCCTGAGATGTTGCTGGAGATGGGGCTGGAGCTGGTGCTGGGGATGGTACTGGAGATGGAGCTGGAGCTTATGTCTGAGGCAGAAATTGAGCTAGAGATGGCGCTGGAGATGCAACTGGAGAGGAAACTGGTTGGGCTGGAGATAGAGCTGGAGCTGGAGCTAGAGAGATAATGAAACGGAGCTGCAGAAAAAGATAGTGGAGCTAGAGATAAAGATGGAGTTAGACTCGGAGATGGTCCTGGAGGTGCGGGAGATGGAGGTGGAACAGGCGATGTTCCATCTGTTGGAGCTGGAGTTCCATCACCAGCTCCATCTCAATCTCCAGTGCTGGAGCTCCAGCTGGAGATGGAACAGGGGATGGAGATGAAGCTGGAGATGGAGCTTGAGATGGAGATAGAAGTGGAGTTTGAGTTGGAGCTAGAGATAGAGATGGAGCTGGAGATGGAGCTCGAGCTGGTGCTGGTGATGGAGCTTGAGACGGAGCTGGAGCTAAAGATGGAGCAAGAGCTGGAGATGGAGACAGAGATGTATGCTAGAGATGGAGATGAAGATAGAATATGTGCTCTAGATTGAGATGAATCTAAAGCTGAAGCTGTGGCTGGAACTGGAGATGGAGTTAGAGTTAGAAATGCAGCTGGAGATAGTGCTGGAGATGGCATGGAGCTGGATGTAGAGTTTGAGCTAAATCTGGCGATTGGGCAGGAGATGAAGCCAGAGCTAGAGTTGGAGATGGAGATGTAGCTGGAAATGGAGCTGGAGATGGACCTGGCGATGCAGCTAGAGCTGGAGATGGAGGTGGAGGTGGATATGGAGATGGAGGTGGAGATGACGCTGGAAATGGAGGTAGAGCTGGGGATGGAGCTAGAGTTAGAACTGGAGCTAGAGCTAGTGCTAGAACTGGAGCTAGAGTTGGAGATGGAGATGGAGCTAGATCTGAGATGGACCTGAAGATGGTGCCTGAGATGTACCTGGAGATGGCGCTGGAGCTGATATCTGAGGTAGATATGGAGCTAGAGATGGCCGGAGATGCAAATGGAGAGGGAACAGGAGGTTGAGGTGGAGAGAGAGCTGGAGCTGGAGCTAGAGAGAGAAGGAATTGGAGCTGTAGAAAAATATAGTGGAGCCAGAGATAAAGATGGAGCTGGACTCCGAGATAGTCCTGGAGGTGCGGGAGCTGGAATAGGGATAGCTGGAATAGAGATAGAGCTAGAGTTGGAGCTGGAGTTGGACCTGGCGTTGGTGCTGGAGGTGGATCTGGAGTTGGATATGGAGATGGAGCTGGAGATGGCTCTGGAGATGGAGCTGGAGCTGGTGCTGGGGATGGTGCTGGAGATGGAGCTGGAGCTGAAGTCTGGGGTAGAGATGGAGCTAGAGATGGCGCTGGAGATGCAACTGGAGAGGAAACTGGAGGTTGAGCTGGAGATAGACCTGGAGCTGGAGCTAGAGAGATAATGAAATGGAGCTGCAGAAAAATATAGTGGAGCTAGAGATAAAGATGGAGCTAGACTCGGAGGTGCGGGATATAGATCTGGAGCTCGAGCTGGAGATGGAACTGTAGATCGAGCTTGAGATGGAGATGGAAGTGGAGTTTGAGTTGGAGCTGGAGATAGAGGTGCAGATGGAAATGGAGTGGAAGATGGAACTAGAGATGGAGAGGAAGATGGACGTAGAGCTGGAGATAGAGCTGGAGCTAGAGATGGATTTGGAGCTAGACTTGTAGCTGGAGCTAAAGCTTGAGGTGGATCTAGAGCTGGAGCTTGAGTTGGAGCTGGTGCTGGAGCTGGAGATGGAGCGGGAGATGGACCTGGGGATCGAGTTGGACATTGAGCTAGAGCTGGTGATGTAGCTGGAAATGGAGCTGTAGATGGCGATGGGCCTGGAAATAGAGCTGGAGCTGGAGCTTGACATCGAGCTGGATCTGGAGCTGGAGATTCTGGACATGAAGCTTGAGCTGGAGGAGCTGGAGGTGGAGCTTGAGGTAGAACAGGAGTTGCTGGAGATGGAGATAGAGATAGAGCTGACGCTAGATTATCAGCTGTAGATTGAGATGAACCTCAAGCTGAAGATGGTGCTGCAGCTGGAGATGGAGTTAGAGCTGAAGATGCAGCTGGAGATAGTGCTGGTGCTGGATGTGGTGCTGGGGCTGGATATAGAGCTGGAGCTGGAGGTGGACCTGGCGATTGGGCAGGAGATGGACCCAGAGGTAGGTGGAGATGGAGATACAGCTAGAGTAGCGGATGTGGAAATGTATCTAGAGCTGGAGCTGGAGATGATGATCGAGATGGAGATGGAGCTGGAGCTTATGCCTGAGGCAGAGATAGAGCTAGAGATGGCGCTGGAGATGCAACTGGAGAGGAAACTGGTTGAGCTGGAGATAGAGCTGGAGCTGGAGCTAGAGAGATAATGACACGGAGCTGCAGAAAAAGATAAAGATGGAGTTAGACTCGGAGATGGTCCTGGAGGTGCGGGAGATGGAGGTGGAACAGGCGATGTTCCATCTGTTGGAGCTGGAGTTCCATCACCAGCTTTATCTCCATCTCCAGTGCTGGAGCTCCAGCTGGAGATGGAACAGGGGATGGAGATGAAGCTGGAGATGGAGCTTGAGATGGAGATTGAAGTGGAGTTTGAGTTGGAGCTAGAGATAGAGATGGAGCTGGAGATGGAGCTCGAGCTGGTGCTGGTGATGGAGCTTGAGACAGAGCTGGAGCTAAAGATGGAGCTAGAGCTGGAGATGGAGACAGAGATGTATGCTAGAGATGGAGATGAAGATAGAATATGAGCTCCAGATGAGATGAACCTAAAGCTGAAGCTGTGGCTGGAACTGGAGATGGAGTTAGAGTTAGAGATGCAGCTGGAGATAGAGCTGGAGATGGCATGGAGCTGGATGTAGAGTTTGAGCTAGATCTGGCGATTGGGCAGGAGATGAAGCCAGAGCTAGAGTTGGAGATGGCGATGGAGCTGGAGTTGGAGCTGGAGATGGACCTGGTGATGCAGCTAGAGCTGGAGATGGAGGTGGAGGTGGATATGGAGATGGAGGTGGAGATGACGCTGGAAATGGAGGTAGAGCTGGGGATGGAGCTAGAGCTAGAAGCTAGAACTGGAGCTAGAGTTGGAGATGGAGATGGAGCTAGATCTGGAGATGGACCTGAAGATGGTGCCTGAGATGTACCTGGAGATGGAGTTGGAGCTGATATCTGAGGTAGATATGGAGCTAGAGATGGCTGGAGATGCAAATGGAGAGGGAACAGGAGGTTGAGGTGGAGAGAGAGCTGGAGCTGGAGCTAGAGAGAGAAGGAATTGGAGCTGTAGAAAAATATAGTGGAGCTAGAGATAAAGATGGAGCTGGACTCCGAAATAGTCCTGGAGGTGCGGGAGCTGGAATAGGGATAGCTGGAATAGAGATAGAGCTAGAGTTGGAGCTGGAGTTGGACCTGACGTTGGAGCTGGAGGTGGAGCTGGAGTTGGAGATGGAGATGGAGCTGGAGAAGGCTCTGGAGATGGAGCTGGAGCTGGTGCTGGGGATGGTGCTGGAGATGGAGCTGGAGCTGAAATCTGGGGTAGAGATGGATCTAGAGATGGCGCTGGAGATGCAACTGGAGAGGAAACTGGAGGTTGAGCTGGAGATAGACCTGGAGCTGGAGCTAGAGAGATAATGAAATGGAGCTGCAGAAAAATATAGTGGAGCTAGAGATAAAGATGGAGCTAGACTCGGAGGTGCGGGATATAGATCTGGAGCTCGAGCTGGAGATGGAACAGGGGCTGGAGATGCAGCTGCAGATTGAGCTTGAGATGGAGATGTAAGTGGAGTTTGAGATGGAGCTGGAGATAGAGGTGCAGATGGAAATGGAGTGGAAGATGGAACTAGAGATGGAGAGGAAGATGGACGTAGAGCTGGAGATAGAGCTGGAGCTAGAGATGGATTTGGAGCTAGACTTGTAGCTGGAGCTAAAGCTGGATGTGGATCTAGAGCTGGAGCTTGAGTTGGAGCTGGTGCTGGAGCTGGAGATGGAGCGGGAGATGGACCTGGTGATCGAGCTGGACATTGAGCTAGAGCTGGTGATGTAGCTGGAAATGGAGCTGAAGATGGCGATGGGCCTGGAAATAGAGCTGGAGCTGGAGCTGGAGATTCTGGACATGAAGCTAGAGCTGGAGGAGCTGGAGGTGGAGCTTGAGGTAGAACAGGAGTTGCTGAAGATGGAGATAGAGATAGAGCTGACGCTAGATTATCAGCTGTAGATTGAGATGAACCTAAAGCTGAAGATGGTGCTGCAGCTGGAGATGGAGTTAGAGCTGAAGATGCAGCTGGAGATAGTGCTGGTGCTGGATGTGGTGCTGGGGCTGGATATAGAGCTGGAGCTGGAGGTGGACCTGGCGATTGGGCAGGAGATGGACCCAGAGGTGGGTGGAGATGGAGATACAGCTAGAGTAGCGGATGTGGAAATGTATCTAGAGCTGGAGCTGGAGATGGTGATGGAGATGGAGATGGAGCTGGAGATGGAGATGGAGCTGGAGATGGAGCTGGAGCTACAGATGGATCTGGATCTAGGAGATAGAGCTGGAACTAAATCTTCTCTCTCTAGCTCCAGCTCCAGCTCTCTCTCCACCTCAACCTCCTGTTCCCTCTCCATTTGCATCTCCAGCCATCTTTAGCTCCATAACTACCTCAGATATCAGCTCCAGATCCATCTCATATCCAGCTCCATTCCCAGCACCAGCTCCAGCTCCATCTCCAGGTACCTCAGGCACCATCTTCAGGTCCATCTCCAGATCTAGCTCCAGTTCTAGCACTAGCTCTAGCTCCAGTTCTAGCACTAGCTCTAGCTCCAGTTCTAGATCTAGCTCTAGCTCCAGTTCTAGCTCTAGCTCTAGCTCCAGTTCTAGCTCTAGCTCTAGCTCCACCCCCAGCTCTACCTCCATTTCCAGCGTCATCTCCACCTCCATCTCCATATCCACCTCCAGCTCTATCTCCAGCTCTAGCTGCATCACCAGGTCCATCTCCAGCTCCAACTCCAGCTCCATCGCCAGATCCATCTCCAGCTCCATTTCCAGCTACATCTCCATCTCCAACTCTAGCTCTGGCTTCATCTCCTGCCCAATCGCCAGATGTAGCTCAAACTCTACATCCAGCTCCATGCCATCTCCAGCTCTATCTCCAGCTGCATCTCTAGCTCTAACTCTAGCTCTAACTCGATCTCCAATTCCAGCCACAGCTTCAACTTTAGGTCCACCTCAATCTAGAGCTCATATTCTATCTTCAGCTCCATTTCTAGCATACATCTCTGTCTCCATCTCCAGCTCTAGCTCCGTCTCAAGCTCCATCACCAGCTCGAGCTCCATCTCCAGCTCCATCTCTATCTCCAGCTCCAACTCAAACTCCACTTCTATCTCCATCTCAAGCTCCATCTCCAGCTTCATCTCCATCCTGCACTGGAGCTCCAGCACTGGAGATGGAGATGGAGCTGGTGATGGAACTCCAGCTCCAACAGATGGAACATCCCCTGTTCCACCTCCATCTCCCGCACCTCCAGGATCATCTCCGAGTCTAGCTCCATCTTTATCTCTAGCTCCACTATCTTTTTCTGCAGCTCCATTTCATTATCTCTCTAGCTCCATCTTTATGAAGTTAAAGCTAATGCTGGAGCAGGAGATGGAGCTAGAGCTAGATGTGGATATGTTGTTAAAATAGAGCTGGCGTGAGCTAGAGGTGGAGTTTGAGATGCATCTGCAGGGAGCTAGAGCTGGAGCTTTAGCTGGATATGGCGCTTGAGATGGAGCTTGAGGGAGCTAGAGCTAGAGCTGGAAATGCAGCTAGAGTTAGAGATAGTGCTGGAAATGGAGATGAAGCTGGAGGTAGAGCCAGAGCTGGAGATGGAGCTGGAGAGGGGACTGAAGATGGAGCTTTAGCTAGTGTAGCTGGAGGTGGAGCTGGAGTAGAGCTGGAGCTGGAGATGGAGCTAGAGCTAAAGCTGGAAATTGAGCTGTAGCTAGAGCTGGAGATAGAGCTGGAGATGGAGCAAGAGCTAGAGCTAGGTCGAGTTAAATTGGAGCTGGAGTCAGCTGGAGATAGAGCTGGATATGGAGCAAGAACTGGAACTAATGGAGCTTGAGGTGGAGCTAGGGTTAGAGCTGGCGATTGAAATGGAGATGGAGCTTGAGCTGGAGCTGTAGATGGAGCTAGAGATAGAACGAGAAGGGGCTGGAGATGGCGCTGGAGATGGAGCAGGAGATGGAAGTGGAGATGGAGCTAGAGATGCAACTGGAGATGGAGATAGAGCTGGAACTGGAGAAGGAGCTGGAGATGAAGCCTGGTCTAGAGCTGGAGATGGAGTGAAACTGTAGCTGGATTGAGCTGGAGATAGAGCAAGAGCTGGTGCTGGTCAAAGCTGGGGATGGAGCTAAAGATGTACCTGCAGATTGAGCTAGATCTGGAGCTGGAGATGGAAATTGAGATGGTTGGAGATGGAGCTGGAACTGAAGATGGAGATGGAACTAGAGCTGGAGATGAAGTTAAAGCGAGTGCTGGAGATGGAGCTAGAGCTAGAGCTGGAGATGGTGTTTAAATAGAGCTGGAGTGAGATGGAGATGGAGTTTGAGATGCATCTGCAGGGAGCTGGAGCTTTAGCTGGATATGGATCAAGAGATAAGGAGATGGAGATGGAGCAGGAGATAGAGCTGGAGATGGAGCAAGATGTATAGCAGGAGATGGAGATTGAGATGGAGCTGGAGATGCAACTGGAAATGTTTAGAGGGTTTTCCAGGTGTTTGCAAGTGTTTAGAGAGGTTTTGTGTGGTTTAGAGGGGTTTGGAGGGGTTTAGAGGGGATTAGAGGGGAGGGAGTTTAGAGTGGTTTACAGGGGGAGGAATATGGAGGGATTTGCGTTGATTTAGAGGTATTTACAGGTGTTTCGCAGTGTTTACATGTGTCGAGAGAGGATTTGAGTGGTTTATTGGGGTTTGCAGGGTATTAGAGATGTTTAGAGGGATTTACAGGTGTTTAGAGGGATTTATAATTTTTTTTAATTTATTTTATTTTTTGATTTTTTTTAAATTATCTGCAAATACATAATAAAAATCATTTTGTTTGTTATGGTCATACATTGTTAATATTATTTATATTAACAATTGTATTGTAATTGTACTTCTTTATATGTCTTTTAATTTTTATAAAGATAGAAATGTAGAAAAAACGAAAAATAAACAAAACAAGAATGGAGCATTGAACTGATTATGCATCATTGGAGCGATATCCGTGGGGTATAAAATATAATTCTTCATCTATTCCTTAATTCAGGTTTCAGCCAGGAAAGTGGTTCGTGCCGAACCAATTTGCCACTTCAAATATTCAATAAATGGGGACCACATCCTTATCAATAGTTCTTGTTTGTCCATTAAGACAAATCTTAATCTTTCCAAATGTAGGGTCTCCGACATTTCCATTGTCCACATTTTAATATAGGGCCTTACCAGAATTTTAATATTAATTTATTAATCTATAATCGATAAATGTTCTTTGGTTCGTTGTGAATAATTGATTTGGTTCTAGTATTCCTAATATTATTAACTTTGAATCGGGGTGAAAATTGGTATTGACAACTTCTGAAATTATCTTAAAAATTTCCGTCCAAAAATTATTAACTTTTATACAGCTTACAAATGTGCGTAAGATTAGCCTCTAAGTGTTAGAGGGGATACACATAGAAACATTCTGTTTAATTCGGTTTTTGAGTAATGCAATCTATGTAAAACTTTAAATTGTATTAAAGAGTGTCTAGCATTTAACGAACATATGTTGTAAGCTTTCATCCCGTATTTCTGGCCCTATTATTTGACCTAGTTCCCATGATTGCCTATATTTTTCCGTCATGGGTGCATCATTATCCAATAAAATGTTATAACTATAAGATATTATTTTTTCTGTGTTCGGATGTTTATTCAAGCATTCATCAAGAATTTCTGTCTTTCTATTTCAATAATCCTGTGTATTTGACTAAGCATAGTCTCTAATTTGTAGATATCTAAAGTAGTATTTTGAATGAAGCCCATAAATTTGTTGTAGTTCCTGAAATGAGAGAAAGGAATTTTTCCTATAGAGATCGCCCATCTTAATAATGCTGTGATTTATCCATTGCAAAAATCTTTATCCATCACTGAGGGTTTAAATGTAACATTGTTTACAATGGTGATAGTGGTAAACAATCCAATTTTAGCGTCTTCTTTAATTGTTTCCAAGTGCATTCCACTGTCTATTATTGGGTTTTCTTTATAGTTTTTTTTGGCTTAATTTAATAGAATCGACCCAATTTCAAAAGGTAAACAATCATCCTTTTCCATTTTTAACCAATCTGGTTGTTTGTCCAGTTTTTCCAACCAGAAATTCATATTTTTAATGCCCAATAATAAAACATACAATTTGGTAGTGCTAAACCTCCATTTATTTTTGATTTACATAAGTAAATTTATTCTGTGGTTCTTATAATCCCATATAAAGTTGATGACTATAGAGTCAACCTTCATAAAAAAAATTTTTGAGAGGTATATCGGGATTAATTGAAAAAGGTACAATAATTGCGGTAGAAAAGTCATTTTTATCGCATTAGTTCTACCCAACATCGAAATAGGTGGGATTTACAAATGATTAGAGCGATTTAGAGCGATTTATAGGGGATTTATAGGGGTTTAGAGGGGGTTAGAGGGTTTTAGATGGGTTTGGAGGGATTTAGAGGGGTTTACAGATGTTTCCAGGTGTGGAGAGATGTTTAGAGATGTTTAGAGGTTTAGTGTGTTTTAGTGTTAGAGGTGTTTAGAGGAGTATTTCCTGAGGCGTTTTAGGTATTTGCAGGGGATGTTTAGTGGTGTTTAGAGGGAGTTGCTGTGGGTTAGAGGGATTTAGCGGGGTTTATACGCGGTTTAGAGGTGTTTGCTGGTGTTTATAGAGGTTTAAAGTGGTTTAGAGGGGTTTCGATGGGTTTAGATGGTGTACAGGGGTTTGCAGGGCATTAGAGGTGTTTCGAGAGGTTTAGGTGGGTTTGAGGGCTTTATAGGGAGTTCAGAGGCGTTTAGTGGTCCACATGGGTTTAGAGGGGTTTACATGGGGTATATGTTTAGAGATGTTTTCATAGGTTTCCAGGTGTTTACATGGGGTGTCGAGTGCTTTATAGGGGTTTATTGGGGATTAGAGGGGTTTGCATGAGTTTGGAGGGGTGTAGAGGGATTTACATGGGGTAGAGGATTTTTACAGACGTTTTGAGGGGTTTACAGGTGTTTCCGGGTGTTTACATGTGTTTAGAGTGGTTTAGAGTGGTTTGCTGGGGTTTAGAGATGTTTATAGGGTTTTACATGTGTTTAGTGTGGAATAGAGGGATTTCTGCCCAACAGGTAGATTGGATACGAATGGAGAAAGAGGATTGTTCCCCTTATAATATAGGAGCGATCCTTCTTTCCCCGATGAAACTGAACAATGCAATATACAAGAAGAATCCAATTATTCGTAGTATAATACGAATTTGGAAACAAATAAAATTAACTTTAAAATTAAGAAAATTATCCCTTCTTTCTCCAATCCCTCATTCAAACCATCCATTATTGATAAAACGTTTATCCATTGGGAAAGAATAGGAATTAAAACGATGGGAGATATTTATGAAATGGGAAAACTTTTATCATTCCAACAATTACAACTAAAATATAATTTGAAAAGTAATCAATATTTCAAATACCTTCAAATTCAAGATTATTTGAAAAAGTATATACAAGGATATCAAACTTTAACCCCAGATCTGTTGGAGGAAGGAATGAATAGAAAGGCAGAATCAAGCAATTTAATATCTTATATAATATAATTCTAAATATAGAAACACCAACGACAGAGGCAATTAGGAGACTGGGAACAAGAGTTATTGATAAAAATTCCGAACGATAGGTGGGATAAACATTTATTATATGTAAATATTTATTATATGTGTAATGTTCAATGAATGTAAGACATAACCTAATTCAATTAAAATTTTTACATAGATTATATTATTCGAAACAAGACTGAATAAAATATTTTCAAATGTTTCCCCCATCTGCGACAAATGTCTAACTCAAACGCACATTCTTTTGTCTCTTGTACAAAACTGTATTATTTTGGAATTAATTTTTTGGAATGTTTACAAAACTATTTAACACAAAATTGAACCCCAATACCGAATTGATTATCATTGGATCAAAGGAAGAGGGAAGTAAACTAACTATATTCCAAGAAGCTATATTCCAAGAAGCTTTAGAGGGGTTTTTAGGGATTTGCAGGTGTTTGCAGGTGTATAGAGGGCATTCACAGGGGTTTAGAGGGGTTTATAGGCCGTCTAGAGATTTAGGGATTTGCAGGTGTTTGCAGCTGTTTATAGAGGTTCAGAGTGGTTTAGAGCGGTTTCGATGGGTTTAGATGGTGTACAGAAGTTAGAGGTGTTTAGAGGGGTTTACGTGGGTTGATAGGGAGTTCCGAGGCGTTTAGAGTGGTCCAAATGGGTGGTTTAGAGGGGTTTATATGGGGTATTGGGGTTTAGATTGTTTCACAGGGATTTGCAGGGGTTTAGAGGGGTTTAGATGGGTTATAGGTGTTTGCAGGTGTTTAGAGTGGTTTAGAAGTGTTGAGAGGGGTTTAGATGGTAGAGTGATTAACAGCGGTTTGGGTGGGATTTAGAGTTTTACAGACGTTTACAGGGGTTTATAGGGGTTTTGAGTGGTTTAGAAGGATTTACATGTGTTTAGAGGTAGGTTTTTGAGGGGTTTACAGGTGTTCCCGGGTGCTTACAGATGTTTAGAGAGGTTTTGTGTTGTATGGAGGGGTTTGCAGGGGATTAGAGATGTTTAGAGAGGTTTACATGGGTTTCGAGGGGATTGGAGGGGATTAGAGAGGTCTGGATCGGTGCAGAGCGGTTTGGAGGGGTTGGAGGTGTTTAGAGTGGTTTAGGTAGATTTAGGTTGTTAACAGAGGTTTATAGATGTTTTAGAGAGGTTTAGAGGGGGTTGGAAAGGTTTCGATGGAGAGTTTAGAGGGGGTGGAGGGGGTCAGAAGTGTTTGGAGGGGAGTTTAACGGTTTATATGGGTTCACAGGGGGGTTGCATGGGTTTGGAGGGGGTTAGAGGGATGTAGATGGGGTTAGAGGTATTTTAAGGGGGGTTTACAGGTCTTTCCGAGTGTTTACAGGTGTTTAGAGAGGTTTTGAGTGGTATAGATGGATTTGCAGGCGGTTAGAGATGTTTAAAGGGGTTTGCAGGGGTTTAGAGGGGTTTGGAAGGGGTGAGAGGTGTTAGGTGCATTTAGAGTTGTTTAAAGGTTTATCGGTGTTTAGAGAGGTTTACATGGGTTTACAGGGGGTTAGAAGTATTTACATGAGAGGGGTTTACAGTATTCAAGAGGGGGTTTGCAGAGGTTCCGCGTGGTTTAGAGGGGTTCAGAGGGGTTTAGATGCTGTATAGCGGTTTAGAGGGATTTGCAGAGGATTAGGGATGTTTAGAGGGGTTTCGAGGGGTTTAGAGGGGTTTACAGCTATTTAGAGAGGGTTAGGGTGATTTCCAGGGGCTTAGACGGATTTACAGGTGTTTAGAAGGATTTAGAGGTGTTTAGAAGGTTTTAGCTAGGTTTAGAGGGGTTTAGAGTGGTCCACAAGGGTTTAGAGGGGTTTAGAAGGGTTTACATGGGTTTAGAGGGGTTTAGTGGATTTCGCAGGTTTATGCGGAGCTTAAAGGCATTTAGAGTGCCCCACGTGGGTTTAGACGGTTTTAGAGGGGCTTAGAGGGGGTGGAGGTGTTTGCAGGTGTTTAGAGGGCATTTACAGGGGTTTAGAGTTTAAAGGGGTTTGCATAGGGTTATAGGGGTTAGTGGGATTTTCAGGGGTTTAGAGGTGTTTAGTTGTGTTTGCAGCTGTTCAGACATGTTTATAGTGGTTTAAAAGGGTTTAAATGGGGTTTAGAGGGGTTAGGAAGAGGTATTTGAGGGGTTTACAGGTGTTTCCGGATGTCTGCAGGTATGCATAGAGTATTTCAGTGTTTAAAGTGGTTTGCAGGGGATTAGAGATGTTGCGAGGGGTTTACAGGTGTATGGAGGGATTTACAGGTGTTTACAGGTGTGTGGAGGGATTTACAGGTGTTTGGAGAGGTTTAGAATGGTTTAGAGTGGTTTAGAGTGGGTTATAGTGTTAGATTGATTTGGATGGGTTTAGAGGGGTTTTGAGTGGGTATTTAAGGTGTTAAGATGTTAAGAAATCAATATAACTCACTAATATGGTCACATACATAAAAACACACTTTAACATTAAAACCTGCTCTATAATATATGATATAAAACTATATCATATAATAGAACATATAACATACTAAATAACACCCAATACACTATCAACACTATAACACGTATTACGCACACACGACAGTACGACGCAAAATAATTTAATAAACTGTTAGAACACTTTAATAACAATACAAATAGTATGCTATACTGTTATGTAGTGTTTTATAGTTTTATAGCTACTGCAGATAAACAAAAACACACTTTAACACGTTATATAATACTATATAACGATATAATACATTTTATTACACTATTACACACTACAATACTATGATACACTTTAACACAGTGTAACACGCATTACATTGTAATATAACAACTAAATACACTTTAATACAAACACACTACACCCAATGGCATATTACAAGAAACACACATCACACACCACACATAATATAGCATACTAAATACAAACTACATTACAATACCCAATAACACATTATTATACACTATCTTGCATTTAACAGACTATAACACAATAAGACACATCACATTATATTATAATCTGTGTAATACACTGTCACACAATATAATACACAATTAAATACTATATATAAAACTATAACTAATGCACTAATACATAACGTCTAGCACTAAAACTATAATAATATACCACGCGATAATAGACACGATACTAACACTATCGTAACTGTGTAGCACAATGAAACAGCACCAATAACACCACACGCGACAACAATACAACCCAACAAATTATAATACACCGTTACACACCATATCACTCTGAATAACACACTATAATAACAATAAAAATAGTATGCTATACTTTTATCTAATGTGTTGCATTGTCATATAGATACACAAAACATTATAACATTACACTTTAATTTTATAACACTATATAATCCTATATAACGATATAATACATTATAACACACAAAACACATTTTAATACACTTACACACTACAATACTATGATACACTTTAACACAGTATAACACACATTACAATATAATATAACATTATAATAGTCACCATCACACATCACACAATATAGCATACTAAGTACATAATACACCAGTTCAAACACTTTCATATTGTAACGCTATAACAATATAATACGTTAAGGCACACTATAATACACAATTATGTTTATTATAATACACTATCCTAACGTGCTAAAACTTTACACTAAATCCCTATGCTAAAATACATGTGAATACAGGAAAATACAGTATAACACACTATACCACGCTATAATACACTATAACACGCTATAATACATAACAACAATACAACACAACACATTATAATTAGGATAATACACAAAAACAATAATACTATCTAGATAGTATTCTACACTGTTTTATAGTGTGTTGCATTGTCTTATAGTGTTATAGTGTTAAAGCAGATTCTAGTGAGTGTTAGTCTGGTATAGTATGAAGAAGTGTGTTATAGTAGTTTGTTGTGTGTTGTGCGGTATTATAGTGTGCCATATGTATCACATCGTGCTAAGGTGTATTATATAGTTTATAGCATTATAACCTACTATTATAACCTACTATAAAATACTATACACTATAATACCCTAACATACATTAATAACACTATAAATCAGTATCGCATTAAAAATATCATATATAAAATAATATAACAGTATCACACTGTACCACTATAATCCAATTCATTATAACTATAAAATACTATAACCCACTTTGTAACACACTATAACGCACTGTACAATAGTATAACACACCACAATAGTCAATACACAACACGTTTTAACATTCTAATATACCATATAAAATATGCTAACACATTCTAATACACACCATAATACTATAATAAGCTATTTCAATATAATATAACACACATTACAATATAATATACGCCACAATACACCGTCACAAACGCATCACGCACTCACACATATAACAGAACAATATCAAACAATACAAAACACAGTGTATCATACACTATAAAACACCGGTACACTATACGCTATAACATACATTAGGATACGAAGCTATACTATCACACCGTAATACACGAAAGCAATATAACACACTCTATAACACATTATAACACTTACAAACACACTGTAATACGCAAGAATACATTGCGTATTACAGTGACACGCAAAAATACAGTATAACACACTAAGGTATATAAAAATTCACTACAACACATTGTAATATACATTATGATACAATATAACACTATAATGCACTTTAAAACAGATTAACACGTTCGAACATATTGCAATATACTTTCACGAACTATAATGCATTATTATAATGCATTAAATAAACTATAACGCAATACAATACATTTTAACACAGTATACACAATAATATAATATAACAATATAATACACGTTAACACTTTCAGACACCTTGCAATACAACATAACAATATAATGCACAGGCACAATTTAATACACAATTATGTATATTATACTATGCTATCCCATACATTGTACACTATATACGATACACGATAGTTCAACAGAATCAAACATATTATATCGTATTAAGGTGTTATAATGTACTAAATTATTGTATATAATATTGTATTAGAGTGTGTTGTATCGTGGTTGTGTTATAGTGTATTATAGCGTGTGATAGTATTATAATGTTATAGTGTGTTTAACTGTGTAGTGTACTATGATGTGGTATTATATTGCATAATAGTATTATAGTATTAGTCTGGTATAGTGTATTTTAGTGTGATGTAGTGTATTACAGTGTAATATAGCGTATTGTGTTTAGAAGGCTTTATTGTTCTCTGATATATATTGTATTATATACATTTCATTAGACAGTAAAATACAGTGAGATAGTGTGTTCCAGTCCATTGTAGTGTTATTTTGCATTATATAGTATATATTGCGTTTGTCATAGTTTTAGTATTATAGTGTGTATAATATTATAATGTAATAGTGGATTATCGTGTTTATAGGTATAATGTTATATATATCATTGTGTTATAGTTGTAGTATTATAGTGTTATAATATAATTTAGTATTGGTGTGTTATCGTATTATGTGTTATAGTATTAGTCTGTTATCGTATTATGTATTATAATGACATAACGTTGGTGTAAAATAATGTATATTATAAATGTTATGTGATATAGTGTTATAATATTATTATATGTGAAACAGTTTATTATAGCATATTTTTTATGTCAATCACTATACCTCTCTTTCGATCTATCTCTATATCTTTATCTCTCTCCCGCTATCTATCATCTCCAGCTCCATCTCCAGCTCCATCTCGAGCTGCTGCTTCATCTCCGGCTCCATCTCCAGATACAACTCCCGCTCCATCTCTCGCTTTTAGAATCTTAGTATTTAGATATTAGTATCTCTCTCGCCCTCTTTCTCAAGCCCTATCCCTATTTCGAGCTTTATCTGGAAACTTTAGCTCGAGAATCTAGCAAGCTCTATTTCTCTCGAAATCAATATTTATCTCGAGTAATTATCTCGCGCTTTATATCCTCTCTGTATTACAAGCTCTATTGTTTCGAGCTCTATCTCTATCTCGAGCTCGATCTCCATCAATTATCTCTATCTCGATCGCTCTCGTTCTCTATCAGTAGCTCTATCTCTATCTAGAGCTCAGTCCGTCACGAGCTCCATCGATCTATACTTAGGCCGAGCTCACACCTCGAGCTCCATCTATCTCGAGTATCTCCCTCGAATATCTCTATCTCGAGTATCTCTAACACTAACTCTCTCTCTCCATCTCGAGCACCATCCAGTTCTATATACCTTTATATCTCGAGCATTATCTGAGCTCTAATTTCTCTCTCGATCTCTATCTCCACCTCGAGCTCTATCTCGAGTATCTCTATTTCTCGAACTACCTCTATCACTATCTCGAGCTCTATACATCTGTATCTCGAGTATATCTGTCGCGAGCTCTGTCTCGTGCTCTATCTCGAGCTCTATGTCTATCTCGAGCTCTCTCTACCTCAAGCTCAATCACGAGTATAATGTAATAATAACACCCCGTAACATAGTATAAATCTCCACCATCTCCCGTACTAGCTCCATCAGCAATCCAGCAGCAATTCCACCTCCGGTGACATCTCCATCTCAAACTCTGGCTGCACCTCTAGCTCCATCTCCATCTCCATCCCCATCTCTATCTCCAGCTCAAGCTCAGGCTTAATCTCCAGCTCCAATTTCAGCTCGAGCTCCATGTCCACCACCATCTCCAGCTCCAGGTCCATCCCCAGCTTCATGCCCTGCTCCATCTCCAGTTGCAGATCCCTCCACCTCAAACTCCTCCATCTCCAGTTCAGTCTCCAGCTCCTCCAGCTCTAGCCCCATCTCCAGCTCCTTCTCTAGCTCTAGCTCTATCTCCAACGTCTCCAGCTCCAGCTTCTTCTCCATCTCTAGTTTAGCTCTAGCCCTAGCTCTAGCTCCGCCTTCTCCAGCTCTAGATCCATCCTTACCGCCAGGTCCAGCTCTCGCTCCATTCGAAGCTACATCTACAGACCCATCTTCAGCTTCAGCTCTATCTCCAGCTCAATCCAGCTAGTTTAACTCCATCCAGCTCCAGATCAGGTTTCATCTCCAGCTCCATCTCCAGTTCCAGCTCTAGCTCCATCTCAAGTTGCATAACCAGCTCCATCTCCATCTCCACCTCCTGCTCTAAATATAGCTCCATTTCCAGCTCCATCTCTAGCTCCATCTCCAGCTCAATCTCCTGCTCCATCTCCAGCGCCATCTCCAGCACCTTCTTGTTCTATCTCTAGCTCCATCTCAAGCTCCATCTCCATTTCAATCGCCAGCTCTAACTCTAGCTCCACCTCAAGCTCCATCTCCAGTTCCAGCTCTTGCTCCATATCCAGCTCTATCTCCAGCTGACTCCAGCTCCAATTTAACTCAACCTAGCTCTCGGTCTTGCTCCACCTCCAGCTCTATCTCCAGCTCTAGCTACAGCTCCATTTCCAGCTTCAGCTCTGGCTCCATCTCCAGCTACAGCTCCAGCTCCAACTCCCGCTATAGCTCTAGCTCCACCTCCAGCTACACCTCCAGCTGTACTAGATAGAGCTCCATTTCCAGCTCCATTTCCAGCACTAGCTCTAGTACTATCTCTAACTGGCTGCATCAAAAGCTCTAGTATTAGCTCCGAAGCTCCATTTCCAGCACTAGCTTGCACTAGATCTCCAGATCTAGCTCCATCTCCATCTCCATTTCCATCTCCAGCTCCAACGCTAGCTCATCTCCAGCTCAATCTTCAGCTCTTGCTCTATCTCCATCGCTTGATCCAGCTCTAGCTCCATATCAGGCTCCATCCCCAGATCTAGCTTTAGCCCCATCACCAGATGCAGCTCAAACTCCATGTCCAGCTCAATCTCCAGCTCTAGCTCAGGTACTGGCTGCAGCTCCATCTCCAGTTTCGTCTCCTGCTCCATCTCCAGCTCTTCCTCGAGCGCCAATTCTAGCTCCAGCTCTAGCTCTAGCTCCATCTCCAGATCAATCTCAAGATCTAGCTGTAGCTCCATCTCCTGTTCCAGCTTTCACTCCATCTACAGCTCCATCAACAGCTCTAGCTCTATCTTCATCTCCAGGTCCATCTCCAGCTCGATTTCCAGCACCAGCTCTAGGTCCATCTCCATCTCCAGCTCCAGATCAACCTCCAGCGCCATCTCCAATTCCTATTCCAGCTCGAGCTCCATCTCCAGTTTCATCTCTATCTCCAGCAGCTTCATCTCCATATGCATCTCCATCACCAGCTCCGACTCTACCTTCATCTTCACCTCCATCTCTAGCTCCATCTCCAGCTCCAGCTCTAGCTCCATCTCCAGCTCTATCTCCAGTTCAATTCAGCTCTAGTTTAACCAGCTCTAGCTTCAGAGCAGGAGATGGAACTGGAGCGGGAGCTAGAGATTGAGATGGGTATGCAGATGGAGATGGAGCTGGAAACGAAGCGGGAGCTTGAGCTTGAGCGAACTCAAGATGGAACTAGGAGCTGGAGCCTGAGGTGCAGATAGAGAGAGATAAAGAAGGAGCTCGTGAAAAAATAGTGGAGCTAATTATGGAGATGGAGCTCCTGGAGATCGACCTGGAGGTGCGGGAGATGGAGCTGGAGATGGAACTGGGGGTGGAGCTGGAGCTAGAGCAGGAGCTGGAGGTGGACATGGAGCAAGAGCTGGAGATCGAGCTTGAGATGGTGCTGGAGATGGAGCTGGAGACTGAGCCAGAGCTGGAGCTGGAGCTGGAAAGTGAGCTAGAGGTGGAGCTAGATGGTGCTGGAGATAGAACTGGAGATGGAGCTACAGATTGAGCTGGAGCTGGAGCAAGAGCTGGAGCTGGAACTGTAAATGGAGCTGGAAATGGAGCGAAAGATGGAACAAGAGATGGAGTTAGACCTGGAGCTGGAGCTGGTGATGGAGCTGGAAATGGAGCTGGAGCTGGAGCTGGAGCTGTAGATGGAGATGGGCCTGGAAATAGAGCTGAAGCTGGAGCTTGACATGGAGCTGGAGCTGGAGCTGGAGATTCTGGACATGAAGCTAGAGCTGGAGGAGCTGGCGATGGAGCTTGAGGTAGAACAGGAGATGCTGGAGATGGAGACAGAGATAGAGCTAACGCTAGATTATCAACTGTAGATTGAGATGAACCTAAAGCTGAAGATGGGGCTGGAGATGGAGATGGCGTTGCAGCTGAAGATGCAGCTAGAGATAGTGTTGGTGCTGGATATGGTGCTGGAGCTGGATATAGAGCTGGAGCTGGAGGTGGATCTGGCGATTGGGCAGGAGATGGAGCCAGAGCTAGGTGGAGATGGAGATAGAGCGAGAGTAGCGGATGTGGAAATGTATCTAGAGCTGGAGCTGGAGCCTGAGCTGGATCTGGAGATGGAGATAGACTGGAGCTAGAGGTAGATCGGGACATGGGGATGGAGATGGAGCCAGAGCTGGGGACGGAGGTAGAGCTGGAGCTGCAGATGTAGCTGGAATAGGGATAGAGCAGAGATGGAGCTGGAGTTGGACCTGGCGATGGAGCTGGAGCGAGAGATGGACCTGGAGTTGGAGCTGGAGGTGGAGATGGAGATGGAGCTGGAGATGGCTCTGGAGATGAAGCTGGAGATGGAAATGGAGCTACAGATGGATCTGGAGCTAGGAGTTGGAGCTGGAACTAAATCTGGAGCTGGACCTGAAAATTGTGCCTGAGATGTATCTGCAGATGGAGCTGGAGCTGGTGCTGGGATTGGTGCTGGAGATGGAGATGGAGCTGGAGCTTATGTCTAAGGCAGAGATGGAGCTAGAGATGGCGCTGGAGATGCAACTTGAGAGGAAACTGGAGGTTGAGCTGGAGATAGAGCTGGAGCTGGAGCTAGAGAGACAATGAAACGGAGCTGCAGAAAAAGATAGTGGAGCTAGAGATAAAGATGGAGCTAGACTCGGAGATGGTCATGGAGGTGCGGGAGATGGCGATGGAACACGGATGTTCCATCTGTTGGAGCTGGAGTTCCATCATCACCTCCATCTCCAGTGCTGGAGCTCGAGCTGGAGATGGAACAGGGGATGGAGCTGAAGCTGGAGATGGAGCTTGAGATGGAGATGGAAGTGGAGTTTGAGTTGGAGCTGGAGATAGAGATGGAGCTGGAGATGGATCTCGAGCTGGTGCTGGTGCTGGTGATCGAGTTTGAGACGGAGCTGGAGCTAAAGATGGAGCTAGAGCTGGAGATATAGACAGAGATGTATGCTAGAGATGGAGCTGAACATAGAATATGAGCTCTAGATTGAGATGGACCTAAAGCTGAACTGGGACTGGACCTGGAGATGAAGTTAGAGTTAGAGATGCAGCTGGAGATAGAGCTGGAGATGGCATGGAGCTGGATGTAGAGTTGGAGCTAGATCTGGCGATTGGGCAGGATATGAAGCCAGAGTTGGAGATGGAGATGTAGCTGGAAATGGAGCTGGAGATGGACCTGGTGATGCAGCTAGAGCTGGAGATGGAGCTGGAGGTGGACATGGAGATGGTGGAGATGACGCTGGAAATGGAGGTAGATCATTTGGAGCACATGGAGCTAGAGCCAGAAGTAGAACTGGAGCTAGAGCTAGCGCTAGAACTGGAGCTAGTTGGAGATGGAGATGGAGCTAGATCTGGAGATGGACCTGAAGATAGTGCCTGCGATGTACCTGGAGATGGAACTGGAGATAAAGATAGAGGTGTAGCTAGACATAGAGTTGAAGGTAGAGATGGAGAAGGTTTTTATACGGGTTTAGAGGGGGTTAGAGGGTTTAGATGAGTTTAGAGGGGTTTAAAGATGTTTGCAGGTGTGGAGAGATGTTTAGAGGTGTTTAGAGTGCTTTAGATGTTTAGAGGGGTGTTTCCTGGGACGTTTAAGTATTTGCAGGGCATTAAAGATGTATAGAGTGGTGTTTAGAGGGATATAAAGGGGGTATAGAGCGATTTGCTGGGGGGTTAGAGGGGTTTATAGGCGGTTTAGACGCATTTGCAGGTGTTTATAGAGGTTTTGAGTAGATTAGAGGGGTTTCGGTAGGTTTTGGAGGCGTTTAAAGTGGTCCATATGGGTTTATAGTGGTTTAGATGGGTTTACATAGGGTTATATGGGGTTTAGCTGGTTTTACAGACGTTTACAGGGGTTTAGAGTTGTTTATAGAAGATTAGAAATATTTAGAAAGGTTTACATGGGTTTACAGGGGTTTACATGAGCTTTGTTGGGGTTTATAGGGGTTTTGAGTGATTTAGGATTTACATGTGTTTAGATGTGTTGGATGGGGTCAGAGGGGTTTGAAGGGAGTTCGTAGCGTTTTATATGGGTTCACAGGGGTTTGCATGGGTTTGGAGGGGTTTAGAGGGATGTACATGGGGTTAGAGATATACAGAGTTTTAGGGGGGTTTACAGGTGTTTCCGGGTGTTTACAGGTGTTTAGAGAGGTTCTGAGTGGTATAGATGGATTTGCAGGCGATTAGAGATGTTTAGAGGGGTTTACAGGGGTTTAGAGGGGTTTGGAAGGGGTTGGAGGTGTTTAGAGCGGTTTAGGTGGGTTTAGAGATGCTTAAAGGTTTATAGGTGTTTAGAGAGGTTTAAATGGGGTTACAGGGGGTTAGAAGTATTTACATGAGTAGTGGGGTTTAGGGGTTTTAGAGGCCTTTACAGGGCTATAGAAGTGGTTTCGAGGGATTTACATGGGGTTTACAGGGCGGTTTATAGGGGTTTCGAGTGGAGGGATTTAGAGGGTTTTACATGGGATAGAAGTATTTAGACACGTTTTGACGGGTTTCCGCGTGTTTACAGGTGTTCTGAATTGGATTTGGGTTCAGAGGGATCTACAGGTGCTTAAAGGGGTTTGCAGGGGATTAGAGATGATTAGAAGGGTTTACAGGTGTTTAGAGGAACTTACCGAGGGTTAGAGGGTTTCCAGGGTTTACGAGGGGGTTTGGAAGTGTTTGCAGAGGTTTAGCGTGGTTTAGAGGTGTTTGCAGAGGTTTAGCGTGGTTTAGAGGGGTCTAGAGGGGTTCAGAGGGGTTTAGATGCTGTACAGCGGTTTAGAGGTATTTGCAGAGGATTGAAGATGTTTAGAGGGGGTTAGAGGGGTTTATAGCTATTTAGAGGGGGGTTAGAGTGATTTCCAGGGGTTTAGAGGGATTTACAGGTGTTTAGAGGGGCTTAGAGTGGTTTCGAATGTGTTTGAAGGGTTTAGATGGTTTAGAGAGGTTTACAGGGGTTTAGTTGGGTTAGAGAGGTTTACAGGGGTTTGGAGGGGTTTAGAGTTGTTTACAGGGGTTTTTAGAGGATTGCATGGGTTTCCAGGTGTTTACATGGGGTATCGAGGGCTTTATAGAGGTTTAGTGGGGAGTAGAGGGATTTGCATGAGTTTGGAGGGGTGTAGAGTGATTTACATGGGGTAGAGGTATTTACAGAGGTTTTGAGGGGTTTACAGGTGTTTCCGTGTGTTTACATGTGTTTAGAGAGGTTTAGAGTGGTTTAGAGCGGTTTGCTGGGGTTTAGAGATTTTTATTGGGTCTTACATGTTTAGTGTTGAATGGCTTTACAGGGGATTTACAGGGTATTGAGGGGTTTAGAGAGGTTTAGAGGGGTTTAGTGGGTTTGGTATGTTTGCGATGGGTTAGGAGGGATTTAGAGTGGGTTTAACGTGCTTTATATGGGGGTTAGAGGGGTTTAGGGGATTTAGAACGGTTTAAAGGAAGTAGAATGGTCCACATGGGGTTAGAGGTGTTTAGAAGGGTTTACATGGGTTTAGGGGGGTTTAGTGGATTTCGCGGGGTTTATGCGGAGTTTTTAGAGGCGTTTAGAGTGGCTCACGTGGGTTTAGAGGGGTTTAGAGGGGGTGGAGGTGTTTTCAGGTGTTTAGAGGGCATTTACAGGGGTTTCGATGAGTTTAGAGGGGTTTACATAGGGGTTTAGGGGGGTTGTCAGGGGTTGTCAGGTGTTTTGACGGGTTCAGAGGGGTTTAGAGGGGTTTGCAGCTATTCAGAGATGTTTATAATGGTTTAAATGCAGTTTACCATGTTTTAGACGTTTTACAGACGTTTACAGGGGTTTAGTGGTTTAAATTTGTTTACAGAGGTTTAGAGATGATTGAAGAGGTTTACCCGTTTACAGGATGTTAGAAGGATGTACAGGAGTTTCGAGGGTTTTAGGGTGTTTTACAGGGGTATAGAAGTGTTTGGCGGGTTACATGGAGTTTATAATGGTTTACAGTTGCTCTGCGGGTTTGGTAGGGGTTTAGCGGCGTTTAGAGTGGTTCACAGGGGTTTAGAGGGGTTTACAGGGGGCTATCGGGGTTCGATGGCTTTAGGGGTTTAGAGGTGTTTCCACGGGTTTAGAGGGGTTTGGAGATAGTTTAGAGGGGTTTGGATGGGGTTAGAGGCGTTTGGAGGTGTTCTGGAGGGAGTTTGGAGGGGTTTAGTGGGGCTTAGAGCGTTTTACAAGTGTTTTCGGGGGTATAGAGAGGTTTAGTGGTTTAGAGGGGATTACAGGGTTTAGGACGGAGTGTAGAGGGGTTGAGAAGGGGTTAGGTGTGTTTGGAGGGGATTAGAGGGATTTACGTTGGGTTAGAGGTATTTGAGGGGTTTACAGGTGTTTCTGGGTTTTTCCAGGTGTGCATAGAGGATTTCAGTGTTTAAAGGGGTTTGCAGGGGATTAGAGATGTTTAGAGGGGTTTACAGGTGTATGGAGGGATTTACAAATATTTACAAATATTTGGAGAGGTTTAGAATGGTTTAGAGGGGCTTAGAGTGGGTTATAGTGTTAGATGGATTTGGGTGGGATTAGAGAGGTTTTGAGTGGGTGTATTTAAGGTGTTGAGGTGTTAAGAAATCAACATCTCACTAATATGGTCACATACATAAAAACACACTTTAACATTAAAACCTACTCTAATACTATATAAAACTATATCAGATATTAGAACAAATAATAACACAAAATAACACCCAAATACACTATCAACACTATAACACGTATTACACGCACACGACAATAGGACACAAAATAATTTAATACACCATATCACTAATAGAACACTTTAATACAAATAGTATGCTATACTGTTATATAGTGTGTTACATTGTTTTATAGTTTATACTGCAGATACACAAAAACACAGGTTATATAATACTATATATAATACATTCTAATACACTATTACATACTACAATACTATGATACACTTTAACACAGTGTAACACACATTACAATGTAATATAACAACTAAATACACTATAATACAATCACACTACACCCAATGGCATATTACAATAAACACTCACACATCACACATCACACATAATATAGCATACTAAATACACAATACACCAGCACAAACACACTACATTACAATACCCAATAACACATTATTATACACTTTGCATTTAACAGACTATAACACAATAATACACATCACAGTATATTATAATCTGTGTAATACTCTGTCACACAATATAATACACTATAACATACTATGTATAACACTATAACTAATGCACTAATACATAACGTCTAGCACTAAAGCTATAATAATATACCACGCGATAATAGACACGATACTAACTATCATAACCGTGTAGCACAATGAAACAGCACCAAACAGTATCAAACAGAATAACATACACTATAATACACCAATACACTATAAAACACATTAGAATCCCGTGATACGTTATAACACTCTATAATGCACTATAACGCGTGATAATACACGCAAACAATATAACACATCCTATAACACATTATCAGTTTAACACTTAATACCACATTGTAATGCACAATTATACATTATAACACAAAACTATACACACTATAACACGCAACAATGCACTGTTAGTACATTATGACACTACAATGCACTATAACACAGAATAGCACGTTCTAACACATTGCACTAAAATACATTACACGACTAGAATAAGCAATATAACACATTTTAACATCGCATAACACACTATAACACATACCACACTATATACTATAATATACCATAACGCACTAACACAATACAAAATAAAATATACACATTTGGACACATATTGTAACACCCTGTAATGCACTATAACAATATAATACGTTAAGGCACACTATAATACACAATTATGTTTATTATACTACACACTCCTATACACTTTAAATCCCTATGCTAACATACACGTAAATATAGGAAAATACAGTATAACACGCTAAAAAACCGCTATAACACACCATGATACAAAGCAACAATACAACACAACATGTTATGATATTCTATAATTATCATTATAATTAGAATAACACACATCGTGTTAAGGTGTATTATATTATAGTATTATTACTTACGATAAACTACTATATAAAAAGAAAAAGGAAATTATGAAAGTATTACGTTAGAAATATAATCACAATATCACACTGTACCACTATAATCCAATCCATTATAACTATAAAATACTTTAACGCATTTTATAATACACTATAACACACTATAACGCACACCACACACACACAATGTCAATACACAAAAACACACTTTAACATTATAACATACCATATAAAACATGCTAACACATAATAACACATTCTAATTCAAACCATCATACGCTATTACAATATAATATGCACCACAATACACTGTCACAAAGTGTGTTAATGATAGTGATATATACAATTTACAATTGATAGTGCTATATACAATTTACAATATAATACAAAATAACACCTTAAAACAATATAGTATAATACACGATATTGCACGATAATACACGATCTGTAACACGCCATAAACTACTATAACACTGTAAAACAACATCATAAAACACAGTATAATATCATATAACATATACACACTAAAGTAGAATATATAGTACGCTAATAATCCAAAACAGACTGTAACTATAATAAACTAGAATACACACATTAACACACTATAGTACACTATAACGCACTCTAAACCGATATCTCACTAATATGGTCTAATACACAAAAACACACTTTAACATTATTACATGCTCTATAATACTATATAAAACTTTGTCATATATTACTACATACATATAGTAATACTATATAAAACTTTGTCATATATTACTATATACATATAGTAACAGAATAACACAAAATACACTATAAACTCTGTAACACGTATACATTGTAATACACCACACACGACAACAATACAACCCAACAAATTATATTACACCATTACACAGCATATCACTCTGAATAACACACTATAATAAAAATAAATATAATATAATAAAAATAGTATGCTATACTTTTATCTACTTGCATTGTCATATAGATACACGAAACATTATAACATTACACTTTAACATTATAACACTATATATACTATATAACGATATAATACATTTTAACACATAAAACACATTCTAATACACTATTACACACTACAATACTGATACACTTTAACACAGTATAACACATATTACAATATAATATAACAGTATAATAGTCACAATCACACTACACATTACAATTAACACTATCGCACATCACACATCACACTTAATATAGCATACTAAGTACATAATAGACCAGTACAAACACACTACACTACAATACCCAATAACACATTATTATACACTATCTCGCATTTAACAGACTATAACACCACACACTACATCACATTATATCATAATCTGTATAATATACTCACACAATACACTATAACATACTACATATGAAACACTAATGCACTAACAGTAATGCACTAACGTTTAGCACAAACACTAGAATAATATAGCACGCGATATCACACGATAATAGACGCCATAATAACACTACCATAACAGTGTAGCACTATGAAACAATACCAGACAGTATCAAACACTCACAGTTTCACTTAATAACACACTGTGATACACAATAATACATTATAACACAAAACTATACACACTATAACACGCAAAAATGCACTCTAACACACGAATAATGCACTACAACACATAACTATCACAATACACATTATAATATGTTATAACACTACAATGAACTATAACACACGTTATAACACATTGTAAGATTCTATAACGCACTATAATACATTACACGTCTAATATACACTCTAACGCAATATAACACATTTTAACATGTTATAACGCACTATGACACATAAAAACACACCATATCACACCAAAACGCACTAAATATAAAATATACACACTTTAACACTTTCATAACGTAACACTATAACAATACAATACGTTAAGGCACACTAGTATGTTATGTAATCATGTTATGTGTGATATCGTGTTAGAGTGTATTAATATATACTGTGTATTAATATATAATACGATGTATTATATCGTCGTAAGGTGTTATAGTGTATTAAATTATGGTATATACTATTGTATTAGAGTATGTTGCATTGTGGTTGTGTTATAGTGTAGCGTGTGATAGTATTATAATGTTATAGTGTGTTTAACTGTGTAGTGTACTATAATGTGGTATTATATTGCATTATAGTATTATAGTGTTAGTCTGGTATAGTGTATTTTAGTGTGACTAGTGTATTACAGTGTAATATAGCGTATTGTGTTTAGAAGGCTTTATTGTTCTCTGATGTATATTGTATTATATACATTTCATTAGACAGTAAGATATTGTGAGATAGTGTGTTCCAGTCCATTATAGTGTTATTTTGCATTATATCAGTATATATTGCGTTTCATGCACAAAGTATTTTTAGCATTATAGTGTGTATACATATTATAATGCCTCTCTAAAGTGGATTTATCGTGTTTATATTGTGTTATAACCCCGAAGAAAGGTATAATGAATTATATATACTCATTGTGTTTAGTTGTAGTATTATAGTGTTATAATATAAATTCCGAGTATTGGGTGTTATCGTATTATGTGTTTATAGTATTAGTGTGTTATCGTATTATGTATTATAATGATATAACGTTGGTGTATAATAATGTATATTATAAATGTTATGTGATATAGTTATAATATTATTATATGTGTAACAGTTTATTATAGTATATTTTTTTATGTCAATCACTATAGCTCTCTTTCGATCTATCTCTATATCTTTATCTCTCTCCCGCTATCTATCATCATCCAGCTCCCGACCCAAAACTCCTTCCCGAGCTGCTGCTTCATCACCACAACACCCTCTCCAGCATTCCATCACAAGCTCCAGATACAACTCCCCCCCCAGATACAACTCCCGCTCCATCTGTAGCTCTCGCTTTTAGTATCTTAGTATTTAGATATTAGTATATCTCGACCTCTTTCTCAAGCTCTATCCCTATTTCGAGCTCTCTCTCTCAAGCTTTATCTGGAAACTCTAGCTCGAGAATCTCGAAATCTACCTCTTGCGATAGCAAGCTCTCGAAATCAATATTTATCTCGCGTAATTATCTCGCGCTTTATATCCTCTCTGTATCACAAGCTATTATTTCGAGCTCTATCTCTATCTCGAGCTCGATTTCCATCTAGTATCTCTATCTCGATCGCCCTCGTTCTCTATCATTAGCTCTATCTCTATCTAGAGCTCAGTCCTTCACGAGCTCCATCTATCTATACTTAGGCCGAGCTCACACCTCGAGCTCCATCTATCTCGAGTATCTCCCTCGAATATCTCTATCTCGAGTATCTCTAACACTAACCCTCTCTCTCTATCTCGAGCCCCATCCAGCTCTATATACCTTTATATCTCGAGCATTATCTGAGCTCCAATTTCTCTCTCGAGCTCCATCTCTATCTCCACCTCGAGCTCTATCTCGAGTCTCTATTTCTCGAACTACCTCTATCACTATCTCGAACTCTATACATCTGTATCTCGAGTATATCTGTCGCGAGCTCTGTCTCGTGCTCTATCTCGAGCTCTATGTCTATCTCGAGCTCTCTCTACCTCAAGCTCAATCACGAGTATAATGTAATAATAACACCCCGTAACATAGTATAAATCTCCACCATCTCCCGTACTAGCTCCATCAGCAATCCAGCAGCAATTCCACCTCCTGTGACATCTCCATCTCATACTCTAGCTGCAGCTCTAGCTCCATCTCCATCTCTATCACCAGCTCAAGCTCAGGCTTAATTTCCAGCGGCACGTCCAGCTCCAATTTCAGCTCGAGCACCATGTCCACCTCCATCTCCAGCTCCAGGTCCATCCCCAGCTTCATGTCCTGCTCCATCTCCAGTTGCAGCTCCCTCCAGCTCAAACTCAACTCCATCTCCAGTTCAGTCTCCAGCTCCTCCAGCTCTAGCCCCATCTCCAGCGCCTTCTCTAGCTCCAGCTCCATCTCTTGCTCTAGCTCTATCTCCAACGTCTCCAGCTCCAGCTCCTTCTCCATCTCTAGTGTATATCTTATTAGCTCTAGTTTAGCTCTAGCTCTAGCTCCGCCTTCAGCTCCAGCTCTAGATCCATCTCAATCGCCAGGTCCAGCACACGCTCCAATCCAAGCTACATCTACAGACCCATCTTCAGTTTCAGCTCTATCTCCAGCTCAATCCAGATAGTTTAACTCCCTCCAGCTCTAGATCAGGTTTCATCTCCAGCTCCATGTCCAGTTCCAGCTCTAGCTCCATCTCAAGTTGCATAACCAGCTCCATCTCCATCTCCACCTCCTGCTCTAAATATAGCTCCCATTTTCCAGCTCCATCTCTAGCTCCATCTCCAGCTCAATCTCCTGCTCTCTCCATCCCAGCGCCATCTCCAGCTTCGTGTTCTATCTCTAGCTCAATCTACAGCTCCATCTCAAAGCTCATGCCTGCATTTCAATATGATCGCCGGCTCTAACTCTAGCTCCACTCAAGCTCCATTCCCAGTTCCAGCTCTTGCTCCATATCCAGCTCTATCTCCAGCTGACTCAGCTGCAATTTAACTCAACCTAGCTCTAGATCTTGTTCACCTCCAGCTCTATCTCCAGCTCCTAGCTACAGCTCCATTTCCTGCTGTTCAGCTTTGGTCCAACTCCACTCCAGAGCTCCCGCACACTATCTAAAAAAAAACTCTACCGCTTTATAGCAGAGCTTCAATTCCAGCAATAGTCTAGTACTATCTCTGATCTAGCTGCATCTGATAGATCCTAGCTTTAGCTCCGATCTCATTTTCCAGCACATACTTGCACTAGATCTCCAGATCTAGCTCCATCTCCATCCTCCATTCCATCTCCAATCTCCAACGCTAGCTCCATCTCCATCTCAATTTAAGCTATTGCATCTGTCCCACAGCTTATCAGCTCTAGCTCCATCCCCAGATCTAGCTTAAAACCCCATCCACCAGAGCAGCTTGCAAACCCTGCATCCAGTCAGCTCAGACTCCCTCTAGCCTAGTTGCTGTAATCTGGCTCAGCTCCATCTACCCTAGTTTCGAACTCCTCCATCTCCAGCTCCCTCTAGCTTCATCTCCAGCCAGCTCGCTCCATCTCCAGATCAATCAAATCCACCTCAAGTAGCTCCAGCATCCTGTTCAGCCCAGCGTTCACTCCTTTCCAGCTCCTCACAGCTCTCGTCCATCCCAGGTCCATCCTCCAGCTCGATTCAGCACCCTTCTAGTCCATCTCCAGATCGATATCTCCCTGCTCCACCTCACGCTCCATTTCCAGCTCCTTTCAGACTCCATCTACCAGTTTCATCTCTACTCCTACAGCCCAGTCTCCAGCTCATCCATCACCAGCTCTTGCTCTACATATCTCGCACCATCGCCAGCAGCAGGTTTACTCCAGCTCTAGCTCCATCTCCAGCTCTATCTCCAGTTCAGTCCAGCTCTATTTTAACTCCAGCTCTAGCTTCAGAGCAGGAGATGGAACTGGAGCGGGAGCTAGAGATTGAGAAGGACCTGGAGATGGAGCTGGGGCTGGGGATGGAACTGGAGCTAGAGCTGGAGATGGAGATGGATATGGAGATGGAGCTGGAAACGAAGCTGGAGCTGGAGCTTGAGCGAACTCAAGATGGAACTAGAGATGGAGCTGGATCCTGACGTGCAGATAGCGCCGGAGCTAGAGAGAGATAAAGAAGGAGCTCGCGAAAAAATAGAGGTGGAGCTAATTATGGAGATGAAGCTCCTGGAGATCGACCTGGAGGTGCGGGAGATGGAGCTGGAGATGGAACTGAGGATGGAGCTGGAGCTAGAGCAGGAGCTGGAGTTGGACATGGAGGAAGAGCTGGAGATCGAGTTGCAGCTGGAGCTGGAGCTAGAGCTTGGGATTGTGCTGGAGATGGAGCTGGAGACTGAGCCAGAGCTCGGAGCAAGGAAAGAGTGGATGGTGCTGGAGATGGGAAAGAGAGAGAGAGCTGAGATGGAGCTCAGATGGTGCTGGAGATGGAAACTGGAGATGGAGCTACAGATTGAGCTGGAGCTAGAGCTGGAGCTGGAGCTAGAGCTGGAAGGTGGTGCTGGACTTGGAGCTGGAATGGAGCGGAAGATGGAACAAGAGATGGCGTTTAGACCTGGAGCTAGAGCTGGTGAAGGAGATGGAAATGGAGCTGACCCACAAGGGTGAAGCTGGAGCTGGCTCAGCTGGAAATGCTCTTGTAGCTGGAGAAGCTCTGGAGCGGCTAATACTGAAGTGAAGAGCTTCACTGGAGCCGGAGCTGCAGCTGGAGATTCTGGACTTATAAGCTAGAGCTGGTTAGGAGCTGGAGATGAAGCTTGAGGTAGAACAGGAGATGCTGGAGATGGAGACAGAGATAGAGTTGACGCTAGATTATCAACATGAGATGATGAACCTAAGCTGAAGATGGGGCTGGAGATGGAGTTGGCGTTTACAGCTGAGATGCAGCTGGAGATAGTGTTGGTGCTGGATATGGGAGCTGGGGCTGGATATAGAGCTGGAAGCAGGAGGTGGATCTGGCGATTGGGCAGGAGATGGGAGCCAGGAAAAAAAGCTAGGTGGAGTTGGAAATAGAGCTAGAGTAGCGGATGTGGAAATGTGGAAGAGCTGGAGCTGGAGATGGTGATGGAGATGGAGATGGAGCTGAGCTGGCTGGAGATGGAGATGGAGATAGGGCTGGAGCTAGAGGTAGATCTGGACATGGGGATGGAGATGGAGCCAGAGCTGGAGACTGGGGTCGAGCTGGAGCTGCAGATGTAGCTGGAATAGAGATAGAGGTAGAGTTGGAGCCTCAGTTGGACCTGGCGATGGAGCTGGAGGTGGAGCAGGAGGTGGAGATGGAGATGGAGCTGGAGATGGCTCTGGAGATGGAGCTGGAGATGGTGCTGGAGCTAGAGATGGGTCTGGAGCTAGTGGTGTAGATGGAAATGGAACTAAATCTGGAGGTGGACCTGAAAATTGTGCCTGAGATGTAGCTGGAGATGGAGCTGGAGCTGGTGCTGGGGATGGTGCTGGAGATGGAGCTGGAGCTGAAGACTGAGGTAGAGATGGAGCTAGAGATGGCGCTGGAGATGCAACTGGAGAGGAAACTGGAGGTTGAGCTGGAGATAGAGCTGGAGCTGGAGCTAGAGATGTAATGAAATGGAGCTGCAGAAAAGGATAGTGGAGCTAGAGATAAAGGGGCTAGACTCGGAGATGGACCTGGAGGTGCGGGATATAGAGCTGGAGCTCGAGCTGGAGATGGAACAAGGGCTGGAGATGGAGCTGTAGATGGAGCTTGAGATGGAGATGGAAGTAGAGTTTGAGTTGGAGCTGGAGATGGCGGTGGAGATGGAAATGGAGCGGAAGATGGAGCTAGAGATGGAGAGGAAAATGGACGTAGAGCTGGAGCTAGAGATGGATCTGGAGCTTATCTTGCAGCTGGAGCTAAAGCTGGAGGTGGATCTAGAGGTGGAGCTGGAGTTGGAGCTGGTGCTGGAGCTGGAGATGGAGCGGGAGATGGACCTGGAGATGGAGTTGGACCTTGAGCTAGAGCTGGTGATGGAACTGGTAATTGAGCTGTAGATGGCGATGGGCCTGGGAATAGAGCTGGAGCTGGAGCTTGACATGGAGATGGAGCTGGAGCTGGAGATTCTGGACATGAAGCTAGAGCTGGAGGAGCTGGACGTGGAGCTTGAGGAAGAACAGAAGATGCTGGAGATGGAGATAGAGATAGAGCTGACGCTAGATTATCAGCTGTAGATTGGGATCAACCTAAAGCTGAAGATGGTGATGCAGCTGGAGATGGAGTTAGAGCTGAAGATGCAGCTGGAGATAGTGCTGGTGCTGGATATGGTGCTGGGGCTGGATATAGAGCTGGAGCTGGAGGTGGATCTGGCGATTTGGCAGGTGATGGAGCCAGAGGTAGGTGGAGATGGAGATACAGCTAGAGTAGCGGATGTGGAAATGTATCTAGAGCTGGAGCTGGAGATGGTGATGGAGATGGAGATGGAGCTGGAGCTGGAGATGGAGATGGAGTTAGAGCTGGAGCTAGAGGTAGATCTGGATATGGGGATGGAGATGGAGCCAGAGCTGGAGACGGAGATAGAGCTGGAGCTGCAGATGTAGCTGGAATAGAGATAGAGCTAGAGTTGGAGCAGGATTTGGACTTGTCGATGGTGCTGGAGTTGGAGCGAGAGGTGGACTTGGAGGTGGAGCTGGAGGTAGAGATGGAGATGGAGCTGGAGATGGCTCTGGAGCTGGAGCTGGAGATGGAACTGGAGCTAGGAGATGGAGCTGGAACTAAATCTGGAGGTGGACCTGAAGATTGTGCCTGGGATGTAGCTGGAGATGGAGCTGGAGCTGGTGCTGGGGATGGTGCTGGAGATGGAGCTGGAGCTTATGTCTGAGGCAGAGATGGAGCTAGAGATGGCGCTGGAGATGCAACTGGAGAGGAAACTGGAGGTTGAGCTGGAGATAGAGCTGGAGCTGGAGCTAGGGAGATAATGAAACGGAGCTGCAGAAAAAGATAGTGGAGCTAGAGATAAAGATGGAGCTAGACTCGGAGATGGTCCTGGAAGTGCGGGAGATGGCGATTGAACAGGTGATGTTCCATCTGTTGGAGCTGGAGTTCCATCACCAGCTCCATCTCCATCTCCAGTACTGGAGCTCGAGTTGGAGATGGAACAGGGGATGGAGATGAAGCTGGAGATGGAGCTTGAGATGGAGTTGGAAGTGGAGTTTGAGTTGGAGCTGTAGATAGAGATGGAGGTGGAGATGGAGCTCGAGCTGGTGCTGATGCTGGTGATGGAGTTTGAGACGGAGCTGGAGCCAAAGATGGAGCTAGAGCTGAAGATGGAGACAGAGATGTATGCTAGAGATGGAGCTGAAGATAGAATATGAGCTCTAGATTGAGATGGACCTAAAGCTGAAGCTGGGGCTGGAACTGGAGTTAGAGCTAGAGATGCAGCTGGAGATAGAGCTAGAGCTAGATCTGGCGATTGGGTAGGAGATGAAGCCAGAGTTGGAGATGGAGATGTAGCTGGAAATGGAGCTGGAGATGGACCTGGAGATGGACCTGGAGGTGGATATGGAGATGGAGGTGGAGGTGACGCTGGAAATGGAGGTAGAGCTGGGGATGGAGCTAGAACTAGAGCTAGAACTGGAGCTAGAGCTAGTGCTAGAACTGGAGCTAGAGCTAGCGCTAGAACTGGAGCGTGAGTTGGAGATGGAGATGGAGCTAGATCTGGAGATGGACCTGAAGATGCTGCCTGTGATGTAGCTGGAGATGGAGCTGGAGCTGGTGCTGGGGATGGAGCTGGATATGGAGATGGATCTGGAGCTGATATCTGAGGTAGATATGGAGCTAGAGATGGCTGGAGATGCAAATAGAGAGGGAACAGGAGGTTGAGGTGGAGAGAGGGCTGGAGCTGGAGCTAGAGAGAGGTAAGGAATTGGGAGCGCTCAGCAGTAGAAAAATCACATAGTGGAGCATAGTGATAAAGATCCTGGCTCCGTCACGAGAGAGTCCTGGGTGTACGGGAGCTGAGAATAAGGGATAGCTGGAATAGAGATTCGAGCTAGAGTTGGAGATGGAGTTGGATCCTGGCGATGGAGCTACGGTTCGTGCTCGGTAGGAGCTGCTTGGAGGTGGTAGTTCGATGGAGATGGAGCGGAGATGACTCTGGAGATGGAGCTGGAGATGGAGCTGGAGCTATGCTGAGATGGATCTGGAGCTGGAGCTAGAGATATAATGAATATGGAGCTGACAGAGAAAAATATAGTGGAGCTAGAGATAAAGATGGAGTCTAGACTCGGAGATGGACCTCGAGGGTGCGGGTCTATAGAGCTGGCCAGCTAGAGTGGCTGCATCTCGGAGCCCTGTGAGAAACAAGGGCTGGGATGGAGCTGCTGTGGAGCTTGCGAGTGGAGATGGAAGTGGAGTTTGAGACGTCGGAGCATGCTGAGATGGAGGTGGAGATGGAAAATGGAGCGGAAGATGGAAACTAGAGATGGAGAGGAAGATGGACGTAGAGCTAGAGATAGAGCTGGAGCTAGAGATGGATCTGGAGCTAGACATGCAGCTGGAGCTAAAGCTGGAGGTGGATCTAGAGCTGGAGCTGGAGTTGGAGCTGGTGCTGGAGCTGGAGATGGAGCGGGAGATAGACCTGGAGATGGCTTTGGACCTTGAGCTAGAGCTGGTGATGGAGCTAGAAATGGAGCTGGAGCTGGAAATTGAGCTGTAGATGGCGATGGGCCTGGAAATAGAGCTGGAGCTGGAGCTTGACATGGAGCTGGAGCTGGAGATTCTGGACATGAAGCTAGAGCTGGAGGAGCTGGACGTGGAGATTGAGGTAGAACAGGAGATTGCTGGAGATGGAGATAGAGATAGAGCTGACGCTAGATTATTAGCTGTAGATTGAGATCAACCTAAAGCTGAAGATGGTGCTGCAGCTGGAGATGGAGTTAGAGCTGAAGATGCAGCTGGAGATAGTGTTGGTGCTGGATATGGTGCTGGGGTTGGATATAGAGCTGGAGCTGGAGGTGGATCTGGTGACTGGGCAGGAGATGGAGCCAGAGATAGGTGGAGATTAAGATACAGCTAGAGTAGAGGATGTGGAAATCTATCTAGAGCTGGAGCTGGAGATGGTGATGAAGATGGAGATGGAGCTGGAGATGGAGATGGAGTTAGAGCTGGAGCTAGAGGTAGATCTGGACATGGGGATGGAGATGGAGCCAGAGCTAGAGACGGAGATAGAGCTGGAGCTGCAGATGTAGCTGGAATAGAGATAGAGCTAAAGTTGAAGCAGGAGTTGGACTTGGCGATGGTGCTGGAGTTGGAGCGAGAGATGGATCTGGAGGTCGAGCTGGAGGATGGAGATGGCTCCACTAAACCCCTCTAAACCCATGTAAACCCTTCTAAACCCCTCTAAACCCACGGACCACTCTAAACCCCTTTAAACCCCTCTAAATCCCCCTATCCCCCTCTAACCCCCATATAAAGCACGTTAAACCCTCTCCAAATCCCTCCAAACCCATCGCAAACATACCAAACCCACTAAACCCCTCTAAACCCCCCAAAACCCCCCTCTATTATTTACAGTAAATCCCCTGTAAATCCCCTATTCCACACCAAACACATGTAAAACACAATACACATCTCTAAACCCCAGCAAACCACTCTAAACCACTCTAAACCACTCTAAACATCTCTAAACACATGTAAACACCCGGAAACACATGTAAACGCCTCAAAACCTCTGTAAATACCTCTACCCCATGTAAATCCCTCTACACCCCTCCAAACTCATGCAAACCCCTCTAATCCCCACTAAACCCCTATAAAGCCCTCGATAATCCCATGTAAACACCTGGAAACCCATGTAACCAAAACTACTGCATACTATACCAGACTAACAGCATAATACACTTAACTCACTGGAATATGCTGTAACACTAAAAAACACTATAAAACAGTATAGAATACTATATAGATAGTTTGCTATATTTCATCATAGTATATTGTTATTTGTGTGTGTTATTCTAAGTATAATGATATTGTATTATAGAATATCATAACATGGTGTGTTGTATTGTTGCTTTGTATCATGGTGTATTATAGCGTGTTATAGCGTGTTATACTGTATTTTCCTGTATTTACGTGTATTTTAGCATAGCGATTTACAGTGTATAGGAGTGTGTAGTATAATAAACATAATTGTGTATTATAGTTTGCCTAAACGTATTATATTGTTATAGTGCCTTACAGGGTGTTACAATGTGTATATTTTATATTGTATTGTGTTAGTGCGTTATGGTATGTTATAACCATATAACCATATAACAATTACAGCACGGAAACAGGCCCTCTCGGCCCTTCCAGTCCGTGCCGACCATTTGTTTTCCCCTAGTCCCATCTACCTGCACTCAGACCATACCCCTCCATTCCCTTCACGTCCATATACCTATCCACTTTACTCTTAAATGTTAAAATCGATCCTGCCTCCACCACTTCTGCTGGAAGCTGATTCCACACAGCCACCACCCTCTGAGTAAAGAAGTTTTCCCCTCACGTTACCCCGAAACCTCTGTCCCTTAATTCTCATGTCATGCCCTCTTGTTTGAATCTTCCTACCCTCAATGGGAAAAACGTATCCACGTCAACTCTGTCTATCCCTTTCATCATTTTAAAAGACCTCAATCAAGTCCCCCTTAACTTCTGCGCTCCAAAGAATAAAGACCTAACTTATTCAACCTTTCCTCTGTAACATAGTTGCTGGAACCCTGGCAACATTCTAGTAAATCTCCTCTGTACTCTCTCTATTTTGTTGACATCCTTCCTATAACTAGGCGACCAAAATTGTACACCATACTCCAGAATTGGTCTTACCAATGCCTTGTACAATTTTAACATTACTTCCCTACTCCTATATTCAATGCTCTGATTTATAAAGGCCAGCACACCAAAGGCTTTCTTTACCACCCTGTCTACATGCGATTCCACCTTCAGGGAACTATGCACAGTTATTCCTAGATCCCTCTGTTCCACAGCATTCCTCAATTCCCTACCATTTACCATTTCCCTACCATTTATAGTGTGTTATAGTGTGTTATGTGTTCTGGTGTGTTATGCGATGTTAAAATGTGTTATATTGCGTATTCTAGTCGTGTAATGTATTCTAGTGCAATGTGTTAGAACGTGTTATTCTGTGTTATAGTGCATTGCAGTGTTATAATGTACTAACAGTGCATTGTTGCGTGTTATAGTGTGTATTGTTTTGTGTTATAATGTATTATTGTGTATTTTACAGTGTGGTATTAAGTGTTAAACTGCGATAATGTGTTAAAGGATGTTATAGGATGTGTTATATTGTTTACGTGTATTATGATGCGTTATAGTGTATTATAGAGTGTTATAGCGTATCATGGGTCTAATGTATTATAATGTGTTATCGTGTTTTATAGTGTATTGGTGTATTATAGTGTATGTTATACTGTTTGATACTGTTTGGTGCTGTTTGGCTGTGCTACACAGTTATGATAGTGTTAGTATCGTGTCTATTATCGCGTGGTATATTATTATAGTTTTATTGCTATTTAACTACATTTTATAGTGTTATATATAGTATGTTATAGTGTATTACATTGTGTGACAGTGTATTACACAGAGTATAATATAATGTGATGTGTATTATTGTATTATAGTCTGTTAAATGCAACATAGTGTATAATAATGTGTTATTGGGTATTGTAATGTAGTGTGTTTGTGGTGGTGTATTATAATGTATTTAGTATGCTATATTTTGTGTGATGTGTGGTGTGAATGTTTATTGTAATATGCCATTGGGTGTAGTGTGATTGTATTATAGTGTAATTGGTTGTTATATTACATTGTAATGTGTGTTACACTGTGTTAAAGTGCATCATAGTATTGCAGTGTTTAATAGTGTATTAGAATGTATTATATCGTTATATAGTATTATATAACGTGTTAAAGTGTGTTTTTGTGTATCTGCAGTAGCACTATAAAACTATAAAACAATGTAACACACTATATAACTGTATAGCATACTATTTGTATTGTTATTACAGTGTTTTATTCTATTAGTGAAACAGTGTATTCAATTATTTTGTGTCGTATTGTCGTGTGTGTGTAATACGTGTTATAGTGTTGATAGTGTATTTTGTGTTATTATGTGTTATTACATGATATAGTTTTATATAGTATTATAGAGTAGGTTTTAATGTTAAAGTGTGTTTTTATGTCTGTGACTATATTAGTGAGTTATATTGATTTCTTAACACCGCAACACCTTAAATACCTCTAAACACACTCAAAACCCCTCTAAACCAATCCAAATCCATCTAACACTATAACCCACACTAAACCATTATAAACCTCTCCAAACATTTGTAAATCCCTCCACACACTATAGTACACTTTAACGCACTTTAAACCGATATCTCACTAATATGGTCTAATACACAAAAACACACTTTAACATTATTACATACTCTATAATACTATATAAAATCATATATTAGAACATATAATAACACATAATAACACAAAATACACTATAAACACTATAACACGTATACATTATAACACACCACACACGACAACAATACAACCCAACAAATTGTTACACACCATATCACTCTGAATAATACGCTATAATAACAATAAAAATAGTATGCTATACTTTTATCTAGTTTGTTGCATTGTCATATAGATACACCAAACATTATAACATTACACTTTAACATTATAACACTATAAAATATTATGTAACGATATAATACATTATAACACATAAAACACATTCTAATACACTATTACACACTACAATACCATGATATACTTTAACACAGTATAACACATATTACAATATAATATAACATTATAATAGTCACAATCACACTACACATTACAATAAACACATCACACATCACACTTAATATAGCATACTAAGTACATAATAGACCAGTACAAACACACGACACTACAATACCCAATAACACATTATTATACACTATCTCGCATTTAACAAAATAACACACTATATCACATGATATCATAATCTGTGTAATATACTCACACAATACACTATAACATAATATATATAAAATGCACTAACAGTAATGCACGAACGTCTAGCACAAAAACTATAATAATATAACACGCGATATCTCACGATAATAGACGCGATAATAACTACCATAACAGTGTAGCACCATGATCCAATACCAAACACTATCAAAGTTTCACTTAATAACACACTGTAATACACAATAATACATTATAACACAAAACTATACACACTATAACGCAACAATGCACTAACACACTAATAACTATCACATTACAATACACATTATAATACGTTATAACACTACAATGAGCTATAACACAGAATAACACGTTCTAATACATTGTAAGATTCTATAACGCACTATAATACATTACACGACTAATATACACTCTAACACAATATAACACATGTTAACATGTCATAACACACTATGACACTTAACACACTATAACACACTATATCACACCTTAACGCACTAAATATAAAATATACACACTTTAACACTTTCATATTGTAACACTACAACAATATAATACGTTAAGGCACACTATAATACACAATTATGTTTATTATAATAAACTATCCTATACATTGTGCTAAAAGTTTACACTGTAAATCCCTATGCTAAAATACACGGGAATACAGGAAAATACAGTATACACACTATACCACGCTATAATACAGTATAACATGCTATAATACATAACAACAATACAACACATATTATGATATCATTATAATTAGGATAATACACACAAAAAACAATAATACTATCTAGATAGTATTCTATACTTTCATAGTGTGTTGCATTGTCTTATAGTGCTATAGTGTTACAACAGATTCTAGTGAGTGGTATAGTGTGAAGCAGTGTGTTATAGTAGTTTGTTATTGTGTGTTGTGCGGTATTATAGTGTGCCATATGTATCACATCGTGCTAAGGCGTATTATATAGTTTATAGCATTATAAACTACTATAAAATACTATATAAAACGAAAAAGTAAATTATGACAAATGTATACACTATAACATACATTAATAACACTATAAATCAGTATCGCATTAAAAATGTATCATATATAAAATAATATAACACAGTATCACACTACAACAGTGTAACACACCACAATAGTCAATACACAACAACACACTTTAACATTGTAACATACCATATAAAATATGCTAACACATTCTAATACACACCATAATACAATAATAAGCTATTACAATATAATATAACACACATTACAATATAATATACACCACAATACACCGTCACAAACGCATCACGCACTCACACATATAACAGAACATTATCAAACAATACAAAACACTATCACACAGTGTATCATACACTATAATACACCAGTACACTATACGCTATAACACACTATAATACATTAGGATACTATGATATGCTATAACATCACCGTAATACACGAAAGCAATATAACACACTCTATAACACATTATAACACTTAAAAACACACTGTAATACGCAAAAATGCATTTTAACATTATAACACACTGACACGCAAAAATACAGTATAACACACTAAGATATATAATAATTCACTACAACACGTTATAATATACATTCTAATACAATATAACAATATAATGCACTTTAACACAGATTAACACGTTCGAACGCATTGCAATATACTTTCACGCAATATAATGCATTACACCACTAACATACACTATAACGCAATACAATACATTTTAACACCGTATACACAATAACACAATATAACAATTATAATACACTTTTAACACATTCAGACACCCTGTAATTACACCCATAACAATATAATGCACAAGGCACAATTTAATACACAATTATGTTTATTATTACTATAATACTATCCCATACAATTGTACACTATATACGATACACGATAGTTCAACAGAATGAAAAGTTCCCACTGTGAGGGAAAGGCACCACTGTCAGTCATCTTCTACCACATTATCACACCGCAAAATAGTCTAATAATATCACATACTAACATTATAACATATTATATAAAACGATACAATCATGATAACAATAAATAACACATTCTATCAATATATTACTATACTGTACAATATTTTACTATACCACTCTCGCAATTTGACAAACTATAACGACACTGAATATTAAAACACACATTATGTCACGATATATCACTATAATAGAATAACACACGATTGCACACTACAATACACTAAAATATACAATAACACACTGTTGTAAACGATAACACACTAACTGTTGGTACACAAAAAGCTGGAGAAACTCAGCGGGTGCAGCAGCATCTAAGGAGCGAAGGAGATAGGCGACGTTTCGGGTCGAGACCCTTCTTCAGACTGAGTCTGAAGAAGGGTCTCGACCCGAAACGTCGCCTATATCCTTCGCTCCTTAGATGCTGCTGCACCCGCTGAGTTTCTCCAGCTTTTTGTGTACCCTCGATTCTCCAGCATCTGCAGTTCCTTCTTTAAAACACACTAACTGTTGTCAGGTTTTCATAGTTTTCATCGTAATATATTCTAGTGTTATAACCAAATTCTTAGTATGTTATGTTATAATGTTATGTGTGATATCGTGTTAGGGTGTATTATATCGTATTAAGGTGTTATAATGTATTAAATGATGGTATATAATATTGTATTAGAGTGTGTTGTATTGTGGTTGTGGTATTTTAGCGTGTGTTTAGTATTTTTATAATGTTTTAGTGTGTTTAATTGTGTAGTGTACTATAATGTGGTATTTTACTTCGGAGTCACGTGAGTGACTACGTGAAGAACCCGCCTCACGCTGGCAAAACTGCATTACGTCGACCGCTGACGGCGGAAGGAGGAGCTGCAGTAAGGAGCAGCTCCTCGCAGCGGTCGGAACGGCCCCGCAGGTAAGTGCAGCAAAGTCGGGATGTTTTTTAGCGTACGCGCTGGGTGGGTCCAGCAGTAAAAATAAAGTAAAATGAAAAGTCAGAGTCCACGTTAAAGTGCTGTTTAGCACAGATTAATGAAAGAAATGGAGAAATCGGCAAAGAAAATTCGCGGGTAAAAAAGAGCTTCCCAGGTGAAAATAAAAATACGGGAAAAAAGCTAGTGCGGATCCGGTTCCGATACCAGTGCCGCTGATATACCGTTAGTGAGTTCTAGATTCTCCAGAAGTTATAACCACGGAGAAGAAATGCTCCTAAAAATGTAAAGAAATCTGAGAGGCCCGTGGTTCTGATGACTCTGATACTGAAAGTCCTCCAGATAATTAAACTATATGGAAACTAATAATGGAGCATATGGAGAAAGTTCTCCAAAAAATTATGAGACTAGGGTCACAGTACCCAGAAGGTTCCAAACAAGCCCTGAGGGGTTTTAAATTATTCTGATATGGCTGTGGGCCTAATTGGAACTCCGGACCCAGGATTTGGGCCGAAGGAAGTCTCATGGGATGAAATCCCTATTGATTTAGGGCTGCAGAAGGCAGACCCTGCTGATGGTGATTTGCATTTGAAACACACCACAAAATAAAAGAAAGGCCAAATGTGCCTGAGATAGCAAAAGAATTTGCTATATATGAAGGAAGTGGTGAGGCTATGGAAGAAAACCTAGCTGCCAACATTAATATATGGTATCCATCTCACCAACTTCATGATTCTGTGATGACTGAAACATCAGAATTATAAACGCACAGGAAATTGTGCCTCATTGAAAGTGCCTACGGTTTATCCGTTTGATATGGGCATCCATGACCCCAAAATGAGAGCTCAAGAAGTGAGGTTCAAAAATCCTCACAAATTATTCTGCTGCCATTATAAGGCTTTTGGGGAGATGGATAAGTTTAAAAAAGAGGGCCTATTGTGCAAATTCTTTCTATGAAATTATTGTATGAGGAAAATGGCTATTCGGCCCATATTTCACCCAAGGTTTGCAAGCTTGTGTGGTTTCAAAGCAAGTGGTGTTCAAGCTCCTGGTTATCTGTTTGGAGTAAATCTGCCTAATTATAAAAAAAAAATTGGATGAAGAAGCTAAAAATTTTAACTGCATGAAACCTTCGTCTTAGGACAAAAAATGTATTTTTCGCCCAGAAGGGGATTTGATTTAATGGAAATTAAAGCAGAAAATATGTCTCAAGGAAATATTATTGTACTGCACAGGCCAATACTTAACTTTTCCGTATTCGGGGAAAAGGAGACCACCACGCTCATATGGAGAGGTATTAAAGACTTGTTCTCATCTTTAAAGAAACTGCGGATTAATCTCCAGTTGGAGGGAGATCTACAAAAGCTTTATAAAGACTGGCTTACTATTTAATTCTGATCGGTTTATTTTTACAAGCAGTTTCAGGAGCCACTATTACATTTAAAGAAGGGGTTAATCCTTCAGTACAGATAACCTGCCTATGCTTTCGTGTTTACTGCAATTGGAAAAGCAGAGATTAATGTGGAAATTGACAAATTATCTGAAAAGGGGTTATTGAAAAAACTTATGAACACGAGCATCAATTGTGTCTAAGATATTTCAAAAGACATAAAAAGATGGTGATTGCAGAATTATTCTGGACCTTACAGATCTAAATAAGTGGTAGAATACAAATTTTTAAATGAAAACATTTAATACTGCAGAATGAATATTAATATCAGCAGGTTGTTATATGGCTACGATTGATTTGAAAAATGCCTATTATTCTGTACCAATACATCAGTTTCTGGAGGTACTAAAATTTAATTGCTGGGACAAATTATGGCAGTTTAAAGCTTTGAGCCAAATGGATTGAGTTCAGCTTCCAGGCAATTTACTAAACTGTTGAAACCAGTTTTAGCCCAATTAAGAGTACAAAAACACATCGTTATGGCTTATCTCGATGACATTCTAATCATTATGGCAATCAAGAGTCAGCTGAGAATTAGTTTCAGTACAAAAGCTTTGTTAAAGCTAGGGTTTCTTGATTCATCCAATTAAATTCCAGCTGCAGCCAGCACAATCAATTAACTATTTGGAGTTTGTAATTAACTCAGAAACTATGTTAATACTTTACCAACAAAGATAAAGTTGATGATTTTTGGTGACTTGTAATAATCTCATTCACAAACTTTATACCTTCCATCCGATAAAGTAGCGACATTGGTTAAACTAGTAGCAGCATTTCCTGCAGTAGAATTTGGTTCCATTAAATTATCAAAATCTTCAAAGGGACAAAATAACGAGCTCTCAAAGAGAGGGCAGGCCACTTTGATAGGCCTATGCAATTAACAAAGAAGTTTTGTCTGGAATTACCATGGTGGGTTAAAAATATCCCACAAGCTGCTAAAAACATTCTGATTAACAGCCTGAAATTGTTTATAAATAGATGCTAATGCTCTCGGATGGGGGGGGGGGGGGGGGGGGGGGGTAACAGATTCATCCTCCAGTTTGTGGAGGTAGATGGAAAGTCCAAGAAGAAACGTTTCTTCAAACTTTATTGGTATTAAGTTTTATTTGGGTGTTAATGGCGGAGTAGCAAGATGGATTCAACAGTGGCTGAATGGGAGATGTCAGAGAGTAATGGTGGATGCTGTTTGTCAGGTTGGAAGCCGGTGACCAGTGGGGTGCCTCAGGGATCTGTGTTGGGTCCACTTGTTGTTTGTCATGTACATCAATGATCTGGATGATGGGGTGGAAAATTGGATAAGTAAGTATGCAGATGATACTAAGATAGATAGGTGGTATTGTGGATAATGAAGTAGATTCTCAAAGTCTACAGAGAGAAATTTGGGCCATTTGGAAAAGTGGGCTGAAAGATGGCAGATGGAGTTTAATGCTGATAAGTGTGAAGTGCTACATCTGGCAGGACAAATCAAAATAGGACGTACATGGTTAAATGGTAGGAATTGAGGATGCTTGTGGGAACAGAGGGATCTAGGAATAACTGTGCATAGTCCCCTGAAGGTGGAATCGCATGTAGATAGGGTGGTAAAGAAAGCCTTTGGGTGTGCTGGCCTTTATAAATCAAGAGCATTGAATATAGGAGTAGGGAAGTAATGTTAAAATTGTACAAGGCATTGGTTAAGTGACCAATTCTGGAGTATGGTGTACAATTTTGGTCGCCTGTTGAAGGATGTCAACAAATAGAGAGAGTACAGAGGAGATTACTAGAATGTTGCCAGGGTTCCAGCAACTGTGTTACAGGGAAAGGGTTGAACAAGTTAGGTTCTTTATTCTTTGGAGCGCAGAAGGTTAAGGGGGGGACTTGATTGAGGTCTTTAAAATGATGAATGGGATAGACAGAGTTGACGTGGATAAGCTTTTCCCCATTGAGGGTAGGGAAGATTAAACAAGAGGGCATGACATGAGAATTAAGGGACAGAAGTTTAGGGGTAACGTGAGGGGGAACTTCTTTACTCAGAGGGTGGTGGCTGTGTGGAATCAGCTTCCAGCAGAGGTGGTGGAGGCAGGATCGATTTTAACATTTAAAAGTAAAGTGGATAGGTATATGGACGTGAAGGGAATGGAGGGGTATGGTCTGAGTGCAGGTAGATGGGACTAGGGGAAAACAAACTTCCAGTCGGCACGGACTGGAAGGGCCGAGAGGGCCTGTCTCCGTGCTGTAATTGTTATATGGTTATATGGTTATTAACTATTTAGAGTTATTGGGTGCTTTCTATGGTCTAAAAGCATATTGCTGTTCAATAAAGGGTCTACATGTATTAATACAGTTAGACAATAAAACGGCTGTTGCATATATTAATCACATGGGGGAGTCAGATCAGTATCATGTGATTGTCTGGTCAATGAAATATGGCAATGGTGTATTGATCGCCAAATTTGGATTTCAGCAAACTACATTCCAGGTAAAGACAATGTGGTGGCAGATAAAAGATCAAGGATATTTAAAGATAACACAGAATGGGTGCTTAATCCAGCAATATTTAAGAATATTGTAACTCAATTTGGTTTACCCAGAAATTGATTTTGTTTGCATCAAGGCTTAATCATCAATTGCCTAAATATGTGTCTTGGGAACACGATCCAGATGCAGTAGCAGTAGATGCTTTTTCATTGAACTGGGGGAATATGTTCTTTTATGCTTTTCCACCGTTTGCTTTGGTTCAGCTATGTCTGAAGGAAATAGAACAAGATTCTGCCACAGGATTGTTGGTAGTTCCAAATTGGCCAACACAACCTTGGTTCCCATTAATGCTGAATATGATTAAAGAACCATATATGTCAATTCCTAACTGTAGTGATATTTTGATTAATCCAGTAACCAAAGAAATTTATCCATTATATGCATATATGAATTTATTAATCTGCAGGTTTTGACCAGACCACTACAGGAGCTGGGATTGTCGGACAAAACTATGGAGGTTATAGTCGAATCATGGCGAGATAACACACAAAAACAATATATGACACATATTAAGAAATGGGAAGAATTTTGCACACATCAAATATTTCTTATGATACGGTGAATATTGCATGTTTGATATTGTGATACTGTGATATTGCATGGAAAATGTATTGGAGCTCCTTGCTAAATTGCATTTTGAGCAACATTTAAGTTACAGTGCCACTAACACTGCACGCAGTGCCTTATCATCTGATTTAGGACTTATGTCTGACCAGAAATCAATTGGATCACATCCACTAATATCTAGATTCATGAAAGGAATCTTTAATATTAATCCACCCAAACCTAGATACACAGAGATTTGGGATGTGAGCATTGTACTTACCTTACCTAGACAGTGGACTCCAATTGAAGGATTGTCATTGGAAAAATTAACATTCAAATTAAATAATGTTAATATCATTGGTTTCAGCTCAAAGAGTGCAAACTTTACAAATGTTGCGTTTAGACTGTATGCATGTGACTACAGATAACATTGTGTTCTATGTTTACGATCTGATCAAACAAGCAGACCAGGGAGATCTGGAGCTAAGGTAACCTTTCAAGCTGTATCCTATTTGATCCTACTTTGTGTGGTTAAACATTTGAATCAATATGTTAAAGTTACTGAAACTCTTCGAGGAAATGAAAAAACGTTGATGATTACGCATAAAAAGCCACACACAAAAGCTTCAGCTCAAACTATCTCAAAATGGTTGAAACAGGTGTTGCTTTTAGCAGGAGTAGACACTGATGTGTTCAAATCTCACTCCACCAGGGCTGCAGCTACGTCCGCGGCGAAGGTGCGGGAACGTACCACTCGAGCATATTTTTAAAAATCGCAGGGTGGAGTAAAGAAGAAACTTTTTCAAAGTTCTACAATAAACCTGTTCACACTATGACAAGTTTTGGCCACGCGGTGTTGGGATCAATATAATCACCTGCTTTGTATACTATTGATTACTATAAACCAAGTTATGTAGTCACTTATATCTTTTATCACTTGTAATCATTCCCTCGGATATAAGGAGGGTTATTATATGTATGTTCTTTTAAACCATTAAAAAGTTAATTATGGAAAGAACTAATATTAGTCTGGTTTTCTCATGTATGTATTTACTTAGCCGGACTGTCGTATTGATTAATTCTACGACATAAAAAACACAGAAAGCTTTAAAATCTTCACGTAGTCACTCACGTGACTCCGAAGTAAAATAGTAAGATTAAACGAGAACTTTACCAGTTCGAAGTTTGATCGTTATTTTATGAGGAGTTACGATGAGGGATTACGTGCCCTCCACTCCCACCCTCATAAAATAAATGATCAATCTGGTAGTTCTAAGTCTATTATGAGCCTTACTATGTTACTTCGGCTATTTGGTATTCTGTGTTTTTCATGCCGCTGCTTTGAAGTATGCCGTTTGCCAGCGTGAGGCGGGTTCTTCACGTAATCCCTCATCGTAACTCCTCATAAAATAATGATCAAACTTCGAACTGGTAAGTTCTCGTTTAATCTTACAATTATATTGCATTATAGTATTATAGTGTTAGTCTGGTATAGTCTAGTTTAGCGTGTCGTAGTGTATTACAGTCTCTATAAGTGTAATATAGCGTATTGTGTTTAGATGGCATTATTCTTCTCTGATATATATTGCATTATATACATTTCATTAGACAGTAAGATATAGTGAGATAGTGTGTTCCATTCCATTATAGTGTTATTTTGCATTATATAGTATATATTGCGTTTGTCATAGTTTTAGTATTATAGTGTGTATAATATCGTATAATGTATTATAATGTAATAGTGGATTACCGTGTTTATATTGTGTTATAGGTATAATGTTATATATATCATTGTGTTATAGTTGTAGTATTATAGTGTTATAATATAATTTAGTATTGGTGTGTTATCGTATTATGTGTTATAGTATCAGTGTGTTATCGTATTATGTATTCTAACGATATAACGTTGGTGTAATGTATATTATAAATGTTAGAAGGTTATAATATTATTATATGTAACAGTTTATTATAGTATATTTTTTATGTAGGACAATCACTATCCCTCTCTTTCGATCTATCTCTATATCTTTATCTCTCTCCCGCTATCAATCATCTCCAGCTCCATCTCCAGCTCCATCTCGAGCTCCTGCTCCATCTCCAGCTCCATCTCCAGATACAACTCCCGCTCCGTCTGTAGCTCTCGCTCTAGCTTCTACTCCATTATCACTCTTTCTCTATCCCTATTTATCGAAATCTCTACCTCTCTGCCTCTCTTTTTATCGCTATGTATCTGTTTCTGTACTATCTCTATCTCTATCACTATCTCTAGCTGAAGCTCTCGCATTCTCTCTCTACTCTCATTACCGCCATTCCGAGGAGCTCAAGCTCTACCTCAAGTATCGACCTCTTTCACAAGCTCTATCCCTATTTCGAGCTCTCTCTATCTCGAGCTTTATCTGGAAACTCTAGCTCGAGAATCTCGAAATCTATCTCTTGCGATAGCAAGCTCTGTTTCTCTCGAAATCATTATTTATCTCGAGTAATTATCTCGCGCTTTATAAGCTCTCTGTATCATTTGCTCTATTATTTCGAGCTCTATCTCTATCTCGAGCTCGATCTCCATCAAGTATCTCTATCTCGATCTCTCTCTTTCTCTATCAATAGCTCTATCTCTATCTAGAGCTCAGTCCGTCACGAGCTCCATCTATCTATACTTAGGCCGAGCTCACACCTCGAGCTCCATCTATCTCGAGTATCTCTAACTCCAACTCTCTCTCTCTATCTCGAACCCCATCGAACTCGATATACCTTTATATCTCGAGCATTATCTGAGCTCTATTTTCTCTCTCGAGCTCTATCTCTATCTCCATCTCGAGCTCTATCTTGAGTATCTCTATTTCTCGAGCTACCTCTATCACTATCTCGAGCTCTATACATCTGTATCTCGAGTATATCTGTCGCGAGCTCTATCTCGTGCTCTATCTCAAGCTCTATGTCTATCTCGAGCTCACTGTACCTCATCACGAGTATAATGTAATAATAACACCCCATAACACAGTATAAATCTCCATCATCTCCAGTACTAGCTCCATCAGCAACCCAGCAGCAATTCCACCTCCTGTGGCATCTCCATCTCAAACTCTAGTGGCAGCTCTAGCTCCATCTCCATCTCCATCTCCATCTCTATCTCCAGCTCAAGCTCAGGCTTAATCTCCAGCGGCACGTCCAGCTCCAATTCCAGCTAGAGCTCCATGTCCACCACTATCTCCAGCTCCAGGTCCATCCCCAGCTTCATGTCCTGCTCCATCTCCAGTTGCAGCTCCCTCCAGCTCAAGCTCAACTCCATCCCCAATTCAGTCTCCAGCTCCTCCAGCTCTAGCTCCATCTCCAGCGCCTTCTCTAGCTCCAGCTCCATCTCCATCTCTAGCTCTAGCTCTATCTCCAACGCCTCCAGCTCCAGCTCCTTCTCCATCTCTAGTGTATATTTAGCTCTAGTTTAGCTGTAGCTCTAGCTCTAGCTTTGCCTTCAGCTCCAGCTCTAAATCCATCTCAATCGCCAGGTCCAGCACTCGCTCCATTCCAAGCTACATCTACAGACCCATCTTCAGCTCCAGCTCTATCTCAAGCTTAATCCAGCTAGTTTAACTCCCTCCAGCTCTAAATCAGGCTTCATCTCCAGCTCCTTCTCCAGTTCCAGCTCTAGCTCCATCTCAAGTTGCATCTCCAGCTCCATCTCCATCTCCTGCTCTAAATCTAGCTCCATTTCCAGCTCCATCTCTAGCTGCATCTCCAGCTCAATCTCCTGCTCCATCTCCAGCGCCATCTCCAGCTCCTTCTTGTTCTATCTCTAGCTCAATCTACAGCTCCAGCTCAAGCTTCATCTCCATTTCAATCGCCAGCTCTAACTCTAGCTCCACCTCAAGCTCCATCTCCTGTTCCAGCTCTTGCTCCATATCCAGCTCTATCTCCAGCTGACTCCAGCTCCAATTTAACTCAACCTAGCTCTACATCTTGCTCCACCTCCAGCTCTATCTCCAGCTCTAGCTACAGCTCCATTTCCAGCTTCAGCTCTGGCTCCATCTCCAGCTCCAGCTCCAACTCCCGCTATAGCTCTAGCTCCACCTCCAGCTCCATTTCCAGCTCTAGCTAGTACAGCTAGAGCTCCATCTCCAGCTCCAGCTCCATCTCCAGTTCTGGCTCCATCTCTAGCACGAGCACGTGCTCTACCTCTGCCTCCAGCTCCATCTCCAGCTCCATTTCCAGCACTAGCTCTAGTACTATCTCTAACACTAGCTGCATCTGAAGCTCTAGCTCTAGCTCCATCTCCAGATCTAGCTACATCTCCATCTCCATTTGCATCTCCAGCTCCAGCGCTAGCTCCATCTCCAGCTCGTCTGCTGGACTCTGAATTTATCCCAGTCCTCTGGTAGGCTGCTTTTTCTGGATAATTTGTATGCTTCATCTTTCGCTTTGACACTGTCCCTGAATTTCCCTTGTTATCCAGGGATGCACTACCTTCTCTGATTTATTCTTTTGCCAAACTGGTATGAACAATAGTTGTAGTTCATCCATACAGTCTTTAAATGCCTTCCATTGCATATCCACCGTCAACCCTTTAAGAATCAATTGTCAGTCTATCTTGGCCAATTCACATCTCATACCCTCAAAGTTACCTTTCTTTAAGTTCTGAACCCTTGTTTCTGAATTAACAATGTCACTCTCCATCCTAATAAAGAACTCAACCATATTATGGTCACTCTTGCCCAAGGGGCCACGCACAACAAGACTGCGAACTAACCCTTCCTCATTACTCAGTACCCAGTCTAGAATAGCCTGTTTTCTCGTTGGTTCCTCCACATGTTGGTTTAGAAAACTATCCCGCATACATTCCAAGAAATCCTCTTCCTCAGCACCCCTGCCAATTTGATTCACCCAATCTATATGTAGATTGAAGTCACCCATTATACCTGTTTTACCCTTGTTGCACGCATTTCTAATTTCATGTTTGATGCCATTCCCACCTCCACTACTACTGTTAGGTGGCCTGTACACAACTCCCACTAGCGTTTTCTGCCCCTTAGTGTTTCGCAGCTCTACCCATATCGATTCCACATCCTCCAAGCTAATGTCCTTCCTTTCTATTGCGTTAATCTCCTCTCTAACCAGCAACGCTACTGCACCTCCTTTTCCTTTCTGTCTATCCCTCCTGAATATTGAATATCCCTGGATGTTCAGCTCCCAGACTTGGTCACCCTGGAGCCATGTCTCCGCGATCCCAACTACATCATATTCATTAATAACTATCTGCACATTCAACTCATCCACCTTATTACGAATGCTCCTTGCATTGAGACACAAAGCATTCAGGCTTGTTTTTACAACACTCTTACCCCTTATACAATTATGTTGAAAAGTGGCCCTTTTTGATTTTTGCCCTGCATTTTTCTGCCTGCCACTTTTACATTTCACCTTGCTACCTATTGCTTCTACCCTCATTTTACATCCGTCTCTCTGCTCATGCTCCCATCCCCCTGCCATATTAGTTTAAATCCTCCCTGACAGCACTAGGAAACACTCTCCAAGGACATTGGTTCCCTTCAAGCCCAGGTGCAGACCGTCCTGTTTGTCCTATCTCCCCAGAACTGGTTCCAATGACCGAGAAATTTGAAGAGGTAGAGGGGGTAGAGGGAACCCCCTCTATCCCCTCTAGGGGGATATAGTGGGTACTGGGGGATAGACTGGAATAATAGAGGGGTAGAGGCGGATAGAGCGGGTAGATGGGGTAGAGGGAGTAGATGGGTGTAGAGGGGGTATCGGGGGGTAGAGGTGATAGAGGGGGGGTAGAGAGGGGGATAGAAGGGGTAGATGGCGGATAGAGGGGGGCAAGGGTATAGAGGGAGATAGAGGGGTTTAGAGGGGTAGAGGGGTGTAGAGGGGGGTAGAGGGGATAGAGGGATGTAGAGGAGGTAGATGGGGTAGAGTGGGATAGAGAGCGGTAGAGGGGGATAGCGAGAGTAGATGGGGGATAGAGGGGTAGAGGGGGTGACGCGGATAGAGGGGGTAGAGGGGGGTAGAAGGGGGTAGAGGGGGATACAGGGGATAGAGTGGGTTAGAGGGAACTAGCGGGGGATATAGAGGGAATAGAGGGGGGTAGAGGGGGATAGAGGGGATTAGAGGGGTATAGAGGGGATAGAGGGGGGTAGAGCGGGTAGAGGGTGTTAGAGGGGGGGTAGAGGGGTAGAGGGGGGTACAGGGGGGTGCAGGGGGTTACAGGGGGAATAGAGGGGGTGTAGGGGAAGAGAGGGGATGGAGGGGCTTAGAGGGGGTTGAGGGGATAGAGTAGGTAGAGGGGGGTAGAGGGGAATTAGAAGGGGGTAGAGTGGGGTAATGTGGATACAGAGGGATAGAGGGGGTAGAGGGGAGGGGAGTAGAGGGGTTAGGGGGTAGGGGTAGAGGGGGGTAGAGGGGATAGAGAGGGGTAGAGCGGGATAGAGCGGGACAGAGGGCGATAGAGGGGGGTAGAGGGGTAGAGGGCGTATTAGAAGGTGATGGAGGGCGATGGAGGGCGATGGAGGGGGATGGAGGGGGTTAAAGGGGGTGGGGTAGAGGCGGTACAAGGGTGGTAGAGGGGGGTAAGAGGGGGTAGAGAGGGGTAGAGATGGGGTAATGAGGGATAGGGAATAGAGGGGCGTAGAGGGGGTAGAGGGGAGAGTCTGGTAGAGGGGTATAGAGGGCGGGTAGAGGGGGTAGAGCGGCGGTAGAGGGGAATAGAAGGGGATAGAGGGGGGGTTGAGGGGGATAGGGAGCGGTAGATGGGGTAGAAGAGGGGATACATTGGGGGTTAGTGTGGGGTAAGGGGGTAGAGCGGGGATAGAAGGGGTTAGTGGGGGTAGAGGGGTGCAGATGGTGATAGAGGGGGATGGGGGGTAGTGGGGGGTAAGGGCGGGTAGAGGGGAATAGAAGGGGATAGAGGGGGGTTGAGGGGGGGATAGGGAGCGGCAATGGGGTAGAGGGGGATACCATTAGGGGGTTAGTGTGGGGTAGAGGGGGTAGAGCGGGGATAGAAGGGGTTAAGTGGGGTAGAGGGGTGTAGATGGTGTTAGAGGGGGATGGGGTAGGTGGGGGGTAGAGGGGGATAGAAGGGGTAGAGGGGAATAGAGGGGGATAGAGGGGGATAGAGGGGGATAGAGGGGGATAGAAGGGGGATAGGGAGGAGTAGAGGGTGTTAGCGGGCTATAGGGGGCGTAGAGTGGGATAGAGGGGGATAGGGGGGGATAGCGGGGGTAGAGGGGGACAGAGGGGGAGAGGGTGTAGTGGGGTATAGAGGGTAGGAGGATAGAGGGGGGTAGATGGGGATAGAGGGGGTAGATGGGGGATAGAGGGGGGTAGAGGGTATAATGGGGAGATGGGGTAGGGGGCGTAGAGGGGGATTAGAGGGGGGGTAGATGGGGGATGGGGGGATAGAGCGGGTAGAGAGGGTTTAGAGGGGGATAGAAGGGGTTAGAGGGGGATAGAGAGGGGTTTAGAGGGTGGATAGAGGGGGTAGAGGGGGTAGAGCGAATGTAGAAGGGGGGTATAGGGCGCGTAGAGGTTGATAGGGGGGGTTTTGAGGGGGTTGAGTAGGTTGAGTGGGGTAGGGGATAGAATGGATAGAGGAGTGGAGCGGTGTAGATGGGGGATAGATGGGTGTAGAGGGGATGGAGCGGGGTAGGGGAATATGGGGCTAAAGGGATAGAGCGCGATAGAGGGCGTTAGAGGGGGTAGAGGCGGATAGTGGGGATAGAGGGGATAGAGGGTGATAGAGGTTATATAGAGGGCATGGGGGTAGAGGGGCTAGAGGGGAATAGAGGGGCTAAAGGGTTAGAGCGGGATAGAGGGCGTTAGAGGGTGTGGAGGAGAATAGAGGGGGTTGAGTGGGTAGAGAGGGTAGAGGGCGGGTAGAGGGGGGTAGAGTGGGATAGAGTGGGGTAGAGGGGAACAGAGGGGGATAGAGGGGAGGGGTTGAGGGGGATCGAGGGTGGGTAGAGCGGGTAGAGGGAGTAAGAGGTGGGTAGAGGGGGTAGAGGGGACACAATGGGAATAGTGGTGGGTAGAAGGGGGTAGAGGTGGGTAGTGGGGGATAGAGGAGGGGGATAAGAGGGGAGTAGGCGGGGGGTAGAGGGGTGGAGTGGATAGAGGAGGGTAGAATAGGGATTGACGGGGGTAGATGGGGGTAGAGGGATAGAGGGGTTAGAGGGGATAGAGGGGGTTAGAGGGGGATAGAACGGGGTAGATGGGGGGGTAGAGAGGGGTAGAGGGGTGTAGAGGGGGTAGCGGGGATAGAGGAGGTAGAGGGGGATAGAGGGGATAGCACGGGGTAGAGGGGGTAGAGGGAGGTAGAGGGGGGTAGGGTTTGAGGGGATAGAGGGGCGTACCACTGGGGATAGTGGTGGGTTGAGTGGGTTGAGTGAGTAGAAGGGATAGAGGGGGTAGGGCGTAGATGGGGTAGAGGGGAGTAGAGGGGATAGAGAGGAATAGAAGGGGTAGAGGGGGATAGGTGGTAGAAGGGCTAGAGGGGAATAGGGGGGTTGAGGGGATAGAGGATTTTTGATTTTTGATTTTTGATTTTTGCCCTGCATTTTTCTGCCTGCCACTTTTACATTTCACCTTGCTACCTATTGCTTCTACCCTCATTGTACATCCGTCTCTCTGCTCATGCTCCCATCCCCCTGCCATATTAGTTTAAATCCTCCCTGACAGCACTAGGAAACACTCCCCAAGGACATTGGTTCCCTTCAAGCCCAGGTGCAGACCGTCCTGTTTGTCCCATCTCCCCAGAACTGGTTCCAATGACCGAGAAATTTGAAGAGGTAGAGGGGGTAGAGGGAACCCCCTCTATCCCCTCTAGGGGGATATAGTGGGTACTGGGGGATAGACTGGAATAGTGGTATAGAGGGGGGTAGAGGGGGTAGAGAGGGGTAGAAGGTCGGATAGAGAGGGGGTTGAGTGGGGGTAGACAGTGATAGCGGCGGGTAGAGGGGGAGAGAGGGGGAAAGAGGGGGGTAGAGGGGGTAGAGGGAGATAGCGGGGGTAGGGAGTGGTGGAGGGTATAGAGGGGATAGAGGGGATAGAGGGGGATAAGCGGTGGGTAGAGAGGGTAGAGGGCGGGGTAGAGTGGTATAAAGGGGGGTTGAAAGGGCTAGAGGGGGGTAGTGCGTGTAGAGGGGATAGAAGGGGTTGGGGGTTTGCAGGGGGTAGAGGGGAATAGAGGGGGTAGAGGGGTAGAGAGGGATAGAGAGAGGGGATAGAGGGGGATAGAGGGGGTAAAAGGGGGAAGGGTGTAGCGGGGGTAGAGGGGATAGAGGGGGTAGAGCGGGATGCAAGGAGGGATAGAGGGGGACAGAGGGCGTAGATGGGATAGAGGGGGATAGAGGGGTTAGAGAGGTTGAGGGATAGAGGGAGAAGAGGGGTAGAGGCGGATAAGAGCGGGTATAGATGGGGTAGATGTAGTAGATGGCTGTAGAGGGCGTATCGGGGGGTTGAGGTGATAGAGGGGGGTAGAGGGGATAGAAGGGGTCAGGGGATAGAAGGGGGTAGATGGGGGATAGAGGGGGGTAGATGGGGGATAGAGGGGGGGCAGAGGGTATAGAGGGAATAGAAGGGGTTTAGAGGGGGTAGAGGTGTAGGGGGGTAGGGGATAGGATGTAGAGGAGGTAGATGGGGTTAGAGTGGATAGAGAGCGGTCTTAGAGGGGGATAGAGCGAGTAGAATGGGGATAGAGGGGGGTAGAGGGGGTGACGCGATAGAGGGGGGTAGAGGGGTAAAGGGGTAGAGGGGTTAGAGGGGGATAGAGGGGATTAGAGTGGGTTAGAGGGAAACTAGCGGGGGATATAGAGGGATAGTGGGGGGATAGATGGGGATAGAGGGGATTAGTGGGGTATAGAGGGGGATAGAGGGGGTAGAGGGGGGTAGAGGGTGCTAGAGGTGGGTAGAGGGGGGTACAGGGGGGTGCAGGGGGTACAGGGGGATAGAGGGGTGTAGGGGGAAGAGAGGGGATGGAGGGGCTTAGAGGGGGTTGAGGGGATAGAAACATAGAAACATAGAAATTAGGTGCAGGAGTAGGCCATTCAGCCCTTCGAGCCTGCACCGCCATTCAATATGATCATGGCTGATCATCCAACTCAGTATCCCGTACCTGCCTTCTCTCCATACCCTCTGATCCCCTTAGCCACAAGGGCCACATCCAACTCACTCTTAAATATAGCCAATGAACTGGCCTCAACTACCCTCTGTGGCAGAGAGTTCCAGAGACTCACCACTCTCTGTTGTGAAAAAAGTCTTCCTCTCATCTCGGTCTTAAAAGGATTTCCTCCCCCTTATCCTTAAGCTGTGACCCCTTGTCCCGGACTTCCCAACATCGGGAACAATCTTCCTGCATCTAGCTGTCCAACCCCTTAAGATTTTTGTAAGTTTCTATAAGGAAGATCCCCTCTTAATCTCCTAAATTCCAGAGAGTATAAACCGAGTCTATCCAGTCTTTCTTCATAATGACAGTCCTGACATCCCAGGAATCAGTCTGTGAACCTTCTCTGCACTGAGGGACCCCTCTATGGCAATAAAGTCCCTTCCTCAGATTTGGACCAAACTGCACGCAATACTCCAGGTGTGGTCTCACCAAGACCACTGTAAAACAACTGAAGTAGAACCTTCCTGCTCCATGTACTCAAATCCTTTTGCTATGAAAGCTAACATACCATTCGCTTTTTCACTGCCTGGCTGCACCTGCATGCCTACTTTCATGACTGGTGTACCATGACACCCAGTCCTCGCTGCATCTCCCCTTTTCCCTAATCGGTCCACCATTTAAATATAATTGTCGCTTTCCTGTTTTATTTTGCACCAAAGTGGAATAACCTCACATTTATCCACATTATACTGCATCTGCCCAAACATTTGCCCTCACCCAGCCTAACCAAGTCACCTGCAGACCTCCTAGATCCTCCTCACAGCGAACACTGCCCCCCACGCTTAGATGTCATCTTCCCGAAACTTGGAGATCTTGCCTTCAATTCCCTCAACCAGATCATTATATATATTGTAATTAGCTGGGGTCCCCCAGCACTGAGCCCTCGTACCCCACTAGTTACTGCCTGCCATTGTGAAAAGGACCCGTTTACTCCTACTCTTTGCTTCCTGTTTGCCAGCCAGGTCTCTATCCACATCAATACTGAACCCCTAATACCGTATGCTTTAAGTTTGTATACTAATCTCTTATGTGGGACCTTGTCGAAAGCCTTCTGGAAGTCCAGATATACCACATCCACTGGTTCTCCCTTATCCACGCTACTAGTTACATCCTCGAAAAATTCCACAAGATTCGTCAGAGTAGGTAGAGGGTGATAGAGGGGGTAGAGGGGAATAGAAGGGGGTAGAGTGGGGTAAAATGTGGGATACAGAGTGTAGAGGGGGACAGAGGGGTAGCAGGGAGTAGAGGTGTTAGAGGGGGTAGTGTAGGTGAGAGGGGAAGAGGATAGAGAGGGCAGACGCGGGATAGAGCTGGACAGAGTGCGGATAGAAAAGGGGTAGAGGGTGAAGGTGTAGTGGGTATAAGAGTGTAGAGGGGAATAAGGGGTAATAGAAGGTGATGGGGGCGTGAGGGCGATGGAGGGGCTGGAGGGGGTAAAGTGTGGTGGGTAGAGGCCGTAGAGGATGGTAAGGGGGGTAGAGGGGGGTAGATGAGGGGTAGAGAGGGGGTAAGGAGGTAATAGGGAAATACAGGGGCGTAGAGGGGTAGAGGGAGTTAGAGGGGATAGATGGGGGTTGAGAGGAATAGTGAGCGGTAGATGGGGTAGAGAGGGATACATTGGCGGTTAGTTGATGGGGTAGAAGGGGTAAGCGGTGGATAGAAGGGTTAAGTGGGGGAAGAGGGGTGTAGATGGTATAGAGTGGGATGGGGTTAGTGGGGGGTAGAGGAGATAGAGGGTAGAGGGATAGAGGGGATAGAAGGGGGGAATAGAGGGAGGTAGAGGGTGTTAGCGGGGCTATAGGGGAGGGGGCGTAGAGTGGGATATAGGGGATAGGGAGGATTGGCGTGGGTAAGAGAGGGGACAGAGGTGAGAGGGTGTAGTGGGGTATCCGAGGGTAGAGGGGGATAGAGGGGGTAGAGGGGGGG
>CM069140.1:3618569-3668627 GCA_035221665.1 Okamejei kenojei | reverse complement strand
AAAGGGACAGAGTTTTCGGGTAACGTGAGGGGAACTTCTTTACTCATAGGTGTGCTGTGAGAAGAATCAGCTTCCAGCAGAAGTGGTGGAGGCAGGATCGAGTTTAACATTTAAGAGTAAAGTGGAATAGGTATATGGATGTGAAGGGAAGGGAGGGTATGGTCTGAGTGCAGTTAGATGGACTAGAAAACATGGAAGGGCCGAGAGGGGCCTGTCTCCGAGCGGTAATTGTTATATGGGTTATATGGTTATATTGTAAAACCTCAAATAACCGCTCCGATCCATCTCCATATCCTGCTCCATCCCCAGCACCAAGCTCCATCTCCAGGACATCACAGGCACCATCTTCAGTCCATCTCAGAATCTAGCTCCAACACACATCCCAACTCTAGCTCCAGTTCTAGCGCAAGCTCAAGCTCCAGTTCTTAGCACTATCTCTAGCTCCATTCTAGCTTTATCACTAGCTCCATCCAGCCTACTCCATTTTTTTTATTATATTCCAGCGTAATCCCACCTCCATCTCCATATAACCACCTCCAGCTCCATCTCCACTTAGCTGCATCACCAGGTCCATCTTCATCACCAACTTCCAGCGCCACGCCAGGTCCATCTCCAGACTCCACTCCAGCTCCATCTCCATCACCATCTCCCAGCTCCAGCTCTAGATACATTTCCGCTTAACTCTAGCTGTATCTCCATCTCCACTTACCCCTCTGGCGCCATCCCTGCCTCCCAATCGCCAGATCCCACCTCCACTCCAGCTCTATATCCAGCCCCCAGCAACCAATCCAGCACCAGCCAGCACTATCTCCAGCTGCATCTTCACTCTAACTCCATCTCCCCAGCAGCACCATCTTCCGCTTTAGTTTCATCTCAATCACAGCTGATAATCTAGCGTCAGCTCTATCTCTAATCCTCCATCTCCAGCATCTCCTGTTCTATACCCAAGCTCCACCTCCAGCTCTTCCACTCTAGCTTCATGTCCAAATCTCCAGCTCCATGTCCACGCCTCTCAGCGCCAGCTCTATTTCCAGGCACATCGCCATCTACAGCTCCATTTCCAGCCCCCTCCATCACCAGCTGTAAGCTCAAGGTCCACAACTCCAACTCCAGGTTCATCTCCCACTCCATCTACCAGCTCCAACTCCAGCTCCAGCTTCTAGATCAACTCCCAGCTTTAGCACCAGCTACAAGTCTAGCTCCAAATCGAACTCTAAGCTCTCCTGCTCTATCTCCAGTTCTACGTCCATCTTCCTCTCCATCTCTCGTTCCTCTTCCCGCTCCATTTCCTTCTCCACCTCCATCTCCACTTCCAACACAAACACCACTTCCATTTCCATCTCAAGCTCCATCTGCAGTTCCATCCTCCATCCCCTGTTCCATCTCCACTCGAGCTCCAGCTCTATACCCGCACCTCCAGGACCATCTCCGAGTCTAGCTCCTTCTTAGCTCTAGGTCCACGATCCTTTTCTGCACTCCATTTCCATTATCGCTTCTATCTCCCAGCTCAACCTCCCAAAAGTTTGCATTCTCCACGCCATCTCTAGCTCCATCTACCTCAGACTTCAGCTCCAGCTCCATCTCCAGCACCATCCCCACACCAAGCTCCAGCCCATCTTTTTCCCCCCGACCTACACTCAGCACAATTTTCCAGTCCACCTCTACCTCCAAATTTAGGTCCATCTCCTCTCCACCCCTATCTCTAGCCCATCTCAGCTCCAGATCCATCCCACTCCATCTCCAGAGCCTTCTCCGCTCCTCTCCCTCCAGCCTCCATCCCCAGCTCCAGCTCCAGCCCATCTCCATCTTCCATCACCATCTCCCATTCCAGTTCTTCCACATTTCCCACATCCGCACTTAGCTCTATATCTCCATCTCCACCTAGCTCTGGCTCCATCTCCTGCCCAATCGCCAGATCCACCTCCAGCTCCAGCTCAATACCAGCTCCAGCACCATATCCAGCACCAACACTTTATCTCCAGCGGCCATCTTCAGCTGTAACGCCATCTCCATCACCAGCCCCATCTTTCAGCTTTAGGATCATCCTCAATCTACAGTTGATAATCTAACGTCAGCTCTATCCCCTAATCTCCATCTCCACATCCTCCCTTTCTTCCCTCAAGCTCCATCCTCCAGCTCCTCCAGCTCTAGCTTCATGTCCAGAATCTCCAGCTCCAGCTCCAGCTCCATGTCAAGCTCCACTTCAGCTCTATTTTCCAGGCCCATCACCATCTAACACCCCAGCTTCAGCTCCACTCCAGCTCCAGCTCCACCTCCAGCTCTAGCTCCAGCTCCAGCTCCCAGCTCAATCAGTAGCTCCATCCCAGTTCCATCTCCAGCACCATCTAGCTACATCGCTAGCTGTCTCTTCCCAGCTACAGCTCAGCTCCCAGTCTCCACTCCATCTCCAGCACCATCTCAAGCCGGTAGCTGCAGCTCCAGCTGCAAACTACTTCTCGAGCTTCCACCTTCCTACATGTGCACCCAGCCCTGCTCAAGCTCCACTCCATCCCCAGTTCCATCTCCAGCTCCATCTTCCCGCACATCCAGTCGATCTCCAGAGCTCCATCTCCATAATAGCTCCACCTCTATTTTTTTCGCGAGCTCCCTCCTATCTCTCTCTAGCTCCACTCTATCGCACCTCAGGCTCCAGCTCCATTGCTAGTTTCTCTTGGAGTTTCGGTCAAGCTCCAGCTCCAGCTCCAGCTCGTTTCCAGCTCCATCTCCATCTCCATATCCATCTCCATCACCAGCTCTACTCCAGTTCCATCCCCTCAGCCGCAGCTCTTCTCCAGGTCCATCTCATCCTAGCTCCCCTCGCCAGTTCCATCTCCTGCTCTGAAACAAAGCTGGAATTTGAACTAGAGCTGGATTTGAACTGAGATCTAGCTGGAGAAGAAGCTAGAGATGAACAGAGATGAGTAGAGCTGGAACTGGAAGCAGCTGGATCTAGGGGTGGATCAGGAGATCGAGTTGGAGATGAAGCCAGAGATGGAGCTGGAGATGGAGCTAGAGATGGAGCTGAAGATGAAGGAAGAGTCGGAGCTGGTGATGGAGATGGAGATGAAGCTGCTGGAGATAGTGATGAAACTGGAGATGGAGCTCGAGCTGGAGATGGACCTGGAGATGGAGATAGAGCTGTTGATAGAGCTGGAGATGGAGTGAAAGCTAGAGGAATGGAGCCTACAGCTAGTTACATGAGATTGATCTGGAGATGGAGCTAGAAGCTAGAGCTGAGCGAGAATTGGCGCTCGAGGAAGAGCTGGAGATGAGCTGGAGACAGGAACTGAGATTGAGCTGCAGCAGTAAACAGCTACTAGAGCTTAGACTGAGTTTGAGCTGGACATGGAGTTTGATCTGCATCTGGTGATGGGGCTTACACTAGATCTGTGGCTGGAGCCTGAATGGAGCTGGAATCAAAGCTGTCATCAACTGACATGGAGTTTGAGCTGCATCAAGCGATTGAGCTAGAACAAGAGCTGAAATGACTGGAGATGGAGCTAGCGCTGGAGCTGGAGAGGAAATGGAGATTGAGGATGGATCTAGATCTGGAGATCTAGTCAAGCTAGTGCTGGAGATGGAGCTAAGCTAGAGCGAGAGCTCAGATTGCAGTTAGAGTTGGAGATAGTATAGAGCTAGTGCAGACATTGAACTGGAGATGGAGCTGGAGGCAGCGGTAAGCCGAGCTCGAGCTGGAGATTGTAGCCAGAGTTGGATATGGAGCTGGAGAAGGGAATGGACATGGAGCTCTAGCTAGTACATGCATGGAGTGTAGTTGAGGTCGAGCTAGAGCTAATAGCGGGAGTTGGAGTTGGAGGCTGGAGTCTGGAGATGGAGCCAGAGCTGAAGCCTGCAATAGGAGCTGTAGCTAAGATGGAGATAGTGCTGGAGGTGGAGGCAAGATCTAGAGCGTAGTTGAGTTAAATTGAGCTGATCAGCTGGAGAAAGAGCTGTATGGAAAAGAGCTTGGAACTGCGATGAGCGAGAGTTAGAGCAGGCGATTGAATTGGGTGAGGGATCTAGAGCTGGAAGCTGTAGATTGAGCTCGAGTTAGAACAATGAAGGAGCTGGTGAAGGTCGCTGGAGATGAGGAGCAAGGAGATTGACGGAGATGGAGCTGAGATGAGCTGGAAATGGAGCTAGATTTAGAGCAGGAATGAGATGGAGCTGGAGATGCAACTTGAGAATGGAGCGAGAGCTGGAACTGGAGAAGACTGGAGAAGAGCAAGAGCGAGGAGCTGGAGACTGGAACTGGGCTGTAGTTTGAACCTTGAGCTGGAGGGAGTTTGCAACTGGTGATGAGCAGGACATAAGCTGGGGATGGATCTGGAGCAGGGAGATAGAGGTGGACCAATGGACTCGAGCTGTAATTGAGCTGACGTGCCCTGGAGATTAAACCTGAGCTTGAGCTGTAGATAGAGATGGAGATGGAAGATGGAGATGGAGATGAGATGGAGATGGAGCTAGAGCTTGCAACTAGAGTATGAGATGGGAGATGCCACAGGAGGTGAATTGCTGCTGGATTGTGATGGAACTAGTACTGGCGATGGTGGAGATTTATACGTTAAGGGGTGTTATTATTACATAAACACGTGATGAGGTAAGAGAGTGCTCGAGATAGACATAGAGCTCGAGATAGAGCACGAGGATAAGAGCACGCGACAGATTACTCGAGATACAGATGTAAGAGGCTCGAGATAGTGATAGAGGTCCTCGAAAGAAAGATTCCTCGAGATAGAGCTCGAGAGGAGAAATAGAGCTCAGATAATGCATGAGTATAAAGGTATATAGACTCCATGGCACGAGATAGGGGGGGGGAGAGAGAGTGGAGTTAGAGATACTCAATATAGATATACGAGGGAGAATACTCGAGATACGATGGAGCTCGAGGTGTGAGCACGGCCTAAGTATAGAAAGATGGGGCCGTGGACTGAGCTCTAGATAGAGATAGAGCTATGATAGAGAACGATAGAGATCGAAATAGAGATTACTTGATGGAGATCGGAGCTCGAATAAGATAGAGCTCGAAATAAAAGAGCTCGTGATACAGATTAAAGCGCGAGATAATTAACTCAGAATAATTATTTGATTTCGAGAGAAATAGAGCTTGCTATCGCAAGAATAGATTTCGAGATTCTCGAGCTAGAGTTTCCAGATAAAGCTCGAGATAGAGAGAGCTCGAAATAGGGATAGAGCTGAGAAAGAGTCGAGATAGAGATGCTCGAGAGAGCTCGAGCTCCTCGAGATGGCGGTCAAAAGATCTAGAGAGAGAAAGCGAGAGCTTGAGCTAGAGATAGTGATAGAGATAGAGATAGAGAATATCAGATACATACGATAAAAGGAGAGAGAGTGTAAGAGGTAGAGATTTTCATAATAGTGCTAGAGAAAGAGTGATAATGGATAGATTACAGGATTTAACAGGGTGTCTGAAAGTGTAAAGAGTATTAAATTGTTATAAGTTGTGTTTATTGGTATACGTGTTTAAAATGAATTGTATTGCGTTGTAGGTAATTATAGTGGTGCAATTCATTATAGTCGTGAAAGTATCCGATGTGTACGTCTGTTTTAAAGTGCTATATATTGCATTAAAGTTATATTATGATGTGTTGTAGTGAATTATTTATATATCTAGTGTTATACTTATTTTTGCATGTTAATTGTTGTTTAAAATGAATTCCTTGCGTATTACATGAGTGTTTAAATGTTATAATGTGATACAGAGATTGTAAATGCTTTCGTTTTATTACGGTGTGTTTATATATAGAATCCTAATGTGATTATAGCGTGTATGTACAGTGTATTATAGTGTATTATCTATAAGGCGTATTTATAGAGATCACGTGTGATAGTGTTTTGTATTATATGAATTCTGTTATATGTGTTGCGTGTTGCGTTTGTGACGGTGTATTGTGGTATATTATATTGTAAGGTGTGTTATATTAATTTGTTAATAGCTTAATTGGTGTGTATTAGATGTGTTCGCACATTTTATATGGTAAGTTACACTTTTAAAGTGTGTTTGTATGATTATTGTGGTGTGTAAACAGTTGTAACAGTGCGTTTATAGTGGTAATACATGTATTACAATGTGGGTTACAATTGTATAATTATAAAGAATTGGGATTATAGTGGAACGGTGTGATACCTGTGTTATATAATTATATATATGATACATTTTAAATCCGATACTGATTAATAGTGTTATTAATGTATGTATAGGGGTATTATGTATAAATTTGTCCATAATTTACTTTTTTCGTTTTAAACATAGTATTTTATAGTTATTTATAATGCTATAAACTATATAATCCAACCTTCGCACGATGTGAAACAATGGCACACTATAAAACCGCACAACACACCATAACAAACTACTATAACACACCTTTCACACTATACCATACTAACAGACCGAACTCTCAGCCACATAAGGGTATTTGAGGCCAGTTCATTGGCTAAAAATATGAGTGAGTTGGATGAGGCCCTTGTGGCTACGGGATTCAGAGGGTAGGGAGAGAAGGCAGGTAACAACGGCTAATGATAATATTGGATGATCAGCCAAGATCAAATGAATGGCGGTTGCCAGGCTCGAAGGGCTGAATGGCCTACTCCTGCACCTAATTTCTAATGTTTTCTCTAAGTTTCTATGTTTAACACACTAGAAATCTGCTGTAACACTATAACCTATAAGTCAATGCAACACTCTATGAAACCGTATAGAACACTATCTAGATAGTATAAAAGTTTTTTGAGTTTTGGTATTATCCTAATTATAATGAATCAAATATGTGTTAGAATGTTGGTTCTGTATTATGGCGTGTTATAGTGTATTTTTAAAAGCGTGGTATTGTGTGATATACTGTATTTTCCTGTATTTTACTGTATATTAGCATCAACAGGGATTTACAGTGTATCTTTTAGCACAATGTATAGGTATAGTGTATTATAATAAACATACATGTGTAATGTTAGTGTGCCTTATGTGCCTTAACTATTATATTGTTATAGTGTTACAATAAGAAATGTGTTAAAGAGAGTAAATTTTATCTTTAGTGGCGTATGTTGCGATATAGTGTGTTATAGTGTTTCACAAGTGTCATAGTTGTTATAACATTTAAAATGTGTTATACGCGTTTAGAGTGGTATTACCGTGCGTTTATAGAATCTTACAATGTGGTAAACGTGTTTATTCTGTGTTATACTTCATTGTAAGTGTTACAACGTATTTAATTGTAATGTCAGTGATAGATATGTTTGTAGTGCAATATTAGTGTGTTATAGTGCATCAGGTGCGTGTTTTTATAGTGTGAATAGTTTTGTGTTATATTGTTTTATTGTGTATACCAGTGTATATAAAGTGTTAAACTATGATACTGTTTTGATACTGTTTGGTAATTTCATATTGTAACCAACTGTTTGTTATTGTTCAATACACTGTTGTGTAATAACGCGCAATTATCGTGTGATATCTCGTGTTAAATTATAATTTTTAGTGCTAGACCATAGCATTGCTGTCAATGCATTAGTTTATATATAGTATGTTATAGTGTATTTCCATCTCCTGCCCAATCGCCAGATCCACCAGCTCCAGCTCTATATCCAGCCCCAGCACCATAAGCAGCACCAGCACTACCTCCAGCTGCATCTTCAGCTCTAACTCCATCTCCAGCTGCAGCACCATCTTCAGCTTTAGGTTCAACTCAATCTACAGCTGATAATCTAGCGTCAGCTTCATCTCCAGCATCTCTTGTTCTACCTCAAACTCCACCTCCACCTCCTCCAGCTAATGTCCAGAATCTCCAGCTCCAGCTCCATGTCAAGCTCCAGCTCCAGCTCTATTTCCAGGCCCATCGCCATCTACAGCTCCAGCTCCAGCTCTTGATCCACCTCCAGCTTTAGCTCCAGCTACAAGTCTAGCTCCAGATCCATCTCTAGCTCCAGCTCTATCTACAGCTTTATGTCCATCTTCCTCTCCATCTCCAGTTCCATCTTCCGCTCCATTTCTATCTCCACACCTCCATCTCCAGCTCCAACTTCAAACTCCACTTCCATCTCCATCTCAACTCCATCTGCACTCCGATCTCCGCCCCTGTTCGATCTCCATCTCGAGCTCCAGATTATATCCCCGCCCCCTCAAGGTCCATCCTCCCGATTCTAGCTCCATCTTTAACTCTACTCCCACTATAGTTTTTCTTGCAGCAACCATTTCATTTATTCTCTCCAGCTTCAGCTCCTAGCTCAACCCAGCTTCAACTTCCAGCTTCTCTCTCCAGTCGCATCTCTCCAGCGCCACTCTACTCCATCGCTACCTCAGACCTCAGCTCCAGCTCCATCTCCCAGCACCATCTCCCCAGCACCATCTCATCTCAGCACAATTTTAGGTCCACCTCCAATTTAGTTCCACTCTCATCTCCACCCCTAAGTCTCCAGATCCATCACTACTCCATCTCGCAAGCCATCCCAGTGTTAAACGGTGATACTGTTTATTAATGTTTGGTATGTTTCATAGTTGCTATTATCGCGTCTTTATCGTGTGATATCGCGTGTATATTAGTATAGATTTTGGTGCTAGACGTTATGCATTACTGTTAGTGCATTAGTGTTTTATATAGTATGTTATAGTGTATTGTGGGGCGAGATATATTACACAATTATGAAGATAATGGTGAATGTAGTGTGTTATTTGTTTATAGTCTGTTAACTGTTACATGTATAATATTGTTGTTATTGTGGTATTGTAGTGTAGTGTGTTTATACTGGTCATGTTATGTACCTTAGAAATGCTATATAAGTGTGATGTGTGATAGTGTTTATTGTAATGAGGTATTTGATTGTAAATTTTAAATATATAATTGTAAATATGTGGTATACCTTGTGTTAAAGTGTATCATAGTATTGTAGTGTGTAGTAGAATTGTGTTTTATGTGCTATAATATTATATGGTTAAATAGTGTTATAAATGTTAAATGTAATGTTATATGTTTTGTGTATCTATATGACAATGCACACACCAAATAAAAAGTATAGCATACTATTTTTTTGTTATTATAGTGGAGTTCATCAGAGTGACGGTGTGTAACGGTGTTGGGTTTTATTGGTTGTCGTGTGTGGAGTGATTAAAGTTTTTGGAAATGGGAATAGTGCCTGAGGATTTGACTGCTGCGCATGTTTGTTCCATTGTTTAAAAAGGGTTCAAAGAATACATCTAGGGTTGGAGGGGTTTACAGGTTTCTGAAGGGGGTCTAGAGGTGCTTGAGATGTTTAAAGAGTAGTTGAGATGGATCTAGAGGGGTTAAAGAGGTTTAGATGCAGTACAGGCGGTTTAGAGGGATTTGCAGAGATTAGAGAGGTTTGAGTGTCGAGTATGGTTTTGAGGGGTTTTAATGTTAATAGATTTTTTACCAGGGGATTCGTAGGGATACAGGGTTAAGTTGTTTAGAGAGGCTTACAGGGTTTTCTAGGGGTTTATAGGTTGTTTACAGGTGTTAGGAGAGGGGTTTAAGTGGGTTTCCAGGTGTATTACATGGGAAACGAGGTTTGCATGGTATGGATGCGTAAGGTATTTACAGAGGTTTTGAGAGGGGTTTACAGGTGTTTACATGTGTTTAGCAGCGGTTTTGCTGGATTTAGAGAATGTTTATTGGGTTTTAAATTGTGTTTAAGTATGATATAGAGGGCTTTACAGGGTATTTACAGGGTGTTAGGAGGGTTTTAGAGGGTTTTAGTAGGTTTGGATGTTGCGATGGATTCGATTTGGAGTGGTTTAACCGGCTTATAAATGGGGTAAGAGGTATAGGTGATTAGAGGGTTTAATAAAGGATTTAGAGTGGTCCACGGACTAGAGGTGTTTAGAAGGGTTTACATGGGTTTAGAGGTTAGAGGGGTTGGGGGTGTTTGACAGGTGTATTAGAGGGCATTTGATACAGGGGTTTAGGTGAAAGTTCATAACGGGTTTAGGAGAGTGTTTGCAGCGTTCAGTAGATTTATATAGTAGTTTAAAAGGGTTTACATGGGGGTTACCAACAAGGTATTAAGGGGTTACAGACGTTTACCAGGGGTTTAGAGGCGGTTTATGGATTTATTTACAGAGGTTTAGAGATGATTAAAGAGGTTTACGGTTTAACCGGGGTTAGAGGATGTACAGAGTTTCGAGGGTTTCCTGGGTTTTTAGTGTCTTTAACAGGGGTATAGAAGAGTTTTGGCGGGTTACATGGGTTTTTAATGTTTTACAGTTGCTCCATCGGTTTTATGGGGGGTTAGCGGTGTGTTAGAGTGGTTCACATGGTTTAGAGGGGTTACAAATGGGTTTACAGGGGGCTAATGGGTTCGAATGCTTAGGGATTAGAGGTGTTTCCATTGGTATTAAAAGGGTTTTGGCAGGAGTTTAAGAGGGTATGGGATGGGGAAAGGCGTTTGGAGGTTTCTGGAGGAGCTTGGAGGGGTTTAGTGTTTGAGGGGGGGATGTACAACTGTTTTCAGCTGTAAAGCAGTGACGTTTATGGTTTACAGGGGCTTTATCAGGGGTTTAGGACGGAGTGTAGAGGGTTGGGAGGATAGAGTGTTTGGAGGGGAATTTTTTAAGGGATTACGTTGTGTTAGAGTATTTGTGGTTTACAGGTGTTTCCCCGGGAGTTTCAGGTGTGTGTAGAGGATTTCAGAGTTTAAAGGGGTTTGCAGGGGATTAGAGATGTTTAGAGGGGTTTACAGGTGTATGGAGGGATCTAGAGTGGGTTATAGTGTTAGATGGATTTGGATGCGTTTAGAGGAGTTTTAAGGTGTTGAGGTGTTAAGAAATCAATGTAACTCACTAATATGGTCACATACATAAAAACACACTTTAACATTAAAACCTATATAATACTATATTAAACTATATCATATATTAGAACATATAATAACACATAATAACTCAAAATGCACTAAACACTATAACACGTATTACATAATATAGCATACGAAATACATTATTAAATCCAATAACACATTATTATACACTATCTTGCATTTAACAGACTATAACACAATAATACACATCACAATTACACATTAATACAATATAATCATATGTTATACAGTATATACTATATAGTAACTAATGCACTAATACATAACGTCTAGCACTAAAACTATAATAATATACCACGCGATGATAGACAACAACGATACTAACACTATCGTAACTGTGTTAGTAATAATGAAAAACAGCACCAAACATATCACACAGTAATAACATACCCAATATTAAACCAATACACTATTAAACACGATAACAATATATTAACATTAAATCCCATGATACGCTATAATACACTATAACGCATCATTATACACGCAAACATTATAATACATCCTATAACACATTATCACAGTTTAACCCTTAATACCCCGCCATAATACACAACAATAATAATAATAATACATTATAACACAAAGCTATACACACTATAACACGCAACAATGCACTGTTAGTACATTATAACACTACAATGCACTATAACACAGAATAACACGTTCTAACACATTGCACTAGAATACATTACACGACTAGAATACGCGTATGGTACATTATAACATACCATATAAAACATGCTAACACATAATAACACATTCTAATTCAAACCATCATACGCTATTACAATATAATATGCACAAAGTGTGTTACAAAATGTGTTAATGATAGTTATATATACAATTTACAATGTTATAACACATTTTAACATCGCATAACACATTATAACACATAACACACTATAACATACCATAACGCACTAATACAATACAATATAAAATACACACATTTTAACACTCATATTTGTAACACCCTGTACTGCACTATAACAATATAATACATTAAGGCACACTATAATACACAATTATGTTTATTATACTACACATTCCTATACACTGTAAATCCCTAATCTAAAATACACGTAAATACACGAAAATACAGTATACGCTATAACACGCTAAAACACACGCTAAAATACAAAGCAACAATGCAGCACAACATGTTATGATATTCTGTAATACAATAACCATATAACAATTACAGCACGGAAACAGGCCCTCTCGGCCCTTCCAGTCCGTGCCGACCATTTTTTTCCCCTAGTCGCATCTACCTGCACTCAGACCATACCCCTCCATTCACTTCACGTTCATACACCTATCCACTTTACTTTTAAATGTTAAAATCGATCCTGCCTCCACCACTTCTGCTGGAGCCTCATCCACACAAGCACCACCCTCTGAGTGAAGAATTTCCCCCTCACGTTTCCCCTAAACTTCTGTCCCTTAATTCTCATGTCATGCCCTCTTGTTTGAATCTTCCTTACCCTCAATGGGAAAAGCATATCCACGTCAACTCTGTCTATCCCTTTCATCATTTTAAATCCTCAATCAAGTCCCCCCTTAACCTTCTGCGCTCCAAAGAATAAAGACCTAACTTGTTCAACCGTCCTCTGTAACATAGTTGCTGGAACCCTGGCAACATATCTAGAATTCACCTCTGTACTACTCTCTCCTCTAATTTGTTGACAATCCTTCCTATAATTTATAATAATATAATATATATAATTTATAATTATATAATAAATAATATATAAATTATAATTGCGACCAAAATTGTACACCATACTCCAGAATTGGTCTTACCAATGCCTATAATATTCTATTTTAGTGTGTATATGTCATAGTAGTTTATGGCGTGTTACAGATCGTGTATTATCGTGTCATATCGTATATTATACTATAATATATTGTTTTAAAGGTTGTTATAATTGTATTATATTGTAAATTGTATAAACTCTATCAATTATAAATTGGTATATAGGACTATCATTAGCCACACTTTGTGCGATATATTGGTGGTGAATAAAATATTGGTAATAGCGTATGAAGTTTGAATTAGAATGTGTTATTAGTGTTAGCATGTTTTCTATGGTATGTAAATATGTTAAAAGTGTTAGTTGTTGTATTCACTATTTTGTGTGCTGTGCCTGTGCGTTATAGTGTGTTATATTGTATTATAAAAAGCGTTTAAATAATTTATAGTTATAAAGGAATGATTATTGTGGTACAAGTGTGATGACTGTGATACGGTTATAAAAATTATAATATATATTACAATTTCTAACGTGAATCGTGATAATTTAGTGTCAAATTTTTCTTTTCGTTTTATATAATATCTTATAGTAAAGTTAATAATGCTAAATAGACAATTATAATACACCTTAACACGATGTGATACATATGGCACATTATAATTTTGCACATCACACAATATCAAACTATATAACACACTAATAGTGTTTTATTCTATTAGTGATATGGAATCTAACAGTGTATTAAATTATTTTGTGTCGTATTGTCGTGTGTGTGTAATACGTGTAGATAGTGGTTTTAATGTTAAAGTGTGTTTTTATGTATGTGACCATATTAGTGAGTTACATTGATTTCTTAACACCTCAACACCTTAAATACCTCTAAACCCACTCAAAACCCCTCTAAACCCATCCAAATCCATCTAACACTATAACCCACTCTAAGCCCCTGTAAACCATTCCAAACCTCTCCAAACATTTGTAAACCCCTCCATACACCTGTAAGCCCCTCTAAACATCTCCAATCCCCTGCAAACCCCTTTAAAACGCCTGAAATCCTCCATGACCCACCTGCAAACACCCGAAAACACCTGTAAACCCCTCAAATACCTCTAACCCAACGTAAATCCCTCTAATCCCCTCCAAACACCTCTAACCCCCTCTCAACCCCTCTACAACTGCGTCCTAACCCCTGTATACTCCCTCCTAAACCACGAAACCTCTCTATACACCAGAAAACACCTTGTAAACCCCTCTAAACCCCACTGAACCCCCTCCAAAACTCCCTCCAGAACCCCTCTAAACCCATGGAAACACCTCTAAACGCCTAAAGCCATCAAACACCTATAGCCCCCTGTAACCCCTGTAAACCCCTCTAAAACCTCCAGGAAACCACTCTAAACGCCGCTAAACCCCTGTAAACCCGCTGAGCAACTGTAAACCGTTTATAAACCCCATAACCCCCGCCAAACAACATCTATACCCCTGTAAAGCCCACTAAAACGCCCTAAACTCTCGAAACTTCCCATACATCCTTCTAACCCCCCTGTAAACCCGTAAACCTCTTTAATCATCTCTAAACCTCTGTAAACAAATCTAAACAATTCTAAACCCCTGTAAACGTCTGTACAACTCTCTAAAACCTTGTGAACCCCCTGTAAACCCTTTTAAACCACTGTAAACATCTCCGAACAGCTGCAAACACCTCTACACCCCTCTAAACCCGTCTAAACCCCTGAGAATCCCCCTAAACCTATGTAAACCCCTCTAAACTAAACCCCTGTAAATGCCCTCTAAACACCTGCAAACACCTCCAACTAAACCCTCTCTAAACCCCTCTAAACCCCCACGTGGCCACTCCTAAACGCCTCTACACTCCGGATAAAACCGCGAAATCCACTAAACCCCTCTAAAGCCATGTGAACCACTCTAAACCCCTATAAACGCCTCTAAATGCCCCTAAACCCCTCTAACCCCCATATAAAGCAAGTTAAACCCACTAAATCCCTCCAAACCCATCGTAAACATACCAAACCCACTAAACCCCTCTAAACCCCTCTATACCCTGTAAACTCCCTGTAAAGCCCTCTATCCCACACTAAACACACATAAAACCCAATAAACATCTCTAAACCCCAGCAGACCACTCTAAACAACTCCAAACCTCTCTAAACACATGTCAACACCCGGAAACACCTGTAAACCCCTCAAAACCTTCTGTAAATAGCTCAACCCCATGTAAATCCCTCTACCCCCCCTGCAAACTCATGCAAACACCTCTAAACCCCCTAAAACCCCTCTAATTTCATACCCCTCTATACATCTCTAATCCACTGCAAATCCCTCTAAAAACAAAAAAACCGCTGTAACAGGCTCTGAAACCCACTCGAAACCCTCTAGACCCAACTCTCAACCACGACACTCTGAAAACCCGCTCTAGTAACCATCCGCAAACACCTCTAAACCCCCTAAAAACCCTTGTAAAACACCCCCTAACCCCAACAACCCCCTCTAAATCCCTATAAACCCTGTAAAGTTGCACTAGAGGGGACGAGGAAACAGAAACGAGGGACTGTTGAGGGTGGGGATAGGAGGGACGGCCTGGGTTGTCGGGGTGGTGGGGGGTCTTAGGTGGTTATGGCGCGCGGTCAAGTATTGCTATGGGTTCTCTAAGTTAGGTTCTATTTCCTACTAGCCTATACGATTCGGGGGATTGGGAGGAGTGTGTTTGCATGGAAGGGCGAGCATATGACGAGGTGTCTTCTTATCTGTATGCTGATCACCGCGCGGTGGATGTATTAGGACGCTCTAGAGACAGCGAGTCAGGGGTTTACAGGTGATATTTAGGGGGATTTAGCTTGTAGGCGGTACATCTCCGGATACACATGTAGATACCGGGTCTGACAGGGAAGACGGGAAGCGTGAGGTTCAGTAACCGAGGTGTTATGAGAAGGCTCGATCCACAAGATTTATACAGTGTGTGGCCTTCAATGCGGTACACGCGCGTCGATGAAGAGATTTGCAACGCGTACTGAGGATGTGGGGGGGGGCACATTTAGACGGTGTAGTTGGGCAGAAACCTCTAAGAGTGTGTAAACTTTCGGTACATGAGCTTTGAGTCAGGCTAGGGTAGAACTGAGCGCAGGGACTCTTACATGGTAATGTTCGAGCCTCATAATATCACAGGAGCGCTTTAGATATGATGGCACTCTATCTCAGTGATAGTCCCGCTCTGCGAGGGAATCGTACATCGATAGTTTAGAAGGTTCTGGAGGTATATAACTGTGGTCGCTAGAGAAGCTCCCAGAGACTTGAGATGTATGAGATGGAGTATAGCTGGATTTCGGGTCTGCCCTGTAAATCTCATGTAAACCTCTCCAACACCTATAAATGCGCTTGTTTGGGGGGGTGGATGAGTAACAAGGGTCGGTACGTGAATAGAACCGGAATGACTAATTAAGAAAGTCTAATTTAGAGGGGTTTACAAGCTGTGCTTCCTCGGTAATGTCGTGTTTAGTTAAGACGACTGGCTTTGTGGGGTACTGGACTTATAAGCTCCCTCTAAACTCCGGTAAACCCTCTAAACATCTCAACTGCAATCCATCTATACCACTCAGAACCTCTCTAAACATCTGTAAACACCCGAAACACCTGTAAACCCCCCCCCCTAAAACCTGATAATACCTCAACCCCATTTTCATCCCTCTAACCCAAACCCATACAAACCACTGTGAACCCATTTAAACCGCTACAAACCTACCTCCAAACCCCTCTGACCCATCAACCCCCTCTAAACCTCCTCGAATCCCTTCCAAACCCCTCTAAACATCTATAAACCTCTGTAAACAACTAAATCTCTTAACCATTCTAAACACCCCCAACCCCTCCAAACCGCTCTGCACCGCTCCTCTCCAATCCCCTCCAAACCCCTCCAAACCCATGTAAACATGTCTAAACATATCTAATCCCCTGCAAACCTCTGTACAACATCTAAACCCATCGAAACCCCTCACAACCACTCTAAACCTCTATAAACACATGCAAACACCTTTAAACCGCCTATAAACCCCTCTAAACCACTCTAACTCTTTGCGAAACCCATTGTAAAACCCCATGTAAATCCCTCTAAACAGCACTAAACATCTTTAATCCCCTGCAAATACCTAAACGCCGCAGGAAACACCTCTCTAAACACCTCTAGCACCTCTAAAACACACTAAACCACTCTAAACACCTCCAAACATCTCTCCACACATGCAAACATCTGTAAACCCCTCTAAATCCCTCTAAACTCATCTAACCCCCTCTAGACCCCTTTATATCCATCTCCATCTCTACCTTCATCTCTATGTCTAGCTACACCTCTATCTTTATCTCCAGTTCCATCTCTAGCTCCATATCTAGCTCCAGCTCCGTCTCCAGCACCATCCCCACCACCAGCTCCAGCTCCATCTCCAGCTACATTTCAGGCACAATTTTCAAGTCCACCTCCAGATTGAGTTCCAGCTCCATCTCCTAGCTCCAGATCCACCTCCAGGTCCATCTCTCGCTCCAACTCCAGCACCATCGCCAAGTCCAACTCCTGCTCCAACTCTAGATCTATCTCTATTCCAGCTGCATCTGCAGCACCAGCTCTATCTCCGTCTCCAGCTCTGGCTCCATCTCCATCCCCATGTTCAGCTCTATATCTAGCTCCAGCACCATATCCAGCACCAACACTATCTCCAGCTGTAACGCGATCTCCATCTCCAGCCCCATCTTCAGCTTTAGGTCATCTCAATCTACAGTTGATAATCTAGCGTCAGCTCTATATCTGTCTCCATCTCCAGCATCTCCTGTTCTACCTCAAGCTCCATCTCCAGCTCCTCCAGCTCTAGCTCCATGTCCAGAATCTCCAGCTCCAGCTCCAGCTCCGTCAAACTCCAGCTTCAGCTCTTTTTCCAGGCCCATCTCCATCTACAGCTCCAGCTTCAGCTCCAGCTCCAGTTGCAGCTCCTTCGCCAGCTCTAGCTCCAGATCTAACTCCATCTCTTGTTCCATCTTCCGCTCCATTTCCAGCTCCAGCTACTGCTCCACCTCCAGCTCTAGCTCCAGCTCCAGCTCCAGCTCAATCTGTAGCTCCATCTCCAGTTCCATCTCCAGCACCATCTAGCTCCATCTCAAGCTCTAGCTCCAGCTCTATCCCCAGTTCCATCTCCAGTTCCATCTGCCGCACCTCCAGGTCGATCTCCAGGAGCTCCATCTCCATAATTAGCTCCACCTCTATTTTTTTCGCGAGCTCCTTCTTTATCTCTCTCTAGCTCTAGCTCTATCTGCACCTCAGGCTCCAGCTCCATTTCTAGTTCCATCTTGAGTTCGCTCAAGCTCCAGCTCCAGCTTCGTTTCCAGCTCCATCTCCATCTCCAGCTCTAGCTCCAGGTCCATCCCCAGCCCCAGCTCCATCTCCAGGTCCATCTCAATCTCTAGCTCCCGCTCCAGTTCCATCTCCTGGTCTGAAGCTAGAGCTGGAGTTAGACTAGAGCTGGATTGAACTGGAGATAGAGCTGGAGATGGAGCTAGAGCTAGAGCTGCGTCTGGAGATGGAGCTTGAGATGGAACTAGAGCGGCTGCTGGCGATGGAGATAGAGCAAGAGCTGCAAGAGCTGGAGACTGAGCTGTAGATGGAGTAGAGCTGGAGCTGGAACTGGAGATGAAGCTACAGATGGAGCTGGAGATGAAGCTAGAGATGGAGCTGAAGATGAAGATAGAGTCGGAGCTGGTGATGGAGATGGAGATGAAGCTGCTGGAGATAGAGCTGAAACTGGAGATGGAGCTCGAGCAGGAATAGGAGTTGGAGATGGGGAGCGAGAATTGGAAGAGCAAATATGTAAGGAGATAGCAGATATTAGTAGTAAGCACAAGGTAGTGATTGTGGGAGATTTCAATTTCCCAAAAATAGACTGGGAAACACGTTCTGTAAATGGGCTAGATGGTTTGGAGTTTGTAAAATGTGTGCAGGATAGTTTTTTGCAGCAGTACATAGAGGTACCGACCAGAGAAGGGGAAGTGCTGGACCTCCTGTTAGGAATGATGCAGGACAGGTGACGGAGGTTTTGCATTGGTGAGCACTTCGGGACCAGTGATCACAATACCATTAGTTTTTCAATATAATTATGGAGCGAGTCAGAAGAACCTAGAGTGAGATTTTTGATTGGATAAAGGCTAACTTTGAGGGAGATGCGTGAGGATTTTAAAGGAGTGAATTGCGGGACACTTTGTTTCATGGGAAGGATGTAGAACGAGAAATGGAGACATTTAAAGGGGAAATTGTAGAGTAACAGAATCTTTTATGTCCCTGTTAGGTTGAAAGGAAATAGTAAAAATTGGAAAGAGCCATGGTTTTCAAGGGAAATTAGACACTTGTTTCGAAAAAAGAGAGATTATCTACAATATTTATAGGAGGCATGGAGTGATGAGGTGCTAGAGGAGGTATAAAGAATGTAAAAAGAATCTTAAGAAAGAATATTAGGAAGGCTAGAAGATAAGATATGAGGTTGCTTTGGCATGGAAAGGTGAAAGTAAATCCAAAGGGGTTTCTACAGCTATATTAATAGCAAAAGGATAACGAGGGATATAATTGGACCATTAGAGAACCAGAATGGACAGCTATCTGCAGAGCCAAAAGAGATGGGAGAGTATTGAACAATTATTTCTTCGGTATTCACCAGGAGAAGGATATATTGAAACTCTGTGAGTTGGGCGCGGGTAAGGGAAAAAAATAGAGTAGCTATGGAAACTACTAGATTCAAAGAGAGGAAGTACTGAAACTTTTGAACAAATTATAAAGGTGGGATTAAGTCCTCCAGGTCCTGACAGATATTCCCTAGGACATATGAGGAATCTTTACGTGTAAAATAGCAGGAGCTATGACAGAAAATTATTTCAAATGTCCATTAGAAAACGGGAATAGTCCCGGAGGCATTGGCGTACTGCGCTATGTTGTTCCATTGTTTAAAAAGGTTTCAAAGAAATTAAACCTAGTCAATTATAGACTATTAGTTTTGAACGTCATGGTGGGGCAAATTAATGGAAAGGATACTTAGAGATAAATACTATAAAGCATCTGGAATAAACAGGGTCCTGATCAGGAAATATCAACCATGGATTGTGCCTGAAAAGTTCATGTTTTGACCAAACCTTCTTGCAATTTTGTTGAAGCGGTAACTAGGGAAATTGATGAGGGTTAAAGCAGCTTGATGGGTTGTCTATATGGAATTTCAGTAAGGCCTTTGAGCAAGGTACCACCACATGGAAGGTCTGTCAGAAGGTTCAATCTTTGGGTTTAATGCGGAGTAGCAGATGGATTCAACAGTGGCTGAATGAGACATGTCAGAAGAGTAATGGTCGAATGGCTGTTTGTCAGGTTGGAAGCCGGTGACCAGTGGGGTGCCTCAGGGATCTGTGTTGGTCCAACTGTTTGTTTGTCATGCTACAATCAATGATCCTTGATGATGGAGTGGAAAACATTGGATAAGTAAGTAGTCAGATGATACTAAGATAGGTGGTATTCGTGGATACAAGGGAAAAAACAAAAAAGTTAGATTCTCAAAGTCCTACAGAGACGATTTGGGCCATTTGGAAAAGTGGTGCTGAAAGATGCAGATGGACTTTAATGCTGATAAGTGTGCAGTGCTACATCTTGGCAGGACAGCTGGAGATGGAGGCAACAGGGGATGGAACGGAGCTGAGAATAGAGGTAGCCGGAGCTCGACATACGACTTGGAGCTGGACGTGCCGCTGGAGATTTAAAGCCTGACTGTCAGCTGAGATCAGATAATGGAGATGGAGAGGAGCTAGATCTTGCAAACTAGAATTTGGAGATCTGGAGATTGCCCACAGGCAGTGGAATTGCTGCTGGATTGCTGATGGTAGCTAGTACTAGGAGATGGTGAGATTTATAAACGTGTTATGTGGTGTTATTATACATTATAACTCGTGATGAGGCTAGAGAGGGGCTCGAGATAGACATCAAGCTCGCAGATAGACCACGAGATAGAGCTCGAGACATACTCGAGATACAGATTCTGTGGATGGACGCGTAAGCTCGAGAAATTGAGATACTCGAGATAGAGCTCGAAGATGGAGATATAGGAGCTCGAGAGAGAAAATAGAAGCACAGATAATGCTCGAGATATAAAGGTATTATAAGCTGATGCGGTCTCGAGATATAGGGAGAGCAGTTAGAGATTCTCGAGATAGAGATTTTCGAGGGAGAATACGTCGAGATCTGGATCCTCGAGGTGGTGAGCTCGGCCTAAAATATAGATAGATGGAGCTCGTGACGGACAGAGCTCTAGGTAGAGATAGAGCTATTGATAGAGAAAGAAAGAGATCGAGAAAGAGATACTTGGTGATCGAGCTCGAGATAGAGATATAGCTCGAAATAATAAAGCTCGTGATACATTAGTATTAGTATAACATTAGTAATTAGTTTTACATTAATGTAATTATGTAATTAGTATTACATTAATGCTCGTTAGTGCATTATCGTTTTATATATAGCTTGTTATAACCATATAACATATAACATATAACCATATAACAATTACAGCACGGAGACAGGCCCTCTCGGCCCTTCCAGTCCGTGCCGACCATTTGTTTTCCCCTAGTCCCATCTACCTGCACTCAGACCATACCCCTCCATTCCCTTCACGTCCATATACCTATCCACTTTACTTTTAAATGTTAAAATCGATCCTGCCTCCACCAACCCTCTGCTGTGAAGCTCATTCCACACAGCCACCACCTCTGAGTAAAGAAGTTCCCCCTCACGTTTACCCCTAAACTTCTGTCCCCCCCAATTACTCATGTCATTGCCCTCTTGTTTGAAATCTTCCCTACCTTCCCTCAATGGGAAACGAAAAGCTTATCCACCGTCAACTCCGCTGTCCAACCCTCTTCATCATTTTAAAGACCTCAATCAAGTCACCCTTAAACCTTCTGCGCTCCAAAAAGAATAAAAGATCCTAAACTTGTTCAACCATTTTTTTCTGTAACATAGTTGCTGGAACCCTGGCAATCATTCTAGTAAAAAATCTCCTCTGTACTCTCTCTATTTTGTTGACATCCTTCCTAACTAGCGCGAACCAAAATTGTCTACACCATATACCCATACTCCAGAATTGGTCTTTTACCAATGACCTTGTCAATTTTAACATTACTTTCCCCCCTACTCCTATATTCAATGCTCTGATTTATAAAGGCCAGCAACACCAAAGGCTTTCTTTACCATTTACCACCCCTATCCCATGCGATTCACACGAATTTATAGTGTATAGTGTATTGTGTGCAGTAATTTACACAGATTATGATATAATGTGATGTAGTGCTTATTGTGTTATACTCTTTAAATGCGAGATAGTGTGTAATAATTATTGTTCTAATATTGGGGGTTTATTAAAAAAAATAAAGTGTATTGTAGGTGGTAGTGGTGTGTTTGTATTGGTTCTATTATGCTATATTAAATGTGATGTGTGATAGTGTTTTTACTAGTAATTAGTGTGATTGTGAACTATTATCATATGTTTATATTATTTTATAAATCATTACATAAATTATGCATAAAAAATTATTATCACGTTTATCAACTTCGTTAGAAATATAATCATAATATATAAAAAATAATTAACAATAACAGAACACATGTATTAAAAGTATCACACTTCTGTACCTACAAATAATCCATAATCCAAAAATACTTTATACGCATTTTAATAACTATCTCACAACTATAACGCACAGCTCACGCCACACAAATATAGTCAAATAACCACAACAACAACCACAACTTTAACATTATAACATACCATATGAAACATGCTAACACATAATAACCAACATTCTAAATTCAAACCATCATACGCTATTACAAAAATTAATATATGCTCCACAATTAACAGTCACAACGTGTGTTAATGATAGTTATATATATACAAATTTTGTAGAATTGGATAGTGCCCCTATATACAATTTACAATATAATTATCCAATATAACACCTTCAAACAATATACTATAGTATAATACACGATATGACACGATGATACACGATCTGTAACACGCCATAAACTACTATAACACTGTAAAACAACATCATCAAACACAGTATAATACCAATACACACTAAAATAGAATATTATAAAATAGTACGATAATAATCCGAAACAGACTGTAACTATAATAAACTAGAATACACACATTAACACTCTAAACCGATATCTCACTAATATGGTCTAATACACACAAACACACTAACATTATTACATACATTATATAAACTATATAAAACTTTATTATACTTTAGAAAGCGCCGTCAAACACATAATAACACAAAATACACTATAAAAAACAACCTTAACACGTATACATTATAACATACACACGCACACGACAACAACAATACACCCAACAAATAAATATAATACACCGTTACACACCATATCACTGAAGACAAGGAGCTGGAAGCATAGAGAGATAAAAACATGGAGCTGTCCAGAAAAAATATAGTGGAGCTAGAGGCGTAAAAGATGGTAGCTAGACTCGGAGATGGACCCGGAGGTGAGGATTATAGGGACTTCGATCTGGAGCTCGAGCTGGAGCTCGAAACAGGCGCCTGGAGATGGAGATGCAGATGGAAGCCTTGAGATTGAGATGGAAGTGGTAGTTTGCGTTGGAGCTGGGAGATGGAAGGGTGGACACATGGAAGATGGAGCGGAAGGTTGGAAACTAGAGATGGCAGATGAAGATGGACGAAAGAGCTGGAGATAGAACCTCAGCTAGAATTGGATCTCTGGCGAGCTAGACTTGTAGCTGTAGCTAAAGCTGGAGGTGGAGGATCTATAAGCTGGAGATGGAGTTTTGCGAGCTGGTGCTGGAGCTGGAGAATGGAGCGGGAATGGACCTGGAGAATGGCGTTGGACCCCTTGGATCTAGAGCTGGTGATGGAGCTGCAAATGGAGCTGGGAGCTGGAGCTGTAGATGGTGATGGGCCTGGAAATAGAGCTGGAGCTGGAGCTTGGAACTGGAGCTGAGATTCTCGGGGACATATAAGCCTACAGCGCTAGAGCTGGGAGGACGGAGCTGGAGGTGGAGCTTGATGTAGAACAAGAGATTGCTGGAGATGAAGATAGAGATTGAACTGACCCGCTAGATTATCAGCTGTAGAATTGAGATGAACCTAAAGCTGAAAGATAGTGCTGCAGGCTGGAGTCATGGGAGTTAGAGCTGAAGAATTGCAGGCTGGAGATATTGAGCTAGTCTGCATATGGTTGCTGGGGCTGGATATAAGAGCTGGAGCTGGTGTGTGGATCTGGCGATTCTTGGGCAGGAGATGGAGCCAGAGGTAGGGGGAGATGGGAAGATACAGCTAGAATAGCGGATGTGGAAATGTATATAGAGGCTGGAGCTGGAGATGCGGTGATGGAGATGGAGTATGGAAGCTGGAGCTGGAGATAGAGATGGAGTTAGAGCTGGAGCTAAGCAGAGTCGATCTGGACGATGGGGATGGAGATGGAGTCGCCAGAGTGGTGACGGAAGATGAGAGCTGGAGCTTGCAGATGTAGCTGGAGAATAACAAGATAGAAGCTAAGAGTTGGAGCCAGGGAGTTGGACTTTTGGCGATGGTGCTGGAGTTGGAGCGAGAGCTATGCCTGGAGGTGGAGCAGGTAAGGTGAGGAGATCGGAGATGGAAGGATGGATGGAGATGGAGCTGGAAGGTCAATTAGTGTGTTATATAGTTTTGATATTGTGTAGATGTGCAATAGTTATAATATGCCATTAGGTATCACCATCGTGTTAAGCTGTATTTATATTGTTTATAGCATTATAACCTTACTAATAAAATACTATATAAAAAGAAAAAGGAAAGTATGACACACAAATTAAAATCACGTTATCACGTTAAAATATAATCAGTCATATAAAATAATATAACACATACACACAGATCACACTGTACCACAATAATCCAATCCTATTATAAATATCAAAATACTTTAACCGCATTTTATAATACACTATAAACAGACCATCAACGCACGAGCACACGCCACACATAGTCAATACACAACAACACACTTTAAAACATACATAACATACTACCCCATATGAAACACATGCTAACACATAACAAACACATTCTAAATTCACACATTAACATTTCTAAACCGATAATCTCACTCAATATGGTCTAATACACCAAAAACACACTACACATTATTACATACTCCCCTATAATACTATATAAAAACTTATTATATTAGGACATATAAAATTTTTTCGTGAACACATAATAACACCAAAATTAAATAAACACTATAATAAACGTTACATACATTATATAACACACCACACACGAACCCAAAACAATACAACCCCAACAAAATATACCAACTACAACTCAAATTTAAATACACCGTATCATAATAACAATAACAATTGTAATGCTATACTTTTAATCTAGTGTGTTGCTATTGTCATATAGATATACAAAACATTTAACATTACACTTTAACATTTATTTACACTATATAATTACGATATAATACATTATAACACATAATAAACACATAAAACAACCACTACAATAATATGATACACTTTAAACACAGTATAACCACACATTACAATATAATACTAACATTATAATAGTCACACACACTAAGCCATTACTATAAACACTCAATCACACATCACACATCACACTTAATATAAGCCATAAAATAGAAACCCCCAAAAAATAAAAACACACTACACATAACATTACCCAATAACATATTATTTATACACACTATAATAACACAATTTCTAATTCAAAACCATCATACGCTATTACAATAATCATGCACCACAATACACTGTCACAACGTGTGTTAATGAAAATAGTTATATATATACAATTACAATTGAATAGTGCTATATACAATTTACAATATAATACAATATATAACACCCCTTAAAACAACTATACTATAGTATAATACATCGGTATGACACGATAATACACGATCTGTAAGACGCCATCAAAATACTATAACACTGTAAAACAACATCATAAAAACACAGTATTAATACAATATGACATATACACACTAAAATAGAATATATATACGATTTACGATAATAATCCGAAACAGACTGTAACTCTAAATAAACTAGAATACACACATTAACACTCTTAAAACATCCGATATCTCCACTATAATATGGTCTCATACAACAAAAAACACACTAAACATTATTACATACTCTATAATACAAATATATAATAAAACTTAATTTCCTTTTTCTTTTTATAAACCGATAATCTCACTAATATGGTCTCATACAACAAAAAACACACTAAACATTATTACATACTCTATAATCACTATATAAAACATTAATTTATCTTTCCTTTTCTTTTTATATACATTTTATAGTACCAAGTTTATTTTCAATGCTATATACAAATATAATACACACCTTAACACATATCAAAATATATAACACGTTACTCATACTATACCAGATTAACACCATAATAAACTTCTCACCGGAATCCGCTGTAACACTGTAAAACACTATAAAGCAGTATAGAATACTATATAGATAGTTTGCTATAGTTTATCATAGTGTATTATTGTTATTTGTGTGTGTTATTCTAATTATAATGATACTGTATTATAGAATATCATAGCATGTTGTATTGTATTTTTGCTTTGTATCATGGTGTGTTATAGCGTGTTATAGCGTGTTATACTGTATTTTCCTATATTTACGTGTATTTTAGCATAGGGATTTACAGTGTATAGGAGTGTGTAGTATAATTGTGTATTATCGTGCGCCTTAACGTTTATATTGTTATAGTGCATTACAGGGTGTTACAATATGAGTGTTAAAATGTGTATATTTTATATTGTATTGTGTTCGTTGCGCTAATGGTGTATTACTAGTGTGTTATGTGTTATAGAACGTGTTATGCGGTGAATCATATTAGCGTAAATTCTAGTCGTGTAATGCTATTTCTAGTGCAATGTCTGCTGGTTAGAAAGTGTTATTCCCTTGTGTCATAGTGCATTACTAGTGTAAATAATGTACTAACAGTGCCAATTGTTTGCATGTCATTGTGTGGGTATAGTTTTGTGTTATATAATGTATTATGGCTTTTACTTACAGTGTGTAGTATTAAGTGTTAAACTGTGAATAAAGCGTTATAGGACGTGTTTATATTGTTTGCGTGTATTGTGATGCGTTATAGTGTAATTATAGAGTGTTTATAGGGCGTATCATGGGATTCTAAATGTATTATAAATCTGTGTTATCGTGTTTTATAGTGTATAAGTGTATTACAGTGTATGTTATATACTGCTTTGATACTGTTTTGGTGGCAGTTTCTTTGTGGCTGTGACAGAGAACTCCGTATGTATAGAGTTAGTCTAAATAACGCGTGGTATGCTACCTTTATAGCTTTTAAAGGTGCTAGACGTTATGTATTAGTGCATTAGTGTTATATATAGTATGTTATAGTGTATTATAGTGTGTGACAGTGTATTTCACTGATTATAATATGTGATGTGTATTGTTATAATGCAAGATAGTGTATAAATAATGTGTTATTGGGTATTATGATGTAGTGTGTTTGTGCTGGTGTATTATAATGTATTTAGTATGCGATATTATGTGTGATGTGTGAGTGTTTATTGTAATATGCTCTTGGGTGTAGTGTTATTGTATTACAGTGTATTGTTTAGTTTATTATATTACAATAGTTAATGTGTGTAACTGTGTTTAAAGTGGATCATAGTATTGTAGTGTGTGTAATAGTGGTATTAACATGTATTAATATCACTCATTATATATCACTCACGTGCGTGTCTGTACTAACGTGTAGATAGTGGTTTTTAATGTTTTTTGAAAGTGTGTTTTTTTAGGTATGTATGTGGGGGGGGGAAACCATATTAGTGAGACATATTGATTTCCTAACACCTCACACAACCTTAAATACCTCTAAACTCACTCAAAACCCCTCTAAACCCATCCAAAATCCACCTAACCACTTATAACCCCCCACTCTAAACCCCTCTAAAACCACCCCTCTAACCTCCTCCCCAAACATTTGTAAAACCCTCCCATACACCATGTAAGGCCCCCCTCCCAAACATCTCTAATCCCCTGCAACCCCCTTTTAAACACTGGAATCCCCTATGCACCACAATGCAAACAACACCCGGAAACACATGTAAAAACCCCTCAAATACCCCCTAAAACCCCAACGTAAATCCCTCTAATCCCCTCCCAAACACCATAACACCCATAACCCCCTCCTCTCTACCGCCCTACACTGCGTCCTAACCCCTGTAAACCCCCTCTAAACCACATCAAACCCCCTCTACCACACCTGCAAAACACGTAAACCCCTCTAAAACCCCACGAAAACCCCCTCCAAACTCGCTCCCAGAACCCCTATAAACCCCTGGAAAAAATAAATACCTCTGAACCCCTAAAGGCCATCGAACCCCTATAGCCCCCTGTAAACCCCCCCACTGTAAACACCCCTCTAAACCCCCTGTGAATCACTTACTAAACGCACGCGCTAAACAACCTAACCCCTAAAAACCCGCTGAGCAACTGTCAATCGTTTTTTAAAATTCCCCATAAAAAAACCCTCCCCACAAACATCACACATCCTAACACCGCCCATCAGTAAATACCCACTAAAACAACTCCTAAAAACCCTCGAATACTCCGGTACATCCTTCTAACCCCTGTAAACCCGTAAAACCTCTTTCAATCATACTCTAAAACCTACTGTAAAAACAAGTCTAAACAACTCTAAACCCCTGTAATCGTTGTAAAACTCTCCTAAAACCTTGTAAAACTCCACCCCTAAAAACCTTGTAAACGACCCTTTTAAAAACCAACTATAAACATTCCTGAAACAGCATGCTGCAAAGCACCATCTAAACTAAACCCCTCTAAAACCCCCCGTCTAAACCCCTGAAAATGCCCCCCCCCACCCTATGGTAAACACCTTCTCAAAACTCCCCTCTAAACCCCTGTAAATGCCCTCTAAAAACACCTACAATCACCTCCAGCCCCTCTAAAACCCTCTAAACCCCACGTGAGCCACTCTAAAAACGCCCCTCTACATACACTCCCGTAATAAACCCGCGAAAACACACTAAACCCCTCCCTACTAAACCCATGTAAAAAAACCTTTCTATAACCCCTCTAAACCCATGTGGGACCACTCTAAACCCCTATTTTAAACCCCTCTAACTCCCCCGAAACCCCTCTAACCCCCATATAAAAAAAGCACTTTAAACCCACTAGAGCTCCCATCCAACCTACCCCAACGCAACAAACAAACCCATTTAAAAAAACCCTCCTAAAAACCCCCTCTATAGAATTCTCCCTGTAAACGCACCTGGATACATAAAAAGCCCCCCTCTATTCACACATAACAACACACCTAAAAACCCAATAAACATCTCTAAAACCCCAGCAAACCGCCTCTCTAAACAACTCTAAACCTCTCTAAACCAGCAAACAAAACACAAGAAAACTCACACGGAAACACCTTGTAAACCCCTCAAAACCTCAGTAAACTATCACCTGCTTACCCCCCCCCATGTATAAATCCCATCTAACACACCCCTCCCAAACTCATAGCGCAAACCCCTCTAATCCCCACCTAAACCCCTATATAAGCCTCGATACCCATGTTGAAACACCTGGTAAACCCCCATGTCAATCCTTACCTCTCTGAATCCCCCTGTAAACAAACTAAGAGCCCCTCCAAACAACTGTAAACAACAAAACCCTGTTAAAACCCTAACAAAAACCCCTCGCAAACTCCTCGAACCCCTGCAAACCTCTCTAAACCATCTAAACCCTTTCAAAGCCATTCTAACAACCACTCCCCTAAACCTCTCTAAACACCTGCAACAATCCCTGTAAACCCCCTCTACCCACCCCATCTAAAACCCAAAATCACACCTCTAAACACCTGTAAATCCCTCTACTAACTCCTCTGCAAATCCATTCTAACACCAACCCCCTCTAAATAGCTGTAAACCCCTCTAAACCCACCCTCTAGAACCCTCCCTCTAACCCATCTCTAGATTATGATATAATAGTGATGTAGTGTTGTTATTGTGTTTTACATACGTCTGTTAAAATGTTAAATGAATTAATAATAGCTTGTTTATTTTGGGTAGGTTATTGGTGGTATTGTTGTGGTAGTCGTGTTTATACTGGTCCTATTATGTACTTAGTATGCTATTATTTAAGTGTGATGTGTGATAGTGTTTTATTGTAATGTGTAGTGTGATGTGTGGGACTATTTAAATATGATAATTATATTGTTAATATGTGTTATATATGGGTGTTAAAGTGTAATCATAGTATTTTGTGTAGTATTAGAATTGTTTTTTCATGTGCTATATCGTTAATTATATCGTTATATGTATTGCTATTATAATAGTGTTATAAAACAAAGTGTAATTGTTATAAACACAAAGGCACGCTATGCTTATTGGTGGGCTCAGCAAAACGCTATGGGACCCCTTCCCCAGCTACGCTTGCCACTTTGTTGGGTACGTCGAACAATCCTTGTTCTCGACGTACCAGCGCCCCATCCCCGACCTCTACCTTTCCGATTAACATCGACGACTGCTTTGGTGTCCACCTCCTGACACACTCCCACACAACAAACTGACTGACTTCATTCATTTCACCCACCAAACTTCCCCCCCATCCGGCACTCAAAATACACTTGGACCATTTCCGACACTTCCCTACCATCCCTTGCCTCACCCATCTCTATTGCAAGGTGATACGCGCTCCTGACCGACATCCACTACCAAACCTCTGACTCCCACAGCTACCTGGGACTATACTCTTCTTCCTCCCACCCTGCTCACCCTGTAAGGACTCCATACCCTATTCCCTTCCTCCGTCTACGCCGCATCTGCTACCCCAGGATAGGTGTTATTTCCACTACCAGGTCCATCACAAATGGCCTCATTCTTCAGAGAACGAGGATTCCCCCTCTACCCCACTACCTTGATGAGGCTCGCCCACACGGTCTCCCTCCATAAAACCCCGCAACACTGCCCTCGCTCCCCATCTTTCCCCCACTCGCAAACAGGGCATGAGTCCCCCCCCCCTGGTCCTCCCACCTTTTCACCCCCACCCGGCAAATACAACCATATAGTCCCCTTCCGCCAGTTTCCCGCCACCCATACCCAACGTGACCCCCACCACGCCACCGTCTTCCCATCTCCCCCCCACTTGTCCTGCCTTCCGCAAAGACCGCTCCCTTCCGCAACTCCTTGTCCATCTCTTCCTCCCCTCCCCCCTCCCACTCACCCCTTCCCCTGGCACTTTCCCTTGCCAACCGCAAGAAAATGCAACACTTGTCCCTTCACCTCCCCCCCTCCACTCCTTTCAGCGGGACCCAAGCCAAGCAGTCCTTCCGGTCCGACCCCAGAGGTTCCACCGCACCTCCTCCAACCTCATCTACTGCATCCGCTGTCTCCAGATGCCAGATGATCTATATCGGTGAAACCAAGCGGAGGCTTGGGCGATCGCTTTGCCGAACACCTCCGCTCGGTCCCCGCAATAACCAACCCGAAACCCTCCCCCCGGTGGCTTCAGCACTTCAACTCCCCCCCTCCCATTCACCCCACATCCGACCCCCCTCCTCCCCGGGTCCTGGGGCCTCCTCCCCCACCCACGGCCCCCCAGAGTGAGCAACACCGCAAGCTGGAGGGAACTCTCTCTCTCCTCATATTTCCGCTTGGGGAGTCTGCATCCTTTGGGCTTGAAATATTCTTGAATTTTCTCAATTCTGTTAACCCTTGCTGGGTCTCCTCCCCTCCCACCTCTCCCTCAGCCTCCGGGCCCTGGCATTCCCTCTATCTCTATCTCCCTCCCCCCACCCAGTCGCACCAGCCCTTCTCATTTTCACACACCACAAACAGCTTACAATGGCTTGTTCCCTTTATCACCGATACTTCTTTGCATATATTTCACTCATTGTTCCTTATCTCTCCACATCACCGTCTATATCTCTCGTTTCCCTGATCCCTGACCAGTCTGAAGAAGGGTCTCGACCCGAAACGTCGCCTATCTCCTTCGCTCCTTAGATGCTGCTGCACCCGCTGAGTTTCTCCAGCTTTTTGTGTACCCTGTAATGTTATAATGTTTTGTGAATCTATATGACAATGCAACACACCAGATAAAAGTGTAGCATACTATTTTTATCGTTATTATAGTGTGTTATTCAGAGTGATATGGTGTGTAACGGTGTTGGGTTGTATTGTTGTCGTGTGTGGTGTGTTATAATGTATACGTGTTTATAGTGTATTTTGTGTTATTATGTTAATATATGCTAATATATGATAACGTTTTATATAGTAATATAATGTAACAATGTTAAAGTGTGTTTTTGTGTATTAGACCATATTAGTTAGATATCGGATTAGAGTGCGTTATAGTGTACTATAGTGTGTTGATGTGTATATTCTAATTTATTATAGTTATAGTCACCCCCAAATTTCGGATTATTACGGTACGTATATATTCTATTTTAGTGTGTATATGTCATATGGTATTATACTGTGTTTTGTGATGTTGTTTTACGGTGTTATAGTAGTTACAGATCGTGTATTGTCGTGTCAGATCGTGAATACAGTATTGCATACAATATTATATTGTTTTAATATGTTATTTTGTATTATGTTGTAAATTGTACTATTGTAATTGTATAGCACTATCAATTGTAAATTGTATATATCACTATCATTAACACACTTTGTGACAGTGTATTGTGGTGCATATTATATTGTAATAGCGTATGATGCTTTGAATTAGAATGTGTTATTATGTGTTAGCATGTTTGATATGGTATGTTATAATGTTAAAGTGTGTTGTTGTGTATTGACTATTTGTGTGTGTGTGCTGTGCGAATTAGTGTGGGGTTATAGTGGGGGTATTATAAAATGCGTTAAAGTATTTTATAGTTATCATATGGATTGGATTATAGTGGTACAGTGTGATACTGTGTTATAGTGTTATGTTATTTTTTATATATGATTATATTTCTAACGTGATAACGTGATAATTTTTTGTGTCATAATTCCTTTTTCTTTTTATATAGTATTTTATATAGTATTTTATAGTAAGTTATAATGCTATAAACAATATAATACACCTTAACACGATGTGTTAAGCACATTATAATATTGCACATCACACAATATCAAACTATATAACACACTACTTCACACTATACGAAACTAACACTTAACTCACTGGAATCTGCTGTAACACTATAAAACACTATAAAACAGTATAGAATATTATATAGATAGTTTGCTATAGTTTGTCATAGTGTATTATTGTTATTTGTGTGTGGTATTCTAATTATAATTATACTGTAATGATAGTGTGTGTTATTCTAATTATAAATGGGGTATTGGGGGAATAGTGTCCCCGAGGATTGGTGTACTGCGCATGTTGTTCCATTGTTTAAAAAGGGTTCAAAGAATAAACCTAGCAATTATAGACCTATTAGTTTGACATCAGTGGTGGGCAAATTAATGGAAAGGATACTTAGAGATAATATATATAAGCATCTGGATAAACAGGGTCTGATCAGGAACAGTCAACATGGATTTGTGCCTGGAAGGTCATGTTTGACAAACCTTCTTGAATTTTTTGAAGCGGTAACTAGGGAAATTGATGAGGGTAAAGCATTGGATGTTGTCTATATGGATTTCAGTAAGGCCTTTGACAAGGTTCCCCATGGAAGGTTGGTTAAGAAGGTTCAATCTTTGGGTGTTAATGGCGGAGTAGCAAGAAGGATTCAACAGTTATTTTGTGTTATTATGTGTTATTATATGTTCTAATATAATAAAGTTTATATGTATTATAGAGTATGCGAGTAATAATGTTTAGTGTGGTTTTTGTGTATTAGACCATATTAGTGCGATATCGGTTTAGAGAGGGGGTTTAATGTGCGTAATATCCCTAGTTTTTTATTATAGTTACAGTCCTGTTTTCGGATTATTATCGTACTATATATTCTATTTTAGTGTGTATATGTCATATGGTATTATACTGTGTTTTATGATGTTGTTTTACAGTGTTATAGTAGTTTATGGCGTGTTACAGTTCGTGTATTATCGTGTCATATCGTGTATTATACTATAGTATATTGTTTTAAGGTTATATTGTATTATATTGTAAATTGTATATAGCACTATCAATTGTAAATTGTATATATAACTATCATTAACACACTTTGTGTCAGTGTATTGTGGTGCATATTATATTGTAATAGCGTATGATTGTTTGAATTAGAATGTGTTATTATGTGTTAGCATGTTTTAATGTTAAAGTGTGTTGTTGTGTATTGACTATTTGTGTGTGTGTGCTGTGCGTTAGTTTGTTTGTTAGATAGTTTGCTATAGTTTATCATAGTATATTATTGTTATTTGTGTGTGTTATTATAATTGTATAGTGCATTACAGGGTGTTACAATATGAGTGTTAAATTGTGTATATTTTAAATTGTATTGTGTTAGTGCGCTATGGTGTGTTATATGGTGTTTTATGTGTTATAGCGTGATATGCGATGTTCAAGTGTTAGATTGCGTATTCTAGTCGTATAATGTATTCTAGTGCAATGTGTTAGAAAGTGTCATTCTGTGTTATAGTACATTATAGTGTAATAATGTACCTCACTATAATATAACTCACTAATACATAAAACACATACCTTAATTACACTATTAAACATTAATCCCTCTAAATCCCTCTAAATCCCTCCACTCGAAACCCCTATAAACCGCCCTGTAAACCCCATGTAAATCCCTCTAAACCACTCTAATCACCATGTAACCCCTCCTAAACACTTCTATATCCCTGTAAAGCCCCTAAACCCCACTAAACTCATGTAAATACTTCTAACCCCCTGTAAACCCATGTAAACCTCTCTAAACACCTATAAACCTTTAAACAGCTCTACACCCACCTAAACCACTCTAAACACCTCCAACCCCCTCCAAACCCTCTAAACTCACGTAAACCCCTCTAAACTCTCTAATCAACTGCAAATCCATCTATTACCACTCACAACCTCCCTAAACACTTGTAAACGGGGGGGGGGGGGGGGGGGGGGGGACCCGGAACACACCTGTAAACCCCTCTACAACTCTGTATGTACCTCTAACTCCATGTACATCCCTCTAACCCCCTCCAAAACCATGTGAACCGATATAAACCGCTACAAACTCCCTCCAAACCCCTCTGACCCCATCCAACCCGATCTAAACTCTCTCGTAACCCTTCCAAACGCCTCTAAACCTCTCTAAACATCTATAAACCTCTGAAAACAACTAAATCTACCTTAACCACTCTAAACACGTCCAACCCCTCCAAATCGCTCTGCACCGCTCCAGACCTCTCCAATCCCCTCCAAACCCCTCAAAACCCATGTAAACATCTCCAAACATATCTAATCCCGTGCAAACCCCTCTATACAACGCAAAACCTCTCTGAACATCTGTAAGCACCCGGAAACACCTGTAAACCCCTCAAAACCTCGGTACATACCTCTAAACACATGTACATCTTTCTAAACCACTCAAAACCCCCTATAAATCCCAATAATACCCCATGTAAACCCCTGTAAACCCATGTAAACCTCTCAAAACATTTCTAATCCTCTATAACAACTCTAAACCCCTGTAAACGTCTGTAAAACGCTCTAAACCGTGTAAACCCCATCCAAACCGCTGTTAACCACTCCACCTAAACCCCTCTCGACCCTTCTAAACCACTCTAAACACCTCTAAACCCATCTAAACCCCACTAAATCCCTGTAAAATCCGCTAAACCCCTACTACCCCATGTAAACCCCTCTAAACCTAAAACACCTCAAAACACCTCTAATCACCTGCAAACCTCTGTACACTATCTAAACCCATCGAAACCCCTCAAAAGCACCTGCAAACACCTCTAAAGGGCCCATAAACCCCTCTAAACCCCTCTAACTCTCTGCAAATCCCTCTATACCCCATGTAAATCCCTCTAAACACCACTCTAAACATCTTTAATCCCCTGCAAATACCTAAACGCCCCAGGAAACACCCTCTAAACACCTCTAACGCCTCTAAAACACACTAAACCACTCTAAACACCTCTAAACATCTCTCCACATCTGCAAACATCTGTAAACCCCTCTAAATCCCAGTAAACCTATCTAAAATCCTCTAACCCCCTCTAAACCCCTCTCAATTTCCATTTCCATCTCTACCTTCATCTCTATGTCTAGCTACAATATCTTTATCTCCAGTTCCATCTCTAGCTCCATCTCTAACTCCAGCTCCGTCTCCAGCTCCATCACCAGCACCAGCTCCAACTCGTTCCACCTCCATCTCCATCTCAAGCTCCATCTCCAGCTCCATCTCCATCCCCTGCTCGAACGTCAGCTCAAGTCCAACTCCAGCTCCCGCATCTCCAGGACTATCTCGGAGTCTAGCTCCATCTTTATCTCTAGCTCCACTATATTTTTCTGCAGCTCCATTTCATTATCTCTCTAGCTCTAGCTCCAGCTCTATCTCCAGCTCAACCTCCAGTTTCCTCCAGTTGCATCTCCAGCGCCATCTCTAGCTCCATCTCTACCTCAGACTTCAGCTGCATCTCCATCTCCAGCACCATCCTCAGCACCAGCTCCAGCTCCATCTCCAGCTACATCTCAGGCACAATTTTCAGGTCCACCGCCCCCATTGATTTCAGCATTCCATCTCCATCTCCAACTCCAGATCCATCTCTAGCTCCAGCTCCATCTCCAGAGCCATATCCAGCTCCATCTCCATCTCCACCTCCAGCTCCATCGCCAGGTCCAACTCCAGCTCCAACTCTAGCTCTATATTCCAGCTATCCATATTCAAGCTCCCGCACCTCCAGGACTCTCGGAGTCTAGCTCCATCTTTATCTCTAGCTCCACTATATTTTTCTACAGTTCCAATTCCTTCTCTCACTAGCTCCAGCTCCAGCTCTCTCTCCACCTCAACCTCCTGTTCCCTCTCCATTTGCATCTCCAGCCATCTCTAGCTCCATATCTACCTCAGATCCTAGAATTGGCGCTCGAGGAAGAGCTGGAGATGGAGCTGCAGCCAGTACAGCTACTAGAGCTAGAGCTGGAGTTTGAGCTGGACATGGAGTTTGAGCTGCATCTGGTGATGGGGCTACAGCTAGATCTGTGGCTGGAGCCTGAGATGGAGCTAGAGCTGCATCAAGCGATGGAGCTAGAGCAAGAGCTGAGGATTGAGCTGGAGATGGAGCTAGCGCTGGAGCTGGAGATGGAAATGGAGATGGAGATGGAGCTAGATCTGGAGATCTAGTGCAAGCTAGTGCTGGAGATGGAGCTAGAGCTAGAGCTTCAGATGCAGTTAGAGTTAGAGATAATACTAGAGCTAGTGCTGGAAATGGAGCTGGAGATGGAGCTGGAGGGCAGCGAGTAGTAGAGCACGAGCTCGTGCTAGAGATGGAGCCAGAGCTGGAGATGGAGCTGGAGATGGGATTGGAAATGGAGCTCTAGCTAGTACAGCTGGAGGTGTAGCTGGAGGTGGAGCTAGAGCTATGGAGATGGAGCAGGACATGAAGCTGGGGATGGACCTGCAGCTGGAGATAGAGGTGGACATGGAGCTCGAACTGAAATTGGAGCTGGACGTGCCGCTGGAGATTAAACCTGAGCTTGAGCTGGAGATAGAGATGGAGATGGAGATGGAGATGGAGATGGAGATGGAGCTAGATCTGGAGATCTAGTGCAAGCTAGTGCTGGAGTTGGAGCTAGAGCTAGAGCTTCAGATGCAGTTAGAGTTAGAGATAGTACTAGAGCTAGTGCTGGAGATGGAGATGGAGATGGAGATGGAGATGGAGATGGAGCTAGAGCTGCAACTAGAGTTTGAGATGGAGATGCCACAGGAGGTGGAAGTGCTGCTGGATTGCTGATGGAACTAGTACTGGAGATGGTGGAGATGTATACTGTGTTATGGGGTGTTATTATTACATTATACTCGTGATGAGGTAGAGAGAGCTCGAGAGAGACATAGAGCTCGAGATAGAGCACGCGATAGAGCTCGCGACAGATATACTCGAGATACAGGTATAGAGCTCGAGATAGTGATAGAGGTAGCTCGAGAAATAGAGATACTCGAGCTAGAGCTCGAGATGGAGATAGAGATAGAGCACGAGAGAGAAAATAGATAATGCTCGTGGTATAAAGTTATATAGACGCGCTCGATGGGGCTCGAGATAGAGAGAGAGTTGGTTAGAGATACTCGAGATAGAGATATTCGAGGGAGATACTCGAGATAGATGGAGCTCGAGGTGTGAGCTCGGCCTAAGATAGATGGAGCTCGTGACGGACTGACCTCTAGATAGAAATAGAGCTATTGATAGAGAAAGAGAGAGATCGAAATAGAGATACGATGGAGATCGAGCTCGAGATAGAGATAGAGCTCGAAATAATAGAGCTCGTGATACAGATATAAAGCGCGAGATAATTACTCGAGATAAATATTGATTTCGAGAGAAATAGAGCTTACTATCGCAAGAGAGATTTCGAGATTCTCGCGCTAGAGTTTCCAGATAAAGCTCGAGATAGAGAGAGCTCGAAATAGGGATAGAGCTTGAGATAGAGATACTCGAGGTAGAGCTAGAGCTCTATCTCTATCTCCATCTCGAGCTCTATCTCGAGTATCTCTATTTGTCGAGCTACCTCTATGGCGGTAATTAAGATAGAGAGAGAAAGCGAGAGCTTGAGCTAGAGATAGTGATAGAGATAGAGATAGAGATACAGATACAGATTAGGTCTTTATTCTTTAAAGCGCAGAAGGTTAAGGGGGGACTTGATCGAGGTCTTTAAAATGATGAAAGGGATAGACAGAGTTGACGTGGATACGTTTTTCCCATTGAGGGTAGGGAAGTTTCAAACAAGAGGGCATGACATGAGAATTAAGGGACAGAGGTTTCGGGGTAACGTGAGGGGGAACATCTTTACTCAGAGGGTGGTGGCTGTGTGGAATGAGCTTCCAGCGGAAGTGGTGGAGGCAGGATCGATTTTAACATTTAAGAGTAACGTGGATAGGTATATGAACGTGAAGGGAATGGAGGGGTATGGTCTGAGTGCAGGTAGATGGGACAAATGGTCGGCACGGACTGGAAGGGCCGAGAGGGCCTGTTTCCGTGCTGTAATTGTTATATGGTTATATGGTTATTGTATTACAGAATATCATAACATGTTGTGCTACATTGGTGCTTTGTATCATGGTGTGTTTTAGTGTGTTATAGCGTGTTATAGCGTATACTGTATTTTCCTGTATTTACATGTATTTTAGCATAGGGATTTACTGTATAGGAATGTGTAGTATAATAAACATAATTGTGTATTATAGTGTGCCTTAACGTATTATATTGTTATAGTGCATTAAAGGTGTTACAATATGAGTGTTAAAATATTTTATATTGTATTGTATTAGTGCGTTATGGTATGTTATAGTGTGTTATGTGTTATAATGTGTTATGCGATGTTAAAATGTGTTATATTGTGTATTCTAGTCGTGTAATGTATTCTAGTGCAATGTGTTAGAACGTGTTATTCTGTGTTATAGTGCATTGTAGTGTTATAATGTACTAACAGTGCATTGTTGCGTGTTATAGTGTGTATAGTTTTGTGTTATAATGTATTATTATTATTATTATTATTATTGTGTATTACAGCAGGGTATTAAGTGTTAATGTGATAATGTGTTATAGGATGTCTTATATTGTTTGCGTGTATTATGATGCGTTATAGTGTATTATAGCGTATCATGGGATTCTAATGTATTATAATGTGTTATCGTGTTTAATAGTGTTTAATAGTGTATTGGTGTAATATAGTGTATGTTATACTGTTTGATACTGTTTGGTGCTGTTTCAGTATACTACACAGTTATGATAGTGTTAGTATCGTGTCTATTATCGCGTGGTATATTATTATAGTTTTAGTGCTAGACGTTATGTATTAGTGCATTAGTTATAGTGTTATATATATTATGTTATAGTGTATTATATTGTGTAATGTGATGTGTATTATTGTGTTATAGTCTGTTAAATGCAAGATAGTGTATAATAATGTGTTATTGGATATTGTATTGTAGTGTGCTTGTGCTGGTGTATAATAATGTATTTAGTATGTTATATTATGTAATACGTGTTATAGTGTTTAATGTATTTTGTGTTATTATGTGTTATTATATGTTCTAGTATATGATATAGTTTAGTATAGTATTATATAGGTTTTAATGTTAAAGTGTGTTTTTATGTATGTGACCATATTAGTGAGTTACATTGATTTCTTAACACCTCAACACCTTAAATACCTCTAAACCCACTCAACACCCCTCTAAACGCATCCAAATCCATCTAAGACTATAACCCACTCTAAACCCCTCTAAACTATTCTACTCTCCAAATATTTGTAAATCCCTCCATACACCTGTAAACCCCTCTAAACATCTCTAATCCCCTGCAAACCCCTTTAAACACTGAAATCCTCTATGCACACCTGCAAACACCCGGAAACACCTGTAAACCCTCAAATACTCTGGGCGGGGGGGGGGGGGGACCCAACGTAAATCCCTCTAATCCCCTCCAAACACCTCTAACCCCCTCAAAACCCCTCTACACTCCGTCCTAACCCCTGCGTCCGTAAACCACTAAACGTCGCTATACAGCTGAAAACATGTAAACCCCTCTAAACCCACTAAACCCCTCCAAGCTCCCTCCAGATCCGCTCCAAACGCCTCTAACCCCAGCTCCAGCTCTATTTCCAGCCCCAGCACCATATCCAGCACCAGCACTATCTCCAGCTGCATATTCAGCTCTAACTCCATCTCCAGCTGCAGCACCATCTTCAGCTTTAGGTTCATCTCAATCTACAGCTGATAATCTAGCGTCAGCTCTATCTCTATCTCCATCTCCAGCATCTCCTGTTCTACCTCAAGCTCCACCTCCAGCTCCTCCAGCTCTAGGTTCATGTCCAGAATCTCCAGCTCCATGTCAAGTTCCAGCTACAGCTCTATTTCCAGGCCCATCGCCATCTACAGCTCCAGCTCCATTTCCAGCTCCATCACTAGCTCGAGCTCAAGGTCCAACGCCATCTCCAGGTCCATCTCCCGCTCCATCTCCAGCTCCAGCACCAGCTCCAACTCCAGCTCCAGCTCTAGATCCACCTCCAGCTGATCTGATTGATCTGGAGATGGAGATGGACCTAGAGCTGGAGCTGGAATTCGAGCTGGAGATGGACCTGGAGATGGAGATAGAGCTAGAGCTGTTGATGGAGCTGGAGATGGAGTGAAAGCTGGAGCAGGAGATGGAGCTACAGCTAGATCTTGGGATTGATCTGGAGATGGAGCTAGGGCTAGAGCTGGAGCTAGAATTGGCGCTCGAGGAAGAGCAGGAGATGGAGCTGGTGACGGAACTGGAGATGGAGCTGCAGCCAGTACAGCTACTAGAGCTAGAGCTGGAGTTTGAGCTGGACATGGAGTTTGAGCTGCATCTGGTGATGGGGCTACAGCTAGATCTGTGGCTGGAGCCTGAGATGGAGCTAGAGCTGCATCAAGCGATGGAGCTAGAGCAAGAGCTGAAGATTGAGATGGAGATGGAGCTAGCGCTGGAGCAGGAGATGGAAATGGAGATGGAGATGGAGCTAGATCTGGAGATCTAGTGCAAGCTAGTGCTGGAGATGGAGCTAGAGCTAGGGCTAGAGCTTCAGATGCAGTTAGAGTTAGAGATAGTACTAGAGCTAGTGCTGGAAATGGAGCTGGAGATGGAGCTGGAGGCAGCGGTAGAGCACGAGCTCGTGCTAGAGATGGAGCCAGCTGGAGATGGAGCTGGAGATGGGACTGGAAATGGAGCTCTAGCTAGTACAGCTGGAGGTGTAGCTGGAGGTGGAGCTAGAGCTATGGAGATGGAGCAGGACATGAAGCTGAGGATGGACCTGGAGCTGGAGATAGAGGTGGACATGGAGCTCGAACTGAAATTGGAGCTGGACGTGCCGCTGGAGATTAAGCCTGAGCTTGAGCTGGAGATAGAGATGGAGATGGAGATGGAGATAGAGATGGAGATGGAGATGGAGATGGAGATGGAGATGGAGATGGAGATGGAGATGGAGATGGAGCTAGAGCTGCAACTAGAGTTTGAAATGGAGATGCCACAGGAGGTGGAATTACTGCTGGATTGCTGATGGAACTAGTACTGGAGATGGTGGAGATGTATACTGTGTTATGGGGTGTTATTATTACATTATACTCGTGATGAGGTAGAGAGAGCTCGAGAAAGACATAGAGCTCGAGATAGAGCACGTGATAGAGCTCGCGACCGATATACTCGAGATACAGATGTATAGAGCTCGAGATAGTGATAGAGGTAGCTCGAGAAATAGAGATACTCGAGATAGAGCTCGAGATGGAGATAGAGATAGAGCTCGAGAGAGAAAATAGATAATGCTCGTGGTATAAAGGTATATAGAGCTCGATGGGGCTCGAGATAGAGAGAGAGAGTTGGTTAGAGATACTCGAGATAGAGATATTCGAGGGAGATACTCGAGATAGATGGAGCTCGAGGTGTGAGCTCGGCCTAAGATAGATGGAGCTCGTGACGGACTGAGCTCTAGATAGAGATAGAGCTATTGATAGAGAAAGAGAGAGATCGAAATAGAGATACGATGGAGATCGAGCTCGAGATAGAGATAGAGCTCGAAATAATAGAGCTCGTGATACAGATATAAAGCGCGAGATAATTACTCGAGATAAATATTGATTTAGAGAGAAATAGAGCTTGCTATCGCAAGAGATAGATTTCGAGATTCTCGAGCTAGAGTTTCCAGATAAAGCTCGAGATAGAGAGAGCTCGAAATAGGGATAGAGCTTGAGATAGAGGTCGAGATAGAGATACTCGAGGTAGAGCTCGAGCTCTATCTCTATCTCCATCTCGAGCTCTATCTCGAGTATCTCTATTTGTCGAGCTACCTCTATGGCGGTAATGAAGATAGAGAAAGCGAGAGCTTGAGCAAGAGATAGTGATAGAGATAGAGATAGAGATACAGATACAGATTAGGTCTTTATTCTTTGAAGCGCAGAAGGTTAAGGGGGGACTTGATTGAGGTCTTTAAAATGATGAAAGGGATAGACAGAGTTAACGTGGATACGTTTTTTCCATTGAGGGTAGGGAAGATTCAAACAAGAGGGCATGACATGAGAATTAAGGGACAGAAGTTTCGGGGTAACGTGAGGGGCAACTTCTTTATTCAGAGGGTGGTGGCTGTGTGGAATGAGCTTCCAGCAGAAGTGGTGGAGGCAGGATCGATTTTAACATTTAAGAGTAAAGTGGATAAGTATATGAACGTGAAGGGAATGGAGGGGTATGGTCTGAGTGCAGGTAGATGGTACTAGGGGAAAACAAATGGTCGGCACGGACTGGAAGGGCCGAGAGGGCCTGTTTCCGTGCTGTAATTGTTATATGGTTATATGGTTATTGTATTACAGAATATCATAACATGTTGTGCTACATTGGTGCTTTGTATCATGGTGTGTTTTAGTGTGTTATAGCGTGTTATAGCGTATACTGTATTTTCCTATAATTACGTGTATTTTAGCATAGGGATTTACAGTGTATAGGAATGTGTAGTATAATAAACATAATTGTGTATTATAGTGTGCCTTAACGTATTATATTGTTATAGTGCATTACAGGGTGTTACAATATGAGTGTTAAAATGTGTGTATTTTATATTGTATTGTATTAGTGCGTTATGGTATGTTATAGTGTGTTACGTGTTATAATGTGTTATGCGATGTTAAAATGTGTTGTATTGCGTATTCTAGTCGTGTAATGTATTCTAGTGCAATGTGTTAGAACGTGTTATTCTGTGTTATAGTGCATTGTAGCGTTATAATGTACTAACAGTGCATTGTTGCGTGTTATAGTGTGTATAGTTTTGTGTTATAATGTATTATTATTACATTAATGTATTATTATTATTATTATTATTATTATGTATTATTATTATTATTGTGTATTACAGCGGGGTATTGAGTGTTAAACTGTGATAATGTGTTATAAGATGTGTTATATTGTTTGCGTGTATTATGATGCGTTATAGTGTATTATAGCGTATCATGGGATTCTAATGTATTATAATGTGTTATCGTGTTTAATAGTGTATTGGTGTAATATAGTGTATGTTATACTGTTTGATACTGTTTGGTGCTGTTTCATTATACTACACAGTTATGATAGTGTTAGTATCGTGTCTATTATCGCGTGGTATATTATTATAGTTTTAGTGCTAGACGTTATGTATTAGTGCATTAGTTACTATATAGTATATACTATATAATATGTTATATTGTATTATATTGTGTAATGTGATGTGTATTATTGTGTTATAGTCTGTTAAATGCAAGATAGTGTATAATAATGTGTTATTGGATATTGTATTGTAGTGTGCTTGTGCTGGTGTATAATAATGTATTTATATGTTATATTATGTAATACGTGTTATAGTGTTTAGTGCATTTTGAGTTATTATGTGTTATTATATGTTCTAATATATGATATAGTTTAATATAGTATTATATAGGTTTTAATGTTAAAGTGTGTTTTTATGTATGTGACCATATTAGTGAGTTACATTGATTTTCTTAACAACTCCTCAACACCTTAAATACCTCTAAACCCACTCAACACCCCTCTAAACGCATCCAAAATCCATCTAAGACTATAAACCCACTCTAAACCCCTCTAAACTATTCTACTCCTCCAAATTTTGTAAATTCCCCTCCATACACCTGTAAACCCCTATAAACATCTCTAATCACCCTGCAAACCCCTTTAAACACTGAAATCCTCTATGCACACCTGCAAACACCCGGAAACACCTGTAAACCCTCAAATACCTCTAACCCAACGTAAATCCCTACTAATCCCCTCCCAAACACCTCCAACCCACTCCCAACCTCTCTACACTCCGTCCTAACCCTGCGTCCGTAAAACACTAAACGTGTTTTCGTCCTATAGTCAGCTGAAAACACGTAAACCCCTCTAAACCCACTAAACCCCTCCAAGCTCCCTCCAGATCCGCTCCAAACGCCTCTAACCCCAGCTCCAGCTCTATTTCCAGCCCCAGCACCATATCCAGCACCAGCACTATCTCCAGCTGCATCATCAGCTCTAACTCCATCTCCAGCTGCAGCACCATCTTAAGCTTTAGGTTCATCTCAATCTACAGCTGATAATCTAGCGTCAGCTCTATCTCTATCTCCATCTCCGGCATCTCCTGTTGTACCTCAAGCTCCACCTCCAGCTCCTCCAGTTCTAGGTTAATGTCCAGAATCTCCAGCTCCATGTCAAGCTCCAGCTCCAGCTGTATTTCCAGGCCCATCGCCATCTACAGCTCCAGCTCCAGCTCCATTTCCAGCTCCATCACTAGCTCGAGCTCAAGGTCCAACGCCATCTCCAGGTCCATCTCCCGCTCCATCTCCAGCTCCAGCTCCAGTTCTAGATCCACCTCCAGCTTTAGCTCCAGCTACAAGTCTAGCTCCTGATCCATCTCTAGCTCCAACTCTATCTCCAGCTCTACGTCCATCTTCCTCTCCATCTCTAGTTCCATCTTCCGCTCCATTTCCATCTCCACCTCCATCTCCAGCTCCAACTCAAACTCCACTTCCATCTCCATCTCAAGCTCCATCTGCAGCTCCATCTCCAGCACCAACTCCAGCTCCATCGCCAGGTCCATCTCCAGCTCCATTTCCAGCTACACCTCCATCTCCAACTCCAGCTCTGGCTTCATCTCCTGCACAATCGCCAGATCTAACTCAAACTCTACATCCAGCTCCATGCCATCTCCAGCTCTATCTCCAGCTCTATCTCCAGCTGCATCTCTAGCTCTAACTGCATCTCCAGTTCCAGCCTCAGCTTCAGCTTTAGGTCCATCTCAATCTAGAGCTCATATTCTATCTTCAGCTCCATCTCTAGCATACATCTCTCTCTCCATCTCCAGCTCTAGCTCCATCTTTAGCTAGCTCCGTCTCAAGCTCCATCACCCAGCACCAGCTCGAGCTCCATCTCCAACCCCATACTCTATTCTCCAGCTTCAACTCAAACTACTTCTATCTCCATCTCAAGCTCCATCTCCAGCTTCATCTCCATCCCCTGTTCCATCTCCAGCTCGAGCTCCAGCACTGGAGATGGAGATGGAGCTGGTGATGGAACTCCAGCTCCAACAGATGGAACATCCCCTGTTCTACCTCCATCTCCCGCACCTCCAGGACCATCTCCGAGTCTAGCTCCATCTTTATCTCTAGCTCCACTATCTATTACTGCAGGGTACACAAAAAGCTGGAGAATCGAGGGTTCACAAAAAGCTGGAGAAACTCAGCGGGTGCAGCAGCATCTAAGGAGCGAAGGAGATAGGCGAACCGCAAGCAGTCCTTCCAGGTCCGACAGAGGTTCACCTGCACCTCCTCCAACCTCATCTACTGCATCCGCTGCTCCAGATGCCAGATTATCTATATCGGTGAGACCAAGCGGAGGCTTGGCGATCGCTACAAAGCTTCGCCGAACACCTCCGCTCGGTCCGCAATTTAACCAACCCAACCTTCCCGCTTGCAGACACTTCCCAACTCCCCTCCCATTCCACATCCGACCTCTCGGTCCTGGGCCTCCTCCACGGCCCAAGTTAGCAACACCGCAAGCTGGAGGAACAGCACCTCATATTCCGCTTGGGGGAGTCCTGCATCCTTTGGGCTTGAATATTGAATTGTCTCAATCTGTTTGACCCTTGCTGTCCCTCCCCTTACCCCACATCTCTCCTCAGCCACGGCCCTGGCATTCCCTCTATCTCTATCTCCCACACCCCACCCCAGTCGCAGCCAGCTTCTCGATTTTCACACCACAAACAGGCTACAATGGCTTGTTCCCTTTATCACCGATACTTTTTTGCATATCTTTCACTCATTGTATCCTATCTCTCCACATCACCGTCTATATCTCTCGTTTCCCCTGATCCCTGACCAGTCCTGAAGAAGTGTCTCGACCCGAAACGTCCGCCTATCTCCTTCGCTCCTTGATGCTGCTGCACACCGCTGAGTTTCTCCAGCTTTTTGTGTACCCTCGATTCTCCAGCATCTGCAATTCCTTCTTTAAAAAAATCTATTTCTGCAACTCTGTTTCATTATCTCTCTAGCTCCAGCTCCAGCTCTATCTCCAGCTCACCATTTTCCTCTCCAGTAGCATCTCCAGCCGCCATCTCGTAGCTCCATCACTATCACAGGCTTCAGCTCCCGCTCCATCTCCACACCATCCCCATAACTAGCTCCATCTCCATCTTCCAGCTACATCTCAGGCACAATTTTCCAGGCTCCACCTCCCCAGAAATTTAGTTTCCACGCTTCCTAGCTCCAGATCCCATCATAGCGTCCAGTTCCATCTACAGCTCCATCCTCCAGACCATCTCCAGCTCCATCTCCATCTTCCACCTCCCACTCCACCATCCAGTCCATTTCTTCGCTCCACTCCAGCGCCATCGCCAAGTACAACTACTGCTCCAACACTAGCTCTATCTCTACATCTGCAGCCTCTCCAGCTCTATCTCCGTCTCCACTCTGGCTCCATCTCCATCCCCATCTCCAGCTCCAGCTTCTAGATACATGTTCCACATCCGATACTCTAGCTGTATCTCCATCTCCACCTACCTCTCTGGCTCATCTCCTGCCCAATCGCCAGATCCACCTCCAGCTCCAGCTCTAACTCCATCTCCAGCTGCAGCACCATCTTCAGCTTTAGGTTCTTCTCAATCCATAGCTGATAATCTAGCATCAGCTATATCTCTATCTCCAGCATATACTGGTCTACCTCAAGCTCCACCTCCAGCTCCTCCAGCTCTAGCTTCATGTCCAGAATCTACAGCTCCATGTCCAGCTCCACTCCAGCTCCTATTTCCAGGCCCATCCGCCATCTACACTCAAAGCACCACTAGCTCCCATTTCCATCTCCATCACCAGCTCTAGCTCAATGGTCAAACTCCATCTCCAGGTCCATCTCCCGCTCCATCTCCAGCACCAGCTCCAACTCCAGCTCCAGCTCTAGATCCACCTCCAGCTTTAGCTCCAGCTACGTGTCTAGCTAAAGATCCATCTCTAGCTCCAGCTCTATCTCCAGCTCTACGTCCATCTTCCTGCTTCCTACCTCCAATTTTCAGGTCCATCTCCAGATTTAGGTCCATCTCCATCTCCACCCCTAGCTCCAGATTCATCTCTAGCTCCAGCTCCATCTAGTTTATTATAGTTACAGTCTATTTCGGATTATTATCGTACTATATATTCTATTTTAGTGTGTATATGTCATATGGTATTATACTGTGTTTTATGATGTTGTTTTACAGTGTTATAGTAGTTTATGGTGTGTTACAGATCGTGTATTATCGTGTCATATCGTGTATTATACTATATTGTTTTAAGGTGTTATTTGGTATTATATTGTAAATTGTTATATAGCACTATCAATTGTTAAATTTGTATATATCACTATCATTAACACACTTTGTGACAGTGTATTGGGGTGCATATTATATGTTATAAGCGTATGATGGTTTGAATTAGAATGTGTATTAATGTGTTAGCATGTTTTACATGGTATGTTATAGTGTTTGTTGTGTAATTGACTATTTGTTTGTGTGTGCAGTGTCGTTTATAATCTGTGTTATAGTGTATTCTAAAATGCTTTAAAGTATTTTATAGTTTATAATGGATCGGAATTATAGTTGGTACAGTGTGGACACGTCGTGTTAAAGTGTTAATTAATAGAAGATTGACTGGCCTTGAGGGGGATACGACATATATTGCATGAAGTAGATTCATATAGCCCGAGTCGAAGACAGAGGCAATATGGATCTAGTGAGGGCAATATATGTCCCGTATCTCCCGAAAGAGGACAGTCTATATTGTTTATTATTTACCCATTATCAGACATCTAGAGAAAATCTGAACATCTCTATGATATGAATTTATCTATACATTCTTTTGCAAATATGCATTGCAACATTTTAAATAAGGGTACAAAACCATTCCAACATTGTAAATAAGGTACTAAAACAATGAAACATTATGGTCATTTATCGTAATTTATTAATTCATTAATGTGACAATGGGACGGTCGAAACTTTTTAAATCGCGAACCTCTTCTCGCAACCGTGCTGCCATTTTGTTTGTTTTGAGAAATAAATTTTTAAATTTCGCACGCAGCGACACGTTGCCGTCACGCAGCGTCACGTTTTGCCAAAGTTCCCCCGGATGTTAGACCCAGGGAATATAAGACTATATTCCCCCGCTGTTTAAACTGGTAAAGGCCATAGGGCGTTCCGCATAGAAAGGAGAATATAAGAAAAATATTCCATGTTTGCCGTGCTGGCAGTTTAAAAAGTAAGGGAATACAATTTCGTTAAAAGCATACCTAAGATGGGTGATATGGGTAATGAATATTTTATATATGATTATATTTAGTGTAAGTGATAATTTTTGTCATCATTTCCTTTTCTTTTTATATAGTATTTTATATAGTATTTATAGTATGTTATTAATGCTATAACTATATAATTACACCTTACGATTTTTGTCATAGGGCACATTTAAAATATTGCTCATACACAATATCAAACTATATAACACATACTTCACACTTATACCGTCTAACACTTAATACTGGACTTGCTGTAACACTATAAAAACCTATAAAAAACAGTATAGTATTACCTTATAGATTGTTTATATAGTTGCATCAAAGTGTATATTGTGTGGTTTATTCTAATTATAATGGATATTTGTATTATAGTAATATCATCAACGTTGTGATTGTATTGTTGCTTTGTTTCATGGTGTTTTTTAGCGTGTTTTAGCGTGTTATAGCGTATACTGTATTTATTTACATGTATTTTAGCATAGGGATTTACAGTGTATAGGGATTATGTAGTATATAAACATAATTGTGTATTATAGTGTGCCTTACATATTTAGTGTTTAGTGCATGACAGGGTTGTTACATATGAGTGTTCAAACTGTGTATATTTTATATTGTATTGTGTTAGTGCGTGATGTATGTTATAGTGTGTTATGGTGTGTTATTGCGGTTAAAATGTGTTTATTTATTGCGTATTCTAGTCGTGTATTGTATTTAGTGCAATGTGTTAGGAACCGTGTGTTATTCTGTTGCTATAGTGCATTGTAGTGTTATAATGGACTAACCGTGCCCTGCTATAAACCATCCATAATCATGATTACTACTATATCCCACTCTAAACCCCCCACTCCTCAAAACTACTTTAAAAAC
>CM069140.1:3570574-3618069 GCA_035221665.1 Okamejei kenojei | reverse complement strand
TGAGGAATGATGATTGAATGATATTGGAATAAGAAAGGGGATGAGAATGAGATTTAAGTGGGGGATGGAGTAGATGAGATGAAATGAGATGAGAAATAGATTGAGATGTTGATAATAGATAGAATGATATTGAAATAGATAGAATGGATAAGAGTGAAATAGAATGAAAAAATAGGATGGAAGAAAATTGATGAATGGATAGAAATAAATAGATATATTAAAAGAAAATGGGATGAGAATATAAGAATGAGAGTAGAATGAGAATAGAAGGAAGAATGAAGTGGGTGTGGTTAGAGTGGGTAGAGTAGGATTGAGAGTAATTGAGAAAAGAATGAGAAGAAGTTGAATGAGATTTGAAGAATGAAATATAGAGAGAATGGAATGAGTAGGAGTATTAAAATGAGAAGGATAGAATGAGAATAGATTGAATTAGTGGGTTAGAAAAATGAGAAGTTGATAGGTGTGTTGTATGGTGTTTTGGTTTAGTTTGTTTAGTTTGGGATGGGAATAGTAATATGAATGAGAAGAGTGTAGAGTAGAATGGGAATGAGAAGAGAGTGATATGAGGGATGAATTGAGAAGAGGAGAATGAGAATAAATGAGAAAGAAGGAGGGGGAAGTGAGAGTGAGATGAGTATGAGAATAGAGGTGATAATGAAATGGGAATAGAGGAGAATGTGAATAGATGAGGAATAGAAGAATGAGAATTGGGTTTAGAAAAGTAGAGTTAGAGGAGAATGAGAATATATTTATAAAGAGAGAAGTAAGATATAAATGTACTACTGATGATAGGATATAGAATGAGAATAGAATATAATTAGAAATATAGCGATTGAGAATAGGAAAGAGAATCATATAGTTAGTAGATAGAATTGTAAGAAGCTAAAAGATAATAGAATGAAAATAGATGGAGAATTAGATTATAGAGCTAGTGAATATAAAAGCTGATAATGCGCATTCTAATGCTAAAATTTCAAAAACTACTCTATACTATCACTCGTTACTATAGCTGCTTCCTGTTGAGATTTTATAGTATATTAAGAAGATAAAGATTTTGAGGGAAATTGTTATCATGATCTAGAGAATGAGAAATGATAAATGAATGAGAAGATAATAGCATATCAATCATAAATAAATATTATAGATTAAGATAGTGATCATTAAGGAGAAAGATAAAATAATTGGAAAGATTGTAAATGCAAGCATAGAGATCGTGTAGCGACTGGATGATAAGAACATCTCTACTCCATAGCCACTCCATCTATTGATTCAGATCACAAGCGCGATATCATATCTACCTCCAGTTAAAGCTCATTCCAGCTCCAGCTCGACTCAATCTAAAGCGCACTGCTCATAAGTCTATAGCACTGCTCGTATCCTGCCTCCTCCTCCACAGTTCCCAGCTCCTTGCAGCTCCACTCGACTCCATCTACACGCATCACATGAACGGATGATATGCTCATATCCTACATCGCCAGCAGCAGCTCTAGTTCATCTCAAGCGCCTTCTCCCTGACGGCAGCTCCAGCTCTAGCTCCATCTCCACTCTATCTCCAGTTCAATCCAGCTCTGATTTTAACTCCACTCTACTTCAGAGCAGGAGAACTGGAGCGGGAGCTAGAATTGAGAATGGACCTGGGAGAGTGGAACTGGGCTGGGGATGTGATCGACTAGACTGAGATTGGAGATGGAGTATGGAGAGGGAGATGGCGCTGGAAACGAACGGCTGGAGCTGGAGCGTCTGAGCGAACTCAGATGGAACTAGAGATGGAGCGGAGCCTGAGGTGCAAATAGAGCTGGAGCTAGAGAGAGATGAAAAGAAGGAGGCTCGCGAACAAATAGAGTTTGAGCAAATTATGAGATGAGCTCCTGGAGATCGAACCCTGGAGGTGCGGGAGATGGAGCTGGATATTGGAACGGCGATGGAAGCTGATTCTAGAGCAGGACTGAGTTGGACATTGAGGAAGATGCTGAGATCGAGTTGCAGCTGCAAGCTGATGCTAGAGCTTGAGATGGTGCTGGAGATGGAGCTGGAGACTGAGCTCAGAGCTGTAGCTGGAAAGGGAGAGAGAGATGGGAGCTAATGTGCTGGAGATGGAACTGGAGATGAGCTACAGATTGAGCTGTAGCTAGATCTGGAGCTGGAGCTGGAGCTAGAGCTGGAGGTGTGTGCTGGATCAGGAACTGGAAATGGCGCGGATGATGGAACAAGAGAATGGAGTTTAGAACCTGTAGCTAGATCTGGTGAAGGAGCTGAACAGGAGCTGGAGCTTGAAGCTGGAGCTGTAGATGGGATGGGCCTGGCAATCGAGCAGCAGCGGAGCCTTGACATGAGCTGGAAACTGTATGCTGGAGATTATGGACAAGCATGAAACTATAGCTGGAGGAGCTTGGAGATGGAGCTTAAGGTAGAACAGGAGGATGCTTGGAGATGGAGACAAGAGATAGAGCTTGACCGCAAGATATCAAAAGTAGATTGAATGAACCTAAAGCAGAAGATGGGGCCTGGAAATGGATTGGCGTATACAGCTGAAAGATGCAGCTTGGAGATAGTGGATGGTGCAGGATAATGGTGCTGGAGCTGGATATAGAAGCTGAGCCTGGAGTGGATCTGCGATTGGGCAGGAGATGGAGCCAGAGCTCGGTAGAGAATGGAAGATACAGCTAGAGAATCGGATGTGAAATGGGAAGAGCTGGAGCAGGATATGGAGATGGAGATGGAATGGAGCTGGAGCTGAGATGGACATGGACATAGACTGGAGCTAGAGGGAATCTGGACATGGGGATGGAAATTGAGCCCGAGCTGGAGACGGAGTCGAGCTGGAGCTGTAGAATTAGCTTGGAATAGAGATAGAGCCTAGAGTTGAGCTGGATGTGTGGAGATGAGATGGAGCTTGAGGTGATGGCTCTGAGCTGGAACGGATATGGAGCTGGAGCTAGAGATGGGTCTGGAGCTAGGGGTGGAGATGGAAATGGAACTAAATCTGGAGGTGGACCTGAAAATTGTGCCTGAGATGTAGCTGGAGATGGAGCTGGAGCTGGTGCTGGGGATGTGCTGGAGATGGAGCTGGAGCTTATGTCTGAGGTAGAGATGGAGCTGGAGATGGCGCTGGAGATGCAACTGGAGAGGAAACTGGAGGTTGAGCTGGAGATAGAGCTGGCGCTGGCGCTAGTGAAATGGAGCTGCAGAAAAAGGAAATGGCGAAATAGTGAAATGGAGCTGCGAAAAGCATAGTGGAGCTAGAGACGAAGATGGAGCTAGACTCCGAGATGGACCTGGAGGTGAGGGATATAGAGCTGGAGCTCGAGGTGGAGATGGAACAGGGCTGGAGATGGAGCTGCAGATGGAGCTTGAGATGGAGATAGGAGGTGGAGATGGGTTGAGTTTGGAGCTGGAGATGGACAGTGGAGATGGAGATGGAGCGGAAGATGGAACTGGAGATGGAGAGGAAGATGGACGTAGAGCTGGAGATAGAGCTGGAGCTAAAGATGGATCTGGAGCTAGAGCTGGAGCTGGAGTTGGAGCTGGTGCTGGAGCTGGAGTTGGAGCGGGAAATGGACCTGGAGATGGCGTTGGACCTTGAGCTAGAGCTGGTGATGGAGCTGGAGCTGGAGCTGTAGATGGCGATGGGCCTGGAAATAGAGCTGGAGCTGGAGCTTGACATGGAGCTGGAGCTGGAGATGGAGATTCTGGACATGAAGCTAGAGCTGGAGGAGCTGGAGGTGGAGCTTGAAGTAGAACAGATGCTGGAGATGGAGATAGAGACAGAGCTGACGCTAGATTATCAGCTGTAGATTGAAATCAACCTATAAGCTGAGATGGTGCTGCAGCTGTAGAATGAGGTAGAGCTGAAGATGCAGCTGGAGAAATTGCTGATGCTGGATATGGTGCTGGGGCTGGATAAAGAGCTGGAGCTGGAGGTGGATCTGGCGATTGGGCAGGAGATGGAGCCAGAGGTAGGTGGAGTGGACGATACAGCTAGAGTTAGCGGATGTGGAAATGTATCTGACTGGAGCTGGAGAAGAGAAGAATTGGAGCTTAGACAAATATAGTGAGCTAAGATAAGAGGAACTGGACTCCGAGATAGTCCGGAGGTGCGGAGCTGGAGTTGGACTCGAGCTGGACGATGGGAGCAGGGATGGAGATGGAGCTGGAGATGGAGCTTGAGATGGAGATGGGGGTGGAGCTTGAGTTGGAGTTGGTGCTGGTGATGAGCTGGAGACGGAGCTGGAGCTACCTAGAAGATGTAGCTAGAGATGGAACTGGAATAAAGAATAGAGGTGTAGCTAGCCTTAGAGATTTAGGTAGAGATGGATTTATACGATTTTAGAGGGGATAAGAGCGTTTTAGATAGTTTAGAGAGATTAGAGGAGTTTAACAGATGTTTGCAGCCCCACTACCCACCCCGCCCCCAGCAAGCCGTGGAGAGATGTTTGGGAAGGTGTTTAGAGTGTTTTAGATGTGTTTTAGAGGTGTTAAGGGTGTTTCCAGGGGCGTTTAAGGTATTATGCAGGGAGTTAAAGATGTTTAGAGTGTGTTTAAGGATTTACAGGGGTATAGAGGTTTTGCAGGGTATAGTGGGGGTTTATAGGCGGGTTAAACACCTCCTAGTGTTTGCAGAGGTTTAAAGAGGTTAGAGTGGTTAGAGGGGTTTCCATGGTTTAGATCGTGTACAGAGGTTTTGCAGGGGATCAGATGGTGTATTTTGATTGTTTAGAGCCGTTTAGAGGGTCCACAATGTGTTTAGAAGTATGTTATAGAGGTTTGTGAGGGGTTTTATAGGTGTTTCCGGTGCTTACAGATGCTTTAGAGAGTTGTGCGTTGGTATAGCGGGGTTTGCAGGATTAAAGATGTTTAGAGCGAGGGTTTACATGGGTTTCGAGAGGTTTGGGAGGTCTGGAGCGTGCAGAGCGGTTTGGAAGGGTTGGAGGTGTTTAGAGTGATTTAGTTAGATTAGTTGTTTACAGAGGTGTATAGATGTAAAGAGAGGTTAGAGGTTTGAAGGGTTTTGGAGAGAGTTTAGAGGGCTGGATGGCGTCAGAGGTTTGTGTTTGAGGTGTTTGTAGGGGTTGTATATGGGTTTACAGGGGGTTTGCAAGGGTTTGGAGGGGTTAAGGATGTACATGGGGTTAGAGTATACACAGAGCTATAGAGGGTTACAGGTGTTTCCGGTGTTTACAGGTGTTTAGAGAGGTTCTGAATGATATAGATGGATTTGCAGCGATTAGAGGATTTTCAGAGGGGTTACATGGTTTAGGAGGGGTTTGGAGTGGTTTGGAGGTGTTTTATAGTGGTTAGGTGGGTTTTTGAGTTGTTTATAGGTGTTTAGAGAGGTTTACATGGGTTTTACAGGAGTTAGAAGTATATACAATGCGTTTAGTGGGTTTATGGGTTTTTAGAGGGCTTTACAGGGATGTAAAAGTGTTAGAGAGTACATGGGGATTAAAGTGGTTTTAGAGGGATTTACATGGTTTACAAATGGGTTTATAGGGGTTTCGAGTGTGGAGGGAATTTAGAGGATTCACATGGTAAGAAGTAATTTAGACAGTTTTTGACAGGTTTTGACGGTTTACAAGTGTTTCCGGTGTTTACAGGTGTTTTGAGATGGATTTACAATGGTTCAGAGGGAACTACAGGTTTTAAAGGGTTTGTGCAGTGGATTAGAGATGATTAGAGGGGTTTACAGGTGTTTCGAGGGATTTACAGGGTATAGTGATTTACTGAGGTTAGGGGTTTACAGGGTTTACGAGGGGGTTTAGAGTGTTTGCAAATGTATAATAGAGGATCACGAGTTTAGAGGGGTCTCGAGGGATACAGAGGTGATTCCAATGGGTTTATAGAGTTTGGATGAGTTTAGAGGGTTTGGATGGGGTTTAAGGGTTTACAAAGTGTTTTCAGGTGTAAAGAGGGTTTAGGGGTTACAGGGGTTATGACGGTTGTGTAGAGGGGTTGAGAGGGGTTTAGAGGTTGTTTGTGGTATTAGAGGGATTTTATACTTTTTTGTTATAGGTATTGACGGTTTACAGGTTTTCCGGGTGTTTTGCAGGTGTTCATAGAGGATTCAGGTTTTAAAGGGGTTTGCCTAGGGGATAGATTAGGTTTAGAATGGTTTAGACTGGGTTTAGAGTGGTTTAGTGTTCGAGGATTTCGATGGATTTAAGCGTTATTGAGTGGGTTTAGAGGTATTTAAGGTGTGGAGTGTTAAGAAAATCAATATAACTCACTAATATGGTCACATTCATAAAAAACAGCAATTTTAACATTAAAACCTATTCTATAATACTATATAAAACTATATCATAAATAACACATAATAACACAAAATACACTATCAAACAATATAAAAAACTAATTACACACACACCGACAATAGGACATAAAATAATTAATACACTTATAGAACACCATATACTACTAATAAAATATAACACTTTATTACCAATACAAATAATATGCTACTACTGTTATATAGTTGTTTAAATGTTTTATAATTTTTATAGTGCTACTGCAGATATACAAAAACACACTTTAACACGGTTCTATAATACTATATAACGATATATTACATTCTAATAAACTATTACACACTACAATACTATGATAACACTTTAACACATGTAACACACATTACAATGTAATATAACAACTAAATACACTATAATACAATCACACTACACCCAATGGCAATATCACAATAAACACTCACACACATCACACCATATATGGCATACTAAATACATTATAACTACACCAGCACAAACACAGTACAATACAATACCCCAAATAACACCTTATTAATACACTATCTTGCATTAACAGAATATAACACAATCACATTATTTTAAAATCTGTGTAATACACTGTCACACAATATAATACACTATAACATACTATATATAAACACATATAACTAATGTACGTTAAACGTCTAAAGCACTAACACATAATAATATACCACGCGAAAATAGACACATACTAACACTATCATAACTTGTAGTCACAATGAAACAGCACCAAACAGTATCAAACAGTATAACCCATACACAATAATCCACCAATACACTATAAACACCACGATAACAACATTATAAAACATTAGAATCCCATGAACAACTTTAATAATAACACTGATATCGCATCATAAGTACACGCAAACAATATAACACATCATATAACACATTATCACAGTTTAACACTTAATAACACACTGTAATACACAATAATACATTATATCACAAAACTATACACACTATAACACGCAACAATGCACTGTTAGTACATTATAACACTACAATGCACTATAATACAGAATAACACGTTCTAACACATTGCACTAGAATACATTGCACGACTAGAATACGCAATATAACACATTTTAACATCGCATAACAAACTATAACACATCACACACTATAACACACTATAACATACCATAACGCACTAACACAATACAATATAAAATATACACATTTTAACACTCATATTGTAACACCCTGTAATGTACTATAACAATATAGTACGTTAGGGCACACTATAATACACAATTATGTTTGTTATACTACACACTCCTATACATTGTAAATCCCTACACGTAAATACAGGAAAATACAGTATAACACGCTATAACACACCATGATACAAAGCAACAATACAACACACCGTTATGATATTCTATAATACAATATCATTATACTTAGAATAACACACAAATAACAATAATATACTATGATAAACTATAGGAAACTATATAGTATTCTATACTGTTTCATAGTGTTTTATAGTGTTACAGCAGATTCCAGTGAGTTAAGTGTATTAAGCTGTTAGTCTGGTATAGTGTGAAGTGGTGTGTTATATAGTTTGATATTGTGTGATGTGCAATATGTGTGGTGATGTCCATACATATCACATCGTGTAAAGGGTGTAAGTATATTGTTTATAGCGTTATAAACTTACTATACAAATACTATATAAAAAGAAAAAGGGAATTTATGACACAAATTATAAGTCATCACGTTTAGAAACACACTCCCGTCCAAAACAAACTTAACACCTTAAAAAAACAATATAAGAATAATAACACGAAATACACATAATATACGATCTGTAACACGCCATAAACTACTATAACACTGTAAAACAACATCATAGAAAACACAAGTTATAATACCAATGAAAATATACACACTAAAAAGAATATAAAGTACGATAATAATCCGAAATAGATAGTAACTATATAATTAAACTAGAAATCACACATTATCACACTATAGTTACACTATACGCAACTTTTCAACCGATATCCTCACTAATATATGGTCTCATAACACAAAAATCACACTTTAACATTATTACATACTATAATACTATATAAAATCATATATTAGAACATATAATAACACATAATAACACAAAATACACTATAAACACTATAACACGTATACATTGTAACACACCACACACGACAACAAATTATAATACACCGTTACACACCATATCACTCTGAATAACACACTATAATAACAATAAAATAGTATGCTATACTTTTATCTAGTTTGTTACATTGTCATATAGATACACAAAACATTATAACATTACACTTTAACATTATAACACTATATAATACTATATAACGATATAATACATTATAACACATAAAACACATTCTAATACACTATTACACACTACAATACTATGATACACTTTAACAAAGTATAACACATATATCATTATAAAATAACATTAGTCACAATCACACTACACATTACAATAAACACTATCACACATCACACTTAATATAGCATACTAAGTACATAATAGACCAGTACAAACCTCTACACTACAATAAACCCAATAACACATTATTATACAACTATCACGCATTAACACAATAACACACAACATCACATTAATCATAATCTGTTATATAACTCACACAATAGCACTATAATATACTATATTTAAAACACTAATGCACTAACAGTAATGCACTAACGTCTAGCACAAAAACTATAATAATATAACACGCGCTATCACACGATAATAGTCGCGATAATAACTACTATAATAGTGTAGCACCATGAAACAATACCAAACAGTATCAAACATTATCACAGTTTCACTTAATAACACACTGTAATACATTATAACACAAAACTATACACACTATGACACGCAACAATGTCCTCTAACACACTAATAACTATCACATTACAATACACATTATAATACGTTATAACACTACAATGAACTATAACACAGAATAACACGTTCTAACGCATACAATACATATTATGATATCATTATAATTAGGATAATACACACAAAAACAATAATACCATCTAGATAGTATTCTATACTGTTTCATAGTGTGTTGCATTGTCTTATAGTGTTATAGTGTTACAGCAGATTCTAGTGAGTGGTATAGTGTGAAGCAGTGTGTTATAGTAGTTTGTTATTGTGTGTTGTGCGGTATTATAGTGTGCCATATGTATCACATCGTGCTAAGGTGTATTATATAGTATATAGCATTATAAACTACTATAAAATACTATATAAAACGAAAAAGTAAATTATGACACATTTATATTAATAACACTATAAATCAGTATCGCATTAAAAATGTATCATATATAAAACAATATAACACAGTAAGTCACACTGTACCACTATATCCAATTCAGTATAACTAAAAATACGACAACCCACTTTGTAATACAACACACCATAACGCACTGTACAACAGTATAACACACCACAATAGTCAATACACAACAACACACTTTAACATTGTAACATACCATATAAAATATGCTAACACATTCTAATACACACCATAATACTATAATAAGCTATTACAATATAATATAACACACATTACAATATAATATACACCACAATACACCGTCACAAACGCATCACGCACTCACACATGTAACAGAACAATATCAAACAATACAAAATGCTATCACACTATAATACACCAGTACACTATACGCTATAACACACTATCATACACCAGTACACTATACGCTATAACACACTATCATACACCAGTACACTATACGCTATAACACACTATAATACACCAGTACACTATACGCTATAACACACTATAATACACCAGTACACTATACGCTATAACACACTAAAATACACAGTACACATATCTCTATAAACACACATAATACAACAGTACACTATACGCGCCTTATAACAACACTATAATACACCAGTACACTATACGCTATAACACACTATAATACACCAGTACACTATACGCTATAACACACTATAATACACCAGTACACTATAATACACCAGTACACTATACGCTATAACACACTATAATACACCAGTACACTATACGCTATAACACACTATAATACACCAGTACACTATAATACACCATACACTATACCGCTATAACATCCTATAATACACCAGTCACACTATAACGCTATAGATCACACTATAATACACCAGTAACACTATAATACACCAGTACAACTATACGCTATAACACAACTACAAATTACACCAGTACACTATACGCTATAACACACTATAATACATTAGGATACTATGATATACTATAACACACCTTAAACACGAAAGCAATATAACACACTCTATAACACATTATAACACTTAAAAACACACTGTAATACGCAAGAATTCATTTTAACATTATAACACACTGACACGCAAAAATACAGTATAACACTAAGATATATAATAATTCACTACAACACATTATAATATAAATTCTAATAACAATATAACACTATAATGCATCTTTAAAACAGATTAACACGTTCGAAACGCATTGCCAATAGTACTTTTCAACGCACTATAATGCATTATCACCCTAAAATAACAGTATAAACGCAATACAATACATTTTAACACGTATAAACAATACACAATATAACAATATAACACGACATTAACTCTTTTCAGACATACCCAATAACCCTGTAAATACACCATAGCAATAATATAACAGGCACAAATTTACTACACAATTATGTTTTATTATACTGAATGCTATCCCATATCATTTACACTATATACGAATCCACGATAGTTCAACAGAATCAAAAGTTACCCACAGTGAGGAAGCACCAGTCAGTCATCTTCTACACATATCACACCAAAATAGTCTAATACATATCGACAAACTACATTATAACATACTATATAATACGATACAATAACATGATAACAAAAAATAACACATTCTAACAATATATTACTATACTGTACAATATTTTACTATACCACTCTCGCAATTTGACAAATTATAACGACACTAAACATTAAAATACACATTATGTCACGATATATCACTATAATAGAATAACACACGATTGCACACTACAATACACTGAAATATACAATAACACACTGTTGTAAACGATAACACACTAACTGTTGTCAAGTTTTATAGTTTCATCACATTATAGTCATAGTGTTATAACAAATTCTAGTATGTTATGTGTGATATCGTGTTAGAGTGTATTATATCGTATAAAGTTTATAAACATGTACGTTATAATGTATTAAATTATGGGGTATATATAATATAATGTTTTCGATGTGGGGGATTGTATTGTGTTTGTATTGTAGCGTGTGATAGTATTATAATGTTAGTATTGTGTTTAACTGAGTAGTGTACTAATAATGGCTATTATAGTGCTTTATATATGATATGTAGTTTTAGTCTGTATAGTGTATTTTAGTGTGTCGTAGTGTATTACAAGTGTCTATAAGTGTAATACGCGTATGGGTGGTTTAGATGCATTGATTTGTTCTCTATATAAATGGTAGTTTAATACATTTCATTAGACAGTAAGATATAGTGTGATATAGTGTTCCAGTCCCATTAAAAGTGTTATTTTGCATTATATAATATATATTGCGTTTGTCATAGTTTTAGTATTATAGTGTGTATAAGACGTAATAACGTATTATAATGTAATAGTGGATTACCGTTTTATTTTGTTTATAGGTATAATGTTTATATATATATATAATCATTGTGTTATAGTTGGTAGCATTATAGTGTTATAATATAATTTATAAAATAAATTTAGTGGTGTGTTATCGTATTATGTGTTGATATCCTCATGTTTATTATATTATGTGTTTATCCGTATTATGTATTTATATTATGATATAACATTTGGTGTTAGACTAATTAATGTGTATTATACCCTGTTATAAGGTGATATGGTGTTATAATATTATTAAATGTAACAGTTATTATAGTAGATTAATACTTTTTATATAGGTCAATCACTATACCTCTCTTTCGATTATATCTCTATATCTTTAACTCTCTCCCGCTATCTATCAACTCCCTCCAGCTCTATCTCGAGCTCCTGCTCCATCTCCAGCTCCATTTCCAGATACAACTCCTGCTCCATCAGTAGCTCTCGCTTCCAGCTGCCATCCTCCGCACCATCCAGCTCTAGCTCCAGCTTTCTACTCCATTATCGTCTTTGCTCTAGCCCTAATTTATCGAAATCTCCACCTCGCTGCGTTTTTATCGACTATATAGCTGATCTCTATCTCGTATCCTCTAACTCTTATCACTATCTCTAGCAAGCTCTCGCCTTTCGCGCTATCTACATTATTACCGCATCTCGAGGAGCTCGACTTCTATCTCGAGTATCTCTACCTCGACCTCTCTCAAGCTCTATCTATTTCGATGCGCTTCTCTAGCTCGAGCTTCGGGAAACCATCTAGGTAAGAATCCGAATCTCTCTTTACGATAGCAAGCTTTATTTCTCTCGAAACTCAATATAGTTATCTCGAGTGATTTCCTCTTTATATCTTATTATTGCGACCCATCTATCTATCTCAAAGCTACGCTCCATCAAGTATCTCTATTCGATTGCACTGGGACGATTGCCTCTCTACTGCCCTGATAGGACAGCTGGACCATAGTGTTAGCGGAAATATCTGGTCTAAACTACTAGGCCTTAGATCTCGATTTAAAGGTCTAAGATCCAGTTCTTACGGAAGCTGAATACATGAAATGGATGAAGAATTATAGACAAAAAGTTATCGCATAAATATATCTCCCATTGAAAGAATAACCATTGTTTTAATATCCACCAATAGCTCTTTTTTTTTCATTTCTTTTTTTCTCGAACTGCTATAAAATCAAAAAGAAAACTATAGAAGTCCAAATAAGATTGACTGTAATTAAAAATATTAAAATGTCGGGACGCTTATATTTTCCTCTTTGTTATTAATCGAGCTCTATCTCTATATTTCTCGAGCTCTTAATAGAATTACTCCATCTAATAAAAATAACAAAACTTAACAAAAAACAAAATCTCTATCTCGATCTCTCTCTTTCTCTATCAATAGCTCTATCTCTATCTAGAGCTCATTCCGTCACGAGCTCCATCTATCTATACTTAGACCGAGCTCACACCTCGAGCTCCATCTATCTACGAGTATCTCCCCGAATATCTCTAAGGTATCTCCAACCTCGAAATCTCTCTCTTCTATCTCGAAAACCATCGAGCTCTATATACCTTTAGAAACTCGAGCATTATCTGAGCTCTATTTTCTCTCTCGAGCTCTATCTCTATCTCGCCATCTCGAGCTCTATCTCGAGTAATCTCCATTTCTCGAGCTGCCACTATTCAACTATCTCGAGCTATACATCTGTATCTCGGGTAATTTTCTGTCGCGAGCTCTAGTCTCATTGCTCGAGCTCTATGTCTACTCGAGCTCTCGCTCTCAAACTCATCACGAGTATAATGTAATAATAACACCCCATAACACAGTATAAAATCTCCACCATCTCCAGTACAGCTCCAATCAGCAATCCAGCAGCAAGTTTCACCTCCTGTGGCATCTCCATCTCAAACTCTAGTTGCAGCTCTAGCTCCCCCATCCATCGCATCTCTATATCTCCAGCTCAAGCTCAGGCTTAATCTCCAGCGGCACGTCCAGCTCCAATTCCAGCTCGAGCTCCATGTCCACCTCTATCTCCAGCTCCAGGTCCCATCCCCAGCTTCATGTCCTGCTCCATCTCCAGTTGCAGCTCCCTCCAGCTCAAGCTCAAATCTCCCCCCCAGTTCAGTCTCCAGCTCCTCCAGCTCTAGCTCCATCCAGCGCCTTCTCTAGCTCCTGCTCCATCTCCATCTCTAGCTCTACTCTGTACTCCAACGCCTCACCAGCTCAGCTCCTTCTCCATCTCAAGTGTATATTTACACTCTAGTTTTAGCTGTAGCTCTTAGCTCTCCGCCTTCAGCTCCATCTCCGCTCCAGCCTGCTCAAAATGCTAGGTCCAGTTCACTCCAATCCTCCACACTTCTCCAGCTCATCATCCCCTGCGGCCATCCTCCTCCAATGCCAGATCTCAGCTCCGCTCGGCCCTGGCATTCTAAACTCTCCACTCAAGCTCCACCGCACAGCTCTCATCCGCATCGCCTATCTCTCAAGCTCCACCTCCCTCAAGCCAGATTACAATTGCTTGTTCCCTTTATCACCGATACTTTTGTTTGCATTTCTTCCACTCATTGCTCCTTATCTCACGCACATCACCGTCTATATCCCTCGTTTCCCTGATCCCTGATCATCGGAAAAGGGTCTCGACCCGAAACGTCGCTATCTTTCCTTCCTTCGCTCCTTAATACTGCTGCACCCGCTGAGTTCTCTCCAGCATTTTGGTTACCCTCGATTCTCCAGCATCTGCATTTCCTTCTTTAAAAACTTAATGACGCTGCGTTCCTTGAATACATTCACCGGGCGTCATTAATACTTTTCAACACAATTACATTTCCTGATGAGAATGTAGATCCACAGACCCATCTTCAGCTTCACTCTACTCCAGCTCATCCCGCTTAGTTTAACTCCCTCCATCTCTAGACAGGCTCATCTCCCATCTTCCTTCTCCAGTTCCCGCTCTAGCTCCATCTCCATTGTTCATCTTCGCAGCTCTCCTGCTGCTACCTAGCTCCATTTCCAGCTCCATCTCTAGCTTACCATCGCGCAATCGCCTGCTCCATCTCCAGCGCCATCTCCAGCTCCTCTCTTGTTCTATCCTCTAGCTCAATCTACAGCTCCAGCTCAACTCCATCTCCATTTCAATCGCCACTCTAACTCTAGCATCCACCTCATGCTCCAACTCCAGTTCCAGCGCTATATCCAGCCTCTATCTCCAGCTTCTCCAGCTCCAAATTTTAAAACTCACTAGCTCTAGATCTTGCATCCACCTCAGCTCTGTCTCCAGCTCTAGCAACAGCTCCATTTCCCAGCTTCAGCACTGCTCCATCTACTCCAGCTCTAAAGGGGAAAAAACAATGAGGGGGAAAGTGTGAAAAAAAACAAAAAAAATATAAAAAACCACTCCGCTATAGCTCTAGCTCCATCTCCAGCTACACCTACCAGCTGTACTATCTAAATCGAGCTCATTTCCAGTCCCATCTCTCCAGCTTCCATCTCCACTCTGGCTCCATCTCTAGCACGAGCAACGTGCGCACCTCTAGCACTCCATCTCCATCTCCAGCTCCATTTCCAGCACTAGCTCTAGTACATCTCTAACTCTAGGTGCATCTGAAGCTCTAGCTCTAGCTCCATCTCCAGATCTAGCTCCATGCCTCCATCTAGATCTCCATTTAACCCATCTCCACCCAGCGCTCGTTCCATCTCCAGAATCAATGCTTCTGCTCTTTGCTAGCTCCATCGCTTGATCATCTCCAGCTCCAATCTTCAACTGTACTCCAGCGCCTACTCCAGGCTTTCACTCCCATCTCACGCCTCAACAGCTCAAGTGCTACCTCCAGCTCTATCCCATCTCCAGGTCCATCTCCAGCTCATTTCCAGCTCCAGCTCTAGGTCCATCTCCGGCTCCGGCCTCCAGATCAATCTCCGCGCCATCTCCACTCCGATTTTCCAGCTCGAGCTCCATCCCGTGTCAGCTCTATCTCCAGCAGCTGCATCTCCATCACCACCTCCGACTCTACTTCATCTTCTGTTCCCATCGCTAGCTTCCATCTCCAGAGCCATCTCTAGCTTCATCCCAGCTCGATCTCCTGATCCTGCAGCTCTTGCCTCTATCTACATCCCACAGCAGCTCTAGTTTCCATCTCAGCGCCATCTCCAGACGAAGCTCCAGCCTAGCCTACTCATCGTCCAGCTCTATCTCCAGTTTCAATCCCAGCCAGAGTGCAGATTTAACTCCAGCTTCTAGAGGAGGATAGTATTGAGATAAAGAAGGAGCTTAATTATGGAGATGGAGGCTCCTGGAGATGACCTGGCGGGCGCGAGAATAGAGCTGGAGATGGAACTGGGGAGGTGGATGGAGCTGGAGCTAGAGTAGGAGCTGGAGTTGGGACATGGGGATGGAAACCTGAGCTGGAGATCGAGTTTGCAGCTGGAGATGGAGCGAGAGCTGAGATGGTGCTGGGAGATGGAGCTGGAGACTGAGCCAGAGCTGGAGCTGGAAAGAGAGTTAGAGATGGAGCTAGATGGTGCTGGAGATGGAACTGGAGGTGGAGCTACAGATTGAGCTGGAGCTGGAGCTAGAGCTGGAGGTGGAGCTGGAGCTGGAGCTGGAAATGGGGCGGAAGATGGAACAAGAGGATGAGTTAGACCTGGAGCTAGAGCTGGTGAAGGAGCTGGAACTGGAGATGGAGCTGAAGCTGGAGCTGTAGATGGAGATGGGCCTGGAAATAAAGCTGAAGCTGGAGCTTGACATGGAGCTGGAGCTGGAGATTCTGGAGATGAAGCTAGAGCTGGAGGAGCTGGAGATGGAGTTTGAGGTAGAACAGGAGATGCTGGAGATGGAGACAGAGATAGAGCTGACGCTAGATTATCAGCTGTAGATTGAGATGAACCTAAAGCTGAAGATGGGGCTGGTGATGGAGATGGCGTTACAGCTGAAGATGCTGCTGGAGATAGTGTTGTTGCTGGATATGGTGCTAGAGCTGGATATAGAGCTGGAGCTGGAGGTGGATCTGGCGATTGGGCAGGAGATGGAACCAGAGCTAGGTGGAGAGATGGAGATAGAGCTTAGCGTAGCGGATGTGGAAATGTGGAAGAGCTGGAGCTGGAGATGGTGATGGAGATGGCGATGGAACTGGGGCTGGAGCTGGAGATGGAGATAGAACTGGAGCTAGAGGTAGATCTGGACATGGGGTGATGAGATGGAGCCAGAGCTGGAGACGGGGGGGAGAACTGGAGCTGCAGATGTAGCTGGAATAGAGATAGAGCTAGAGTTGGAGCTGGAGTTGGACCCTGGCGATGGAGCTGGAGAGAGCTGGAGGTGGATTAGGAGATAGGAGCTGGAGTGATGAGCTAAAGCTGGGAGATGGAGCTGAAGATGAAGCTGGAGCTAGAGATGGATCTGGAGCTAGGGGTGGAGATGGAGATGGAACTAAATCTGGAGGTGGACCTGAAAATTGTGCCTGAGATGTAGCTGGAAATGGAGCTGGAGCTGGTGCTGGAGATGGCTGGAGCTGAGGTCTGACGTAGAGAAGGAGCTAGAGATGGCGCTGGAGATGCAACTGGAGAGGAAACTGGAGGTTGAGCTGGAGATAGAGCTGGAGCTGGAGCTAGAGAGATAATGAAATGGAGCTGCAGAAAAATATAGTGGAGCTAGAGTTAAAGATGGAGATGGACCTGGAGGTGCGGGATATAGAGCTGGAGCTCGAGCTGGAGATGGAACAGGGGCTGGAGGTGGAGCTGCAGATGGAGCTTGAGATGAAGATGGAAGTGGAGTTTGAGTTGGATCTGGAGATGGAGGTGGAGATGGAAATGGAGCGGAAGATGGAAATAGAGATGGAGAGGAAGATGGAGGTAGAGCTGGAGATAGAGCTGGAGCTAGAGATGGATCTGGAGCTAGACATGTAACTGGAGCTAAAGCTAGAGGTGGATCTAGAGCTGGAGCTGGAGTTGGAGCTGGTGCTGGAGCTGGAGATGGAGCGGGAGATGGACCTGGAGATGGAGTTGGACCTTGAGCTAGAGCTGGTGATGGAGCTGGAAATGGAGCTGGAGCTGGAGCTGTAGATGGCGATGGGCCTGGAAATAGAGCTGGAGCTGGAGCTTGACATGAAAGCTGGAGCTGGAGCTGGAGATTCTGGACATGAAGCTAGAGCTGGAGGAGCTGGAGGTGGAGCTTGATGTAGAACAGGAGATGCTGAAATGGAGATAGAGATAGAGCTGACGCTAGATTATCAGCTATAGATTGAGATGAACCTAAAGCTGAAGATGGTGCTGCAGCTGGAGATGGAGTTAGAGCTGAAGATGCAGCTGGAGATAGTGCTGGTGCTGGATATGGCTGGATATAGAGATGGAGCTGGTGGATCTGGCGATTGGGCAGGAGATGGAGCCATAGGTGGACATGGAGATACAGCTAGAGTAGCGGATGTGAAAATGTATCTAGAGCTGGAGTTGGAGATGGTGATGGAGATGGAGATGGAGTTAGAGCTGGAGCTAGAGGTAGATCTGGACATGGGGAAGGAGATGGAGCCAGAGCTGGAGACGGAGATAGAGCTGGAGCTGCAGATGTAGCTGGAATAGAGATAGAGCTAGAGTTGGAGCAGGAGTTGGACTTGGCGATGGTGCTGGAGTTGGAGCGAGAGATGGACCTGGAGGTGGAGCTGGAGGTGGAGATTGAGATGGAACTGGAGCTACAGATGGATCTGGAGCTAGGAGATGGAGCTGGAACTAACTCTGGAGGTGGACCTGAAAATTGTGCCTGAGATGTAGCTGGAGATGGAGCTGGAGCTGGTGCTGGGGATGGTGCTCGAGATGGAACTGGAGCTTATGTCTGAGGCAGAGATGCAGCTAGAGATGGCGCTGGAGATGCAACTGGTGAGGAAACTGGTCGTTGAGCTGGAGATAGAACTGGAGCTGGAGCTAGAGAGATAATGAAACGGAGCTGCAGAAAAAGATAGTGGAGCTAGAGATAAAGATGGAGCTAGACTGGGAGATGGCCCTGGAGGTGCAGGAGATGGAGGTGGAACAGGGGATGTTCCATCTGTTGGAGCTGGAGTTCCATCACCAGCTCCATCTCCATCTCCAGTGCTGGAGCTCGAGCTGGAGATGGAACAGAGGATGGAGATGAATCTGGAGATGGAGCTTGAGATGGAGATAGAAGTGGAGTTTGAGTTGGAGCTGGAGACAGAGATGGAGCTGGTGATGGAGCTTGAGACGGAGCTGGAGCTAAAGATGGAGCTAGAGCTGGAGATGGAGACAGAGATGTATGCTAGAGATGGAGCTGAAGATAGAATATGAGCTCTAGATTGAGATGGACCTAAAGCTGAAGCTGGGGCTGGAACTGGAGATGGAGTTAGAGCTAGAGATGCAGCTGGAGATAGAGCTGGAGATGTCACGAAGCTGGGTGTAGAGTTTGAGCTAGATCTGGCAATTGGGCAGGAGATGAAGCCAGAGCTAGAGTTGGAGATGTAGCTGGAAATGGAGCTGGAGATGGACCTGGTGATGGAGCTCGAGTTGGTGCTGGAGATGGACCTGGCGATGGAGCTGGAGTTGGTGCTGGAGATGGACCTGGTGATGCAGCTAGAGCTGGAGATGGAGCTGGAGGTGGATATGGAGGTGGAGGTGGAGATGACGCTGGAAATGGAGGTAGAGCTGGGGATGGAGCTAGAGCTAGAACTAGAACTGGAGTGGAAGGTAGATGCTAGTGCTAGAACTGGAGGGCTGGAGAGCTAGCGCTAGAACTGAGCTAGAGTTGGAGATGGAGATGGAGCTAGATCTGGAGATGGACCTGAAGATGGTGCCTGAGATGCACCTGGAGATGGAGCTGGAGCTGGTGCTGGGGATGGAGCTGAATATGGAGATGGATCTGGAGCTGATATCTGAGGTAGATATGGAGCTAGAGATGGCTGGAGATGCAAATGGAGAGCGAACAGGACGTTGAGGTGGAGAGAGAGAGCTGGAGCTGGAGCTAGAGAGAGAAGGAATTGGAGCTGTAGAAAAATATAGTGGAGCTAGAGATAAAGATGGAGCTGGACTCCGAGATAGTCCTGGAGGTGCGGGAGCTGGAATAGGGATAGCTGTAATAGAGATAGAGCTGGAGCTAGAGAGATAATGAAACGGAGCTGCAGAAAAAGATAGTGGAGCTAGAGATAAAGATGGAGCTAGACTGGGAGATGGCCCTGGAGGTGCAGGAGATGGAGGTGGAACAGGGGATGTTCCATCTGTTGGAGCTGGAGTTCCATCACCAGCTCCATCTCCATCTCCAGTGCTGGAGCTCGAGCTGGAGATGGAGACAGAGATGTATGCTAGAGATGGAGCTGAAGATGGCATGGAGCTGCATGTAGAGTTTGAGCTAGATCTGGCTAGAGCGGTTTAGATGGTAGGGTGGTTAACAGCGGTTTGGATGGGGTTTACACGGTTTAGAGCTTTTTACAGACGTTTACAGGGGTTTAGAGTTTATAGAGGATTAGAAATGGTTAGAGAGGTTTACATGGGTTTACAGGAGTTTACATGGGGTATCGAGGGCTTTGCTGGGGTTTATAGGGGTTTTGAATGGTTTAGAAGGATGTACATGTGTTTAGAGGTATGCACAGAGGTTTTGAGTGGTTTACATGTGTTTCCGGGTGCTTACAGATGTTTAGAGAGGTTTTGAGTTGTATAGAGGGGTTTGCAGGGGATTAGAGGTTTGCATGGGTTTCGAGGGATTCGGAGGGGATTGGAGAGGTCTGGAGAGCGGTTTGCAGAGCGGTTTGGAGGGGTTGGAGGTGTTTAGAGTGGTTAAGGTAGATTTAGTTGTTTACAGAGGTTTATAGATGTTTAGAGAGGTTTAGAGGGGTTTGGAAGGGTTTCGAGAGAGTTTAGAGGGGTTTGTAGCGGTTTGTAGCGGTTCACAGGGGTTTGCATGGGTTTGGAGGGGGTTAGAGGGATGTACATGTGGTTAGAGGTATATACAGACTTTTCGGGGTTTACAGGTGTTTCCGGGTGTTTACAGGTTCTGAGTGGGTTGGAGGTGTTTAGAATGGTTTAGGTGGGTTTAGAGTTGTTTAAAGGTTTATAGGTGTTTAGAGAGGTTTACATGGGTTTACAGGGGGTTAGAAGTATTTACATGAGTTTAGTGGGGTTTAGGGGACTTTTCATGGATATAGAGGTGTTTAGGAGGTGTTACATGGGGATTAGAGTGGTTTAGAGGGATTTACATGGGATTTACAGGGCGGTTTATAGGGGTTTCGAGTGTGGAGGGATTTAGAGGGATTTACATGGGGTAGAAGTATTTAGACAGGTTTTGACGGGTTTACATGAGTTTCCGGGTGTTTACAGGTGTTTTGCGTTTACAGGGGTTCAGATGGATCCACAGGTGTTTGAAGGGGTTTGCAGGGGATTAGAGATGATTAGAGGGGTTTACAGGTGTTTAGAGGGATTTGCAGGGGTTTAGAGGGATTTAGAGAGGGTTAGAGGGGTTTACAGGGTTTATGAGGGGGTTTAGAGGTGTTTGCAGATGTTTAGAGAGGTTCAGCATGGTTGAGAGGAGTAGAGTGGTTCAGAGGGGTTTTGATGCTGTACAGCGGTTTAGAGGGATTAGAGATGTTTAGAGGGGTTTGACAAGGTTCCCCATGGAAGGTTGGTTAAGAATGTTCAATCTTTGGGTGTTAATGGCGGAGTAGCAAGATGGATTCAACAGTGACTGAATGGGAGATGTCAGAGAGTAATGGTGGATGGCTGTTTGTCAGGTTGGAAGCCGGTGACCAGTGGGGTGCCTCAGGGATCTGTGTTGGGTCCACTGTTGTTTGTCATGTACATCAATGATCTGGATGATGGGGTGGAAAATTGGATAAGTAAGTATGCAGATGATACTAAGATAGGTGGTGTTGTGGATAATGAAGTAGATTTTTCAAAGTCTACAGAGAGATTTGGGCCATTTGAAAGGTGGGGCTGAAAGATGGTAGATGGAGTTTAATGCTGTTAAGTGTGAAGTGCTACATCTTGGCAGGACAAAATCAATATAGGACGTACATGGTAATGGTAGGGAATTGAGGAATGCTGTGGAACAGAGGGATCTAGGAATAACTGTGCATAGTTCCCTGAAGGTGGAATCGCATGTAGATAGGGTGGTAAAGAAAGCCTTTGGTGTGCTGGCCTTTATAAATCAGAGCATTGAATATAGGAGTAGGGAAGTAATGGTTAAAATTGTACAAGGCATTGGTAAGACCAATTCTGGAGTATGGTGTACAATTTTATTTCGCCTAGTTATAGGAAGGATGTCACAAAATAGAGAGAGTACAGAGGAGATTTACTAGAATGTTGCCAGGGTTCCAGCAACTATGTCACAGAGAAAGGTTCAACAAGTTAGGTATTTATTCTTTGGAGCGCAGAAGGTTAATGGGGGACTTGATTGAGGTCTTTAAAATGATGAAAGGGATAGACAGAGTTGACGTGGATACGTTTTTCCCATTGAGGGTAGGGAAGATTCAAACAAGAGGGCATGACATGCGAATTAAGGGACAGAAGTTTCGGGGTAACGTGAGGGGGAACTTCTTTACTCAGTGGCTGTGTGGAATGAGCGTCCAGCAGAAGTGGTGAAGGCAGGATCGATTTTAACATTTAAGAGTAAAGTGGATAGGTATATGGACGTGAAGGGAATGGAGGGGCATGGTCTGAGTGCAGGTAGATGGGACTAGGGAAAAACAAATGGTCGGCACGGACTGGAAGTGCCGAGAGGGCCTGTTTCCGTGCTGTAATTGTTATATGGTTATATGGTTATATGGGTTTACAGCTATTTAGAGAGTGATTTGCTGGGATTTAGAGGGATTTACACGTATTTAGAGGTGTTTAGAAGGTGGGGTTTGAGGGGTTTACAGGTTTCTGCATGTGTTTAAAGAGGTTTAGAGTGGTTTAGATGGTTTAGAGAGGTTTACAAGTGTTTCGAGGGCTTTACAGGGGTTTAGTTTGTTTAGAGAGGTTTACAGGGGTTTGGAGAGGATTACATGGGATTCCAGATGTTTACATGGGGTATCGAGGGCTTTATAGGGGTTTAGTGGGGATTAGAGGGGTTTGCATGAGTTTGGAGGGGTGTAGAGGGATTTACATAGGGGAGATGTATTTACAGGGGTTTTGAGGGGTTTACAGGTTTTTCCGGACATGTGTTTAGGGAGGTTTAGAGTGGTTTAACCATATAACCATATAACCATATAACCATATAACAATTACAGCACGGAAACAGACCCTCTCGGCCCTTCCAGTCCGTGCCGACCATTTGTCTTACCCTAGTCCCATCTACCTGCACTCAGACCACTCAGGTTTAGAGCGGTTTGCTGGGGTTTAGAGATGTTTATTGGGTTTTAGTGTGGAATAGAGGGCTTTACAGGGTATAGAGGGGTTTAGAGGGGTTTAGTGGGTTTGGTATGTTTGTGATGGGTTTGGAGGGATTTGGAGTGGGTTTAACGTGCTTTATATGGGGGTTAGAGGGGTTTAGGGGGATTTAGAGGTGTCTAAAGGGGGTTAGAGTGGTCCACATGGGTTTAGAGGGGTTTAGAAGGGTGTTCATGGGTTTAGAGGGGTTTAGTGGATTTCGCGGGTTAATGCGGAGTTTAGAGGCGTTCAGAGTGGCTCACGTGGGATTAGAGGGGTTTACATAGGGGGTGTTTGCAGGCGTTTAGAGGGCATTTACAGGGGTTTAGAGGAGTTTAGAGGGGTTTACATAGGGTTATAGGGGTTTAGGGATATTTACAGTGGTTTAGACGCGTTTAGAGGGGTGTAGAGGTGTTTGCAGCTGTCCAGTGATGTGTATAGTGGTTTAAAAAGGTTTACAGGGGGTTTACAAGGTTTTAGAGGGTTTTACAGACGTTTACAGGGATTTAGAGTGGTTTAGATTTGTTTACAGAGGTTTAGAGATGATTAAAGAGGTTTACAGAAGGATGTACAGGAGTTTCGAGGGTTTTAAGGTGTTTTAGTGTGTTAGTGGGCTTTACAGGGGTATAGAATTGTTGGCGGGTTACATGGGGTTTATAATGGTTTACAGTAGCTCAGTGGGTTTTATAGGGGTTTAGCAGCGTTTAGAGTGGTTCACAGGGGTTTAGAAGGGTTTACATGGGGTTTACAGGGGGCTATAAGGGGTTCGATGGCGTTAGGGGTTTAGAGGTGTTTCCAAGGGTTTAGAGGGGTTCTTGAGGGAGTTTGGAGGGGTCTAGAGGGTTTACACGTTTTTTCAGCTTTATAGAGAGTGGTTTAGAGGGTTTACAGGGGTTAGGGCGGAGTGTAGAGGGGCTGAGAGGGGGTTAGAGGTGTTTGGAGGGGATTAGAGGGATTTACGTTGGGTTAGAGGTATTTGAGGGGTTTACAGGTGTTTCCGGGTGTTTGCAGGATTTCACTGTTTAAAGGGGTTTGCAGAGGATTAGAGCTGTTTAGAGGTATTTACAGGTGTATGGAGGGATTTACAAATGTTTGGAGAGGTTTAGAATAGTTTAGCGGGGGTTAGAGTGGGTTATAGTGTTATTTGGATGGGTTTAGAGGGGTTTTGAGTGGGTTTAGAGGTATTTAAGGTGTTGAGGTGTTAAGAAATCAATATAACTCACTAATATGGTTACATACATAAAAACACACTTTAACCCACTCTATAATATTATATTAAACTATATCATATTAGAACATATAATAACACATAATAACACAAAACACTATAACACGTATCACACGACAATACGACACAAAATAATTTAATACACTGTTAGACACCATATCACTAATAGAATAAAACACTTTAATAACAATACAAATAGTATGCTATACTGTTATATAGTGTTACATTGTTTTCTAGTTTTATAGTGCTACTGCAGATACACAAAAACACACTTTAACACGTTATATAATACTATATAACGATATAATACATTCTATTACACTATTACACACTACAATACTATGATACACGTTAACACATTGTAACACACATTACAATGTAATATAACAACTAAATACACTATAATATAATCACACTACACCCAATGGCATATTACAATAATCACGCACACATCACACATAATATACTAAATACATTATAATACACCAGCACAAACACACTACATTACAATATCCAATAACACATTATTATACACTATCTTGCATTTAACAGACTATAACACAATAATACACATCACATTATAATAGAATCTGTCACACAATATAATACAATATAACATACTATATATTACACTATAACTAATGCACTAATACATAACGTCTAGCACTAGAACTATAATATACCACGCGATAATAGACACGATACTAACACTATCATAACTGTGTAGCACAATGAAACAGCACCAAACAGTATGAAACAGTATAACATACACTATAATACACCAATACACTATAAAACACGATAACACATTATAATACATTAGAATCCCATGATACGCTATAATACACTATAACGCATCATAATACACGCAAACAAAATAACACATCCTATAACACATTATCGCAGTTTAACACATAATACCACACTGTAATACACAATAACACAAATAACACAAATAACACAAAACTATACACACTATAACACGCAACAATGCACTGTTAGTACATTATAACACTACAATGCACTATACACAGAATAACACGTTCTAACACATTGCACTAGAATACATTACATGACTAGAATACGCAATATAACACATTTTAAGATCGCATAATGCACTATAACACATAACACACTATAACACACAATGACATACCATAACGCACTAACACAATACAATATAATTTAACTTTAACACTCATATTGTAACACCCTGTAATGCATTATAACAATATAATACGTTAAGGCACACTATAATACACAATTATGTTTATTATACTACACACTCCTATACACTGTAAATCCCTATGCTAAAAGACACGTAAATACAGGAAAATATAGTATAACACGGTATAACACGCTATAACACGCTATAACACACCATGATACAAAGCAACAATACAACACAACGTGTTATGATATTCCATAATACAATATCATTATAATTAGAATAACACACACAAATAATAATACACTATGATAAACTATAGCAAACTATCTATATAGTATTCTATACTGTTTTATAGTGTTTTATAATGATACAGCAGATTCCCGTGAATTAAGTTAGTCTGGAATAGTGTGAAGTAGTGTGTTATATAGTTTGATATTGTGTGATGTGCAATATTATAATGTGCCTTATGTATCACATCGTGTTAAGGTGCATTATCTTGTTTATAGCATTATAACTTACTATAAAATTACTATATAAAATACTATATAAAAAGAAAAAGGAAATTATGGCACAAAATTATCACGTTATCACGTTAGAAATATAATCATATATAATATAATCATATATAATATAAAATAATATAACACTATAACACAGTATCACACTGTACCACTATAATCCAATCCATTATAACTATAAAACACTTTAACGCATTTTATAATACACTATAACACACTATAACGCACAGCACACACACGCACAAATAGTCAATACACAATAATACACTTTAACATTATAACATACCATATAAAACATGCTAACACATAATAACACATTCTAATTCAAACCATCATACGCTATTACAATATAAAATGCACCACAATACACTGTCACAAAGTGTGTTAATGATAGTGATATATACAATTTACAATTGATAGCGCTATATACAATTTACAATATAATACAAAATAACACCTTAACATATTATAGCATAATACACAATATGACACGATAATACACGATCTGTAACACGCCATAAACTACTATAACAGTAAAACAACATCATAAAACACAGTATAATACCATATGACATATACACACTAAAATAGAATATATAGTACGATAATAATCCGAAATAGACTGTAACTATAATAAACTAGAATACACACATTAACACACTATAGTACACTATAACGCACTCTAAATCGATATCTCACTAATATGGTCCAATACACAAAAACACACTTTAACATTATTACATATTCTACAATACTAATAAAACTTTCTCATATATTAGAACAAATAATAACACATAATAACACAAAATACACTATAAACACTATAACACGTATACATTATAACACACCACACGACAACAATACAACCCAACACCGTTACACACTATATCACTCTGAATAACACATTATAATAACAATAAAAATAGTATGCTATACTTTTATCTAGTGTGTTGCATTGTCATATAGATACACAAAACATTATAACATTACACTTTAACATTATAACACTACATAATACTATATAACGATATAATACATTATAACGCATAAAAACATTCTAATACACGATTACACACTACAACACTATGATACATTTTAACACAGTATAACACATATTACAATATAATATAACATTATAATATCACACTATCACACTATACATTACAATAAACACATCACACATCACACTTAATATAGCATACTATGTACATAATAGACCAGTATAAGCACACTACTACACTACCCAATAACACATTATTATACACTGTCTCGCATTTAACAGACATACATTAATAACATTATAAATCAGTATCGCATTAAAAATGTATCCTATATAAAATAATATAATATTATCACACTGTACCACTATAATCCAATTCATTATAACTATAAAATACCCACTTTGTAATACATTATAACACACTATAACGCACTGTACAACAGTATAACACACCACAATAGTCAATACACAACACACTTTAACATTTTAACATACCATATAAAATATGCTAACACATTCTAATACATACCATAATACTATAATACGCTATTACGATATAATATAACACAGATTACAATATAATATACACCGTCACAATATATAATATAATATATAATATACTCCATCACAAACGCATCACGCACACACATATAACAGAACAATATCAAACAATACAAAACACTATCACACAGTGTATCATACACTATAATACACCAGTACATGATACGCTATAACACACTATAATACATTAGGATACTATGATATACACACCGTAATACACGAAAGCAATATAACACATTATAACACTTAAAAACACACTGTAATACGCAAGAATTCATTTTAGCATTATAACAGACTGACACGCAAAAGTACAGTATAACACACTAAGATATATAATAATTCACTACAACACATTATAATATACATTATAATACAATATAACACTATAATGCACTTCAAAACAGATTAACACGTTCGAACACATTGCAATATACTTTCACGCACTATAATGCATTATACCACTGAAATACACTATAACGCAATACACCGTTATTGCATTTTAACACCGTATACACAATAACACAATATAACAATATAATACACTTTAACACTTTCAGACACCCTGTAATACACCATAACAATATAATGCACAGGCACAATTTAATACACAATTATATTTATTATACTATACTATCCCATACATTGTGCACTATATACGATACACGATAGTTCAACAGAATCAAAAGTTTCCCACTGTGGGGGAAGGCACCAGTCAGTCATCTTCTACCACATTATCACACGAAAATAGTATAATACATAACAACATACTAACATACTATATAAAACGATACAATACATGATAACAGAAAATAACACATTGTAACAAGGAGATGGGTCTGTAGATGTAGCTTGGAATGGAGCGAGTGCTGGACCTGGCGATTGAGATGGATCTAGAGCTGGTGATGAAGGCGGAGCTATACACTAGAGATGGAGAAGGAGCTGGAGCTCGAGGCGTTGGAGATAGAGCTAGAGTTAGAGATGGAGATGGAGCTGGAGCTAGAGAAGGGCCTGGAGATGGAGCTAGAGCTGGAGACTGAACTGCGGATGGAGTCGAGCTTGAGCTGGAGGGAGCTGCAACTTGAGATGGAGCAGGACATGAAGCTGGGGATGGACCTGGAGCTGGAGAGAGAGGTGGACATGGAGCACGAGCTGGAATTGGAGCTGGACGTGCCGCTGGAGATTAAGCCTGAGTTTGAGCTGGAGAATGAGATGGAGATGGAGATGGAGCTAGAGCTGCAACTAGAGTTTGAGATGGAGATGCCACAGGAGGTGGAATTGCTGCTGGATTGCTGATGGAGCTAGTACTGGAGATGGTGGAGATTTATACTGTGTTATGGGGTGTTATTATTACATTATACTCGTGGTGAGGTAGAGAGAGCTCGAGATAGACATAGAGCTCGAGATAGAGCACGAGATAGTGCTCTCGACAGATATACTCGAGATACAGATAGTGATAGAGGTAGCTCGAGAAATAGAGATACTCAGAGCTCGAGATGGAGATAGAGATAGAGCTCGAGAAAATAGAGCTCAGATAATGCTCGAGATATAAAGGTCGATATAGATATAGAGCTCGATGCGGCTCGAGATAGATAGAGAGAGTTGGAGTTAGAGATACTCGAGATAGAGATATTCGAGGGAGATACTCGAGATAGATGGAGCTCGAGGTGTGAGCTCGGCCTAAGTATAGATAGATGGAGCTCGTGACGGACTGAGCTCTAGATAGAGATAGCTATTGATAGAGAAAGAGCGAGATCGAGATAGAGATATTTGATGGAGATAGAGCTCGAAATAATAGCTTGTGATACAGACAGGATATAAAGCGCGAGATAATTACTCGAGATAAATATTGATTTCGAGAGAAATAGAGCTTGCTATCGCAAGAGATAGGTTTCGAGGTACTCGAGCTAGAGTTTCCAGAAAAAACTGGAGGTAGAGAGAGCTCGAAATAGGGATAGAACTTGAGAAAGGGGTCGAGATAGAGATACTCGAGGTAGAGCTCGAGCTCCTCTTCCAGCTCCAGCTCCATCTACAGTTTCAGCTCTATCTCCAGCAGCTTCATCTCCATCTCCATCTCCATCACCAGCACCGATTCTACCTTCATCTACAGCTCCATCTCCAGCTTCATCTCCAGCTCGATCTCCTGATCCACCTCCAGTTCCAGTTCCTTCCAGCTCCAGCTCTACTCCATCTCCAGCTCCATCTCTAGCTCCTGCAGCTCCTGCTATATCTCCATCGCCAGCAGCAGCTCTAGTTCCATCTCAAGCTCCATCTCCAGACGCAGCTCCATCTCCAGCTCAATCTCCAGTTCAATTCAGCTCTAGTTTAACCAGCTCTAGCTTCAGAGCAGGAGATGGAACTAATGTCGGTAATGAAGATAGAGAGAGAAAGCGAGAGCTTGAGCTTGAGATAGTGATAGAGATACAGATACAGATACATAGCGATAAAAAGAGAGACAGGTAGAGAGGTAGAGATTTTGATAAATAGGGCTAGAGAAAGAGTGATAATGGAGTAGAAGCTGGAGCTAGAGCTGGAGGTGGAGATGGAGCCGGAGCGCGAGCTACAGATGGGGCGGGAGTTGTATCTGGAGATGGAGCTGGAGATGGAGCAGGAGCTCCAGATGGAGCTGGAGATGGTAGATAGCGGGAGAGAGATAAAGATATAGAGATAGATCGAAAGAGTGGTATAGTGATTAACCTACATAAAAATATACTATAATAAACTGTTAACGCTATATCACCTTATAACATTTATAATATACATTATTATACACCAACGTTATATCATTATATAGGTCCACCTCCACCTCCAGCTCCAAATCAATCTCCAGCGCCATCTCCAACTCCTATTCCAGCTCCAGCTCCATCTCCAGTTTCAGCTCTATCTCCAGCAGCTTCATCTCCATCTCCATCTCCATCACCAGCACCGATTCTACCTTCATCTTCAGCTCCATCTCCAGCTCCATCTCTAGCTTCATCTCCAGCTCGATCTCCTGATCCACCTCCAGTTCCAGTTCCTTCCAGCTCCGGCTCTACTCCATCTCCAGCTCCATCTCTAGCTCCTGCAGCTCCTGCTATATCTCCATCGCCAGCAGCAGCTCTAGTTCCATCTCAAGCTCCATCTCCAGACGCAGCTCCATCTCCAGCTCAATCTCCAGTTCAATTCAGCTTTACTTTAACCAGCTCTAGCTTCAGAGCAGGAGATGGAACTGGAGCGGGAGCTAGAGATTGAGATGTACCTGGAGATGGAGCTGGGGCTGGGGATGGAACTGGAGCTAGAGATGGAGATGGAGATGGAGATGGAGCTGGAAACGAAGCTGGAGCTAGAGCTTGAGCTAACTCAAGATGGAACTAGAGATGGAGCTGGAGCCTGTGGTGCAGATAGAGCTGGAGCTAGAGAGAGATAAAGAAGGAGCTCGCGAAAGAAATAGAGGTGGAGCTAATTATGGAGCTCCTGGAGATCGACCTGCAGGAGCTGGAGCTAGAGCCTGAGATGGTGCTGGAGATGGAGCTGGAGACTGAGCCAGAGCTGGAGCTGGAAAGAGAGCTCGAGGTGGAGCTAGATGGTGCTGGAGATGGAACTGGAGATGGAGCTACAGATTGAGCTGGAGCTAGAGTTGGAGCTGGAGCTAGAACTGGAGCTGGAGCTGTAGCTGGAGCTGGAAATGGAGCGGAAGATGGAACAAGAGATGGAGTTAGACCTGGAGCTAGAGCTGGTGATGGAGCTGGAACTGGAGCTGGAGCTGAAGCTGGAGCTGAAGATGGAGATGGGCCTGGAAATAGAGCTGAAGCTGGAGCTTGACATGGAGCTGGAGCTGGAGCTGGAGATTCTGGACATGAATCTGGAGCTGGAGGAGCTGGAGATGGAGCTTCAGGTAGAACAGGAGATGCTGGAGATGGAGACAGAGATAGAGCTGACGCTAGATTATCAACTGTAGATTGAGATGAATCTAAAGCTGAAGATGGGGCTGGAGATGGTGCTGGAGCTGGATACAGAGCTGGAGCTGGTGGTGGATCTGGTAATTCGGCAGGAGATGGAGTCAGAGCTAGGTGGAGATGGAGATAGAGCTAAAGTAGCGGATGTGGAAATGTAATTAGAGCTTGAGCTGCAGAGGGAGATGGAGCTGGTGCTGGAGATGGAGATAGAGCTGGAGCTAGAGGTAGATCTGGACATGGGGATGGAGATGGAGCCAGAGCTGGAGACGGAGGTACAACTGGAGCTGCAGATGTAGCTGGAATAGAGATATAGCTAGAGTTGGAGCTGAAGTTGCACCTGGCGATGGAGTTGGAGGTGGAGATGGAGGTGGAGCTGGAGATGGCTGGAGCTAGGGGTGGAGATGGAGATGGAACTAAATCTGGAGGTGGACCTGAAAATTGTGCCTGAGATGTAGCTGGAGATGGAGCTGAAGATGGTGCTGGGGATGGTGCTGGAGATGGAGCTGGAGCTGATCTGAGGTAGAGATGGAGCTAGAGATGGCGCTGGAGATGCAACTGGAGAGGAAACTGGAGGTTGAGCTGGATATAGAGCTGGAGTTGGAGCAAGAGAGATAATGAAATGGAGCTGCAGAAAAATATAGTGGGGCTAGAGATAAAGATGGTGCTGGACTCGGAGATGGACCTCGAGGTGTGGGATATAGATCTGGAGCTCGAGCTGGAGATCGAACAGGGGCTGGAGATGGAGCTGCAGATGGAGCTTGAGATGGAGATGGAAGTGGAGTTTGAGTTGGAGCTGGAGATGGGGGTGGAGATGGAGATGGAAATGGAGCGGAAGATGGAACTAGAGATGGAGAGGAAGATGGACGTAGAGCTGGAGATAGAGCTGGAGCTAGAGATGGATCTGGAGCTAGACTTGTAGCTGGAGCTAAAGCTGGAGGTGGATCTAGAGCTGGAGCTGGAGTTGGAGCTGGTGCTGGAGCTGGAGGTGGAGCGGGAGATGGACCTGGAGATGGCGTTGGACCTTGAGCTAGAGCTGGTGATGGAGCTGGAAATGGAGCTGGAGCTGGAGCTGTAGATGGTGATGGGCCTGGAAATAGAGCTGGAGCTGGAGCTGGAGCTGGAGATTCTGGACATGAAGGAGGAGCTGGAGGTGGAGCTTGAGGTAGAACAGAAGATGCTGGAGATGGAGATAGAGATAGAGCTGACGCTAGATTATCAGCTGTATTATCAGCTGTAGATTGAGATGAACATAAAGCTGAAGATGGTGCTGCAGCTGGAGATGGATTTAGAGCTGAAGATGCAGCTGGAGATTGTGCTGGTGCTGGATATGGTGCTGTGGCTGGATATAGAGCTGGAGCTGGAGGTGGATCTGGCGATTGGGCAGGAGATGGAGCCACAGCTAGAGTAGCGGATGTGGAAATGTATCTAGAGCTGGAGCTGGAGATGGTGATGGAGATGGAGCTGGAGCTGGAGATGGAGGTGGAGGTAGAGCTGGAGCTAGAGGTCGATCTGGACATGGGGATGGAGATGGAGCCAGAGCTGGAGACGGAGATAGAGCTGGAGCTGCAGATGTAGCTGGAATAGAGTTAGAGCTAGAGTTGTAGCAGGAGTTGGACCTGGCGGTGGTGCTGGAGTTGGAGCGAGAGATGGATCTGGAGGTGGAGATGAAGCTGGAGACGGAACTGGAGGTGGAGCTGCAGCCAGTACAGCTACTAGAGCTAGAACTGTAGATTGAGCTGGGCATGGAGTTTGAGCTGCATCTGGTGATAGAGCTAAACCTAGATCTGGAGATGGAGCATCAAATGGAGCTGGAGCTGGATCAAGCGATGGAGTTAGAGCAAGAGCTGAAGAATAAGCTGGAGATGGAATTAGCGCTGGAGTTGGAGATGGAGCTAGAGTTACAGTAGGAAATGGAGCTGGCGATGCAACTAAAGCTAGAGATGGAGACAGAGATGGAGCTGTAGCTGGAGCTGTGGATGGAGCTGGAGATGGAGCTTAGGTCAGAGCTGGGGATGGAGCGAAAATGGAGCTAGAGCTGGAGCTGGAGATGGAAATAGAGATGTAGTTGGAGATGGAGCTGGAACTGAAGATGGAGATGGAGATAGAGCTGGAGATTAAGTTAAAGCTCGTGCTGGAGATGGAGCTAGTGCTAGAGCTGTAGATGGTGTTTGAATAGAGCTGGAGTGAGATGGAGTTTGAGATGCATCTGCAGGGAACTGGAGCTGGAGCTTTACCTGGATATGGATCTTGAGATGGTGCTTGAGATGAGGGGGAGGGGGGGGCGGGGGGGGGGGGGGGGGGGAGGGTGTTTGGGGGGAGGGTGGAGGGGCTGGGGGGAGGGGGGGGGGGGGGGGGGGGCTTGTGATGCAGCTAGAGTTAGAGATAGTGCTAGAGCTAGAGCTGGAATTGGAGCAGGAGGTAGAGGTAGAGCTCGTGCTCATGCTAGAGATGGAGCTGGAGCTGGAGCCAGAACTGGAGATGGAGCTGGAGAGGGGACTGGAGATGGAGCTTTAGCTAGTACAGCTGGAGATGTAGTTGGAGGTGGGGCTAGAACTGGAGCTGGATTTGGTGCTGGAGCTGGAGCTGGAGCTGGAGATGGAGCTAGAGCTGAAGCTGGAAATGGAGCTGTAGCTAGAGCTGGAGATAGAGCTGGAGATGGAGCAAGAGCTAGAGCTAGGTTGAGTTAAATTAGAGCTGGAGTCAGCTGATAGAGATAGAGCTGCGGATATGGAGCAAGAAATGGACTGGCATGGCGGGCTTGAGGTGGAGAGGGTTTGAGCTGGCGATTGAAATGGAGATGGAGCTTGAGCTGGAGCTGTAGATGGAGTTAGAGATAGAACTAGAAGGGGCTGGTGATGGCGCTGGAGATGGAGTAGGAGATGGAAGTGGAGATCGAGCTGGAGATGAAGCCTGGTCTAGAGCTGGAGATAAAGTGAAACTGTAGCTGGATTGAGCTGGAGATAAAGCAAGAGCTGGAGCTTGTCAAAGCTGCGGATGGAGCTAAAGATGTACCTGCAGATGGAGCTAGATCTGGAGCTGGAGATGGAAATGGAGATGGAGATGGAGTTGGAGATGGAGCTGGAACTGAAGATGGAGTATGGGAGCTACAGCTGGAGATGATTTTAAAGCTAGTGTGGAGGTGGAGCTGGAGATGGTTGCTAGAGCTCTTGAGTGGAGGATGGTGTTTAAAATAGAGCTGGAGTGAGCTGGAGATTGGAGTTTGAGGTGCATCTACATGGAGCTCGAGCTGGAGCTTTAGCTGGATATGGAGCTTGAGATGGTGCTTGAGATGGAGCTAGAGCTAGAATTTGCGATGGAGCTAGAGTTAGAGATATTGCTAGAGCTAGTGCTGGAAATTGAGCTGGAGATGGAGCTGGAGGTATAGGTAGAGGTAGAGCTCGTGCTCGTGCTAGAGATGGTGCTGGAGCTGGAGCTAGTACAGCTGGAAATGTAGCTGGAGGTGGAGCTAGAGCTAGAGCTGGAGATGGAGCAAGAGGTGGAGCTACGATTAGAGTTGGCGATTGAAATTGCGATGGAGCTTGAGCTGGAACTGTGGATGGAGCTAGAGGTAGAATGAGAAGGGAGCTGGAGATGAGCGCTGGAGAGATGGCGCTGGAGATGGAGCAGGAGATGGAGCAGGAGATGGGAGCTAGATTTTATGCAGGAGATGGCGCTCGGGAGATGCACCGGAAATGGTTTAGATGGTTTTCCCAGGTGTTAGTGCAGTTGTTTAGTCAGGTTTGTGTGGTTTAGAGGGGGTTGGAGGGTTTTAGAGGGGATTTTGAGGGGTTTGGAGGGAGTGTAGACTGGTTTACAGGGGGTTAGAGATGGAGGGATTTGTGTTGATTTAGAGGTATTTACAGAGGTTTTGAGGGATGTACAGGTGTTTCGTGGTGTTTACATCTGTTTAGAGAGAGATTTGAGTGGTTTATTGTGGGTTTGCAGGGGATTAGAATGTTTAGAGGGGTTTACAGGTGTTTAGAGGGATTTATAATTTTTTTAATTTTTTTTTTAAAAATTAGCTGCAAATACATAATGAAAAACATTTTGTTTGTTATAGTCATACATTATTAATATTATTTATATTAACAATTGTATCGTAATTGTACTTCTTTATATGTTTTTTTAATTTTTATAAAGATAGAAAAGTAGAAAAAACGAAAGAAAAACAAAAGAAGAATGGAGTATTGAACATCATTGGAGCTCTATCCGTAGGGTATAAAATATAATTCGGGTTTCAGCCAGTGCCGAACCAATTTGCCCCTTCAAATATTCAATAAATGGGAACCATATCCTTATGGATAGTTCTTGTTTGTCTATTAAGACCAAAAAAAAAAAATTTTTCCTTTAATCTTTCTTTCCAAATGTAGGGTCTCCGATATTTCCATTGTCCACATTTTAATATAGGGCCTTTCCAGAATTTTAATATTAATTTATTAAACTATAATCGATAAATATTCTTTGGTTCGTTGTGAATAATTGATTCGGTATTCCTAGTATTCCTACTAGTATTCCTCATCATCCAAAATTAATAACTCCACACTCTATCTACAATATTATTAACTTTGAATCAGGGTCCAAATTGGTATTGACAACCTCTGAAATTTCATTCTTAAAAATTTCCGGCTCCAAAAATTTATGGTAACTTTCTATACATGCTTCAAATGGTTGTGCGTAAGATTCGTCTCTAAGTGTTGACATTTATCACAAATGGGGTATACAACATGGAAACATTCTGTTTAATTCGGTTTTTGAGTAGATGCAATCTATGTTAAAATTTAAATTGTATTATAGAGTGTCTAGCATTTAACGAAGAGTGATGTATATGTTGTAAGCTTTCATCCCGTATTTCCGGCTTTTTATTTTGGACCTTGTTCCCATGATTGCCTATATTTTTTCACGTCCCATGCGGGTGCTTCATTTATCCAATAAAATGTTTTATATTAAGATATCAATTTGTTTGTGTTCGGATGAGGTATTCAAGCATTCATCAAGAATTTCTGTCTTTTATTTCAAACTCCTGTGTATTTGATAAGCATTAGTCTCTAATTTGAGTATCATTAGTTAGTATTTTGAATGAGCCCATAAATTTGTTGTCAGTTCCTGAAAGGAGAGAAAGGAATTTTCCTATTGAGATCATCGCATCTTAATATATTCCGTGATTTATCATTGCAAAAAACCTTGTACATTTTATCCATCACTGAGGGGTTTTAAATGTATCATTGTTTACAATGGGAAGGGATAGTGGTAAACAATCCAATTTTAGCGTCTTCTTTAATTGTTTCCAAGTGCGTATTCCACTGTCTATTATTGGGTTTTCTTTATAGGTTGTTTTGCTTAATTTAGTATTAGCAAATAGAATCGACCCAATTTCAAAAGGTAAACAATTATCCTTTTCCATTTTAACCAATCTGGTTGTTTGTCCAGTTCTTCCAACCCAAAATTCATATTTTTAATATTAAAATTAATTAGAGGTATATACAGAGCTTTAGAGGGGTTTACAGGTGTTTCCGGTTTTACCGGGTGTTTTACAGGTGTTTAGTGAGGTTCTGGAGTGGTTTTATAGCGGGTTTGAGGCGATTAGAGATGTTTAGAGGGGTTTGCAGGGATTTAGAGGGGTTTACAGGGGTTGGAGGTGTTTAGAGTAGTTTAGGTGGGTTTAGAGTTGTTTAAAGGTTTTTAGTGTTGTAGAGATGGTTTACGTGAGTGTTACTGGGGGTTAGAAGTATTTACATGAGTTTAGTGGGGTTTTTACGGGGGCTTTACAGGGATATAGATATGTTTTAGGAGGTGTTATACTTGGGGATTAGTGTGGTTTAGAGGGATTTACATGAGGGTTGACAGGGCGGTTATAGGGGTTTCGAGTGAGGAGGGGATTTAGAGGGATTTACAATGGGGTAGATAGTATTTTAGACAGGTTTTGAACGGGTTTACATGAGTTTCGTGACGTGTTTACAGGTGTTTTTGGGTTTACAGGGGTTCAAGATGGATCCACAGGTGTTTGAGAGGGGTTTGCAGGGGCATTAGAGATTGAGTAGAGGGGTTTCCAGGTTTTAGAGGGGTTTTACAGGGGTTTAGAGGGATATTTACAGGGGGTTAGATGGGTTTACAGGGATTTTGAGGCGGTGTAGAGGTGTTTGCAGGATGTTGTAGGAGGCTGTTCCAGCATGGTTGAAATGGTCTAGAGGGTTAGAGGGTTCAGAGGGGTTCAGAGGCTGTACAGCGGTTTAGAGGGATTAGTAATGTTTGAGGGGTTTAGAGGGGTTTTACAGCTCTTTAGAGGGGGTTAGAGTGATTTGCAGGGGTTTTGAGGGATTTACAGTTGTTTTAGAGGTGTTTAGAAGGTGGGGGTGTAGAGGGGTTTACAGTGTTTCATGCAGGTTGTTTTAAAGAGGTTCTAGAGGGTGTGTGTTAGATGGATTTACAGGGAGTTTATAGTGGGGTTTAGGGCGGTTTTAGAGGTCTTTATCAGGGATATAAAAGGAGGGGTTACAATGGACATTGGGTTTACCCAGGGGGGTTTAAAGGAGTCTCGAGTGTGGAGGGATTTTAGAGGGATTTACATGGGGTATAGGTATTGAGATGGTTTTGAGGGGTTTTTACATGTGTTTCCGGGTGGTTTACAGTTGTTTTGTGTTAGTTTTGTGTAGTTTAGAACGATTTGCAGAGGATTAGTGGCCGGATTAGAGGGGTTTAGAGGGGTTTACAGCTATTTAGAGGGGGTTAGAGTGATTTCCAGGGGTTTTAGAGGGTTTTACATGTTTAAGGCGGTTTTGAGGCGTTAGAAGATATTAGATGGGGTTTAGAGGGGTTTCCAGGTATGTGCAGGTGTTTAGAGAGGTTTGGAGTTCTGGTGTGGCTTAGAATGGTTTTGCGGTGTTATAGAGCGGTTTACACGGGGTTTTACAGTGGTTTAGTTGGTTTTCGAGAGGTTTACAGGTTGGGTTTTGGAGGTTGTTTAGAGTTGCTTACAGGGGTTTTTTCGAGATGTTTAGAAGTTTACATGGGTTTCCAGGTGTTACATGGGGTACGAGGGCTTGTATAGGGGTTTTTGTGGGGATTAGAGGGGTTTGCATGATGTTTGGAGGGGTGTAGAAGCGAATTTTACATGGGGGTAGAGTTTTTTACATAAGTATTGAGGGGTTTACAGGTGTTTCTGGGTGTTGTACCATGTGTTTAGTGAGTTTCTGGTGGAGTGGTTTGCTGGGATTTTGAGATGTTTTATAGGATTTTACATGTGTTTTAGTGTGGAATAGAGGGATTTCATGCCCAAAGATAAGAATGGAGAAAGTGGATTGTTCCATAATAATATAGGAGCGGATCCTTCTTTCCAGATAAAACTGAAACAAAGTAAATATACAAAGAAGAATCATAATGCTTCATTAGTATAATACGAATTTGGAAACAATTAAAATGTAACTTTAAAATTAAGAAAATTATACAATTCTTTCTCCAATAGTAATAATCCCTCATTAAACAATCCAAAACCCATAAAACGTTTTTTATTCCATTTGAGAGTAATAGGAATTAACGATGGGCGGAGATTATGTATGAAATTGGGAAACTTTTATCATTTCAACAAAATACAATCTAAAATCTAATTTTTTGAAAAGTAATATATTTCAAATACCTTCAAATTTCAAGATTATTTGAAAAAGTATATACATCAAAAACTTTAACCCCAGATCTATTGGGGAAGGAAGAATAGAAAGGTAGAATCAAGCATTTAATATTATACTTATTAATATCATGTCTAAATATAGAAACGCCAACGACTGAGGCAATTAGAAGAGACTGGGAACAAGAGTTATTGATATAAAATTCTCAACGATAGATGGGATAAAGTTAATTTATTATATGTAAACAAATGAATGTAGACATAAAACTAATTCAATTTCAAATTTTACATAGATTTATTATTCGAAAACAAGATGAATAAAATATTTTCAAATGTTTCCCCCATCTGCGACAAATGTCTAACTCAAAATGCCACTATAGCACATTCCTTTATCTCTTGTACAACACTGTATACATTTTGGAATGAAATGTTTGGAATTTTTACAAAACTATTTAACCAAAAAATTGAACCCGAAATTGATTATCTTTGGATCAATGGAAGAGGGAAGTAAACTAGCTATATTCCAAGAAGCTTTTCTTAATTATGGTCTAATAACTGCGGGAAAACTGTTCAGAGATGTTTACAGTGGTTTAAAATGGTTTACAGGGGGTTTACAAGGTTTTAGAGGGTTTTACAGACGTTTACAGGGGTTTAGAGTTGTTTACAGAGGTTAGAGATGATCAAAGAGGTTTACGGGTTTACAGGGTGTTAGAAGGATGTACAGGAGTTTCGAGGGTTTGAGGGTGTTTTAGTGGGCTTTACAGGGGTATAGAAGTGTTTGGCGGGTTACATGGGGTTTATAATGGTTTACAGTTGCTCAGCGGGTTTTGTAGGGGTTTAGCGGCGTTTAGAGTGGTTCACAGGGTTTAGAAGGGTTTACATGGGGTTTACAGGGGGGCTATAGGGGTTCGATGGGCTTTTAGGGGTGTATTTAGATGTGTTTCCATGGGTTGTTAGAGGGGTTTTGGAGGGGTTTTGGAGGGGTTTAGAGGGTTTACAAGTTTTTCAGCTGTATAGAGAGGTTTAGTGGTTTAGAGGGGTTTACAGGGGTTAGGACGGAGTGTAGAGGGGTTGAGAGGGGGTTAGAGGTGTTTGGGGGATTAGAGGGATTTACGTTGGGTTAGAGATATTTCAGGGGTTTACAGGTGTTTCCGGGTGTTTGCAGGTTTACACTTTAACATTAAAACCACTATCAACACTATAACACGTATTACACACGACAATACGACACAAAATAATTTAATACACTGTCAGACACCATATCACTAATAGAATAAAACACTTTAATAACAATACAAATAGTATGTACAATGTGAATACTGTGTTACAGTTGTTTTTAGTTTTATAGTGCAACCTGCGATACACAAAAAACACACTTTAACACGTTATATAATAATTATATAACGATAAAATGACATTCTTATACACTTTAACAACTGTGTAATAACCTTACAATGTAATATAACAACTATATACACTATAAATACATTCACACTACACCCAATGGCATATTCAATAAATTACGCACTCCATAACACATAATATAGATTAGTAAATACATATAAATACACCAGCACAAACACACTACATTACTAATACCGAATAACACACTTATACACTATCTTGCATTAACAGATATAACACTGATAATACACATCAACATTTATGTTATTAATTGTGTCTACAGTGTCACACAATATATTACACTACATCTATACTAAAAGAAAAACACTAAAACCTCAATGCATGATACATAAACGTCTAGCAACTAAACTATAATGTAATTTACCACGCGATTAATAGAATTCGAAGTAAATATCATAACTGTGTACCAAAACGAAACATCACCAAACAGTATCAAATCAATTTAACTTACACTGTAAGTACAACAAAACACTAGAAAACACGATAACAAATTATAATACATTTTGAATCCATGATACCGCTATGAACGCATCATAAATACACGACAAACAATAAACGATCCTATAACACATTATCACAGTTTAACACAACGTAATAAACATATAGTACTTTCATCTATAAACACAAAAATAACACATAACACCGAACAAATGCACTTGTTGAGCTACATTATTACACTACAATTCACTATAACACAGAATAACACTTCTAAACACATTGCAAATATACTTTTAACGCACTAGATAATTACTCGACTAAATTACACTATATCACAATTAACATTGTTAATACTTAACACACTATAATCTAATCACAATACAAACACACTTACATTGTTAATACTTAAACAATAATCGGTTATAACACATAACACATCCAGATACAGTAGTTAGAATAGCTATATAACACATTTTAATCATCGCATAACACACTATAAAACATAACACTATACCACACTATGACATACCATAACGCACTTAAACAATTATAATTTAAAATATACACATTTTAACCATCACTTGTAACACCCTGTAAATGCAACTATACGATGTAAACGTTAGACACACTATAATCACACAAATTATGTTTATTATACTAAACACTCCTTTCACTGTTAAATCCTTGCGTAAAATACCGTTAATATACAGGGTAAATATACAGTATAAACGCACGCTTTAACACGCTATAACAACATGATACAAAGCAACAATACAACATGTTATGATATTCTATAATACAATATCATTATAATTAGAATAACACACACAAATAACAATATAAACTATAGCAAACTATCTATATAGTAATTCTATACTGTTTTATAGTGTTTTATAGTGTTACAGCAGATTCTAGTGAGAAGTGTATTATGGTGTTAATCTGCTATAGTGTGAAGTAATGTATATAGTTTGATATTGTGTGATGATGTGCAATATCATAATGTGCCATATGTATCACATTGTGTTAAGGTGTATTATATTGTTTATAGCATTATAACTTACTATAAAATACTATATAAAAAGAAAAAGGAAATTATGACACAACATTATCACGTTATCACGTTAGAAATATAATAATATATAAAATAATATAATCACTAATAACACAGGTATATACACTGTACCACTATATATTCTTATCCATTCTAACTATAAAATATTTAACGCAATTTATAATACACTATAACACACTATAACGCACAGCACACACACACACATAATCAATACACAATAATACACTTTAACATCATAACATACCATATAAAACATGCTAACACATTCTAATTCAAACCATCATACGCTATTACGGACAGTGTAATATGTACCACAATACACTGTCACAAAGTGTGTTACTGATAGTGATATATACAATTTACAATTGATAGTGCTATATACAATTTACAATTTGAATACAAAATAACACCTTAAAACAATATAGTATAATTCACGATATGACACGATAATACACGATCTGTTGCAGGCCATACATTAATATAACACTGCCAAACAACATCATAAAACACAGTATAATACCATGATTGACATATGCACGCTAATAATAGAATATATAAGTATGATAATAACCAAAATAGACTGTAACTACTATAGAAACTAGAATACCAACATTAAAACACATTAAATTACACCATAACGCTCTCTAAACCGATAGCTCACTAATATGGTCTAATACACAAAAACACACTTTAATATTATTACAGACTCTATAATAGTATATAAACAATTTATCATATTAGATACATATAATAACAACATATTAACACAAAGTACACTATTAAAAACGATATACATTATAATAACCACAACGACAACCAATACAACTCCCAGACACCTGTTACACACAATATCACTCTGAATAACACACTATAATAACAATAAAATTGTATGGCTATACTTTTTTTAGGATCAAATGTGTTGCATTGTCATATAGATACACAAAACATTATAACATTACACTTTAACATTATAACTATATAATACTATATAACTATATAATACATAACACATAAAACACATTCTAATACACTATTACACACTACAATACTATGATGCACTTTAACACAGTATAACACATATTGCAATATAATATAACATATTATATTGTATATTGTATTGCAATATGTGTTATCTGTGTAAAGTGCATCTTAGTATAACTATAAAGTGCATCATATAATATAACATATTATATTGTAATATTATATTGTGATTGTAGTGTCACAATCACACTACAATAAACACTATCACACATCACACTTAATATAGCATACTAAGTACATAATAGACCAGTATAAACACACCACACTATAACACATTAATGTTATTAACCCATATAACACATTATGTTTATACACTATTCTCGATGTTACAACGTTATATAAACACAATAACACTACATCACATATAATCATAACTCTGTGTAATATACTACACATTACACTATTACATATATATATAAAAAACTAATGCACTAACAGTATGCACTAACGTCCAGCCCAAAAAACTTTAATATACCACACGCGATATCAACCGATAATAGACAGCGATTAAAACACTACAATAACGTGTAGCACTATGAAACAATACCAAAGTATCAAACACTATCACAATTTCACTTAATAACACACTGTAATACATAATAATACATTATAACACAAAAAAACTTATACACACTATAAAACGCAACAATGCGACTCTAACACAAAAAACTTTAACTTTATTATACGTTATAACACTACAATGAACTATAACACAGAATAACACGTTCTAACATTGTAAGATTCTATAACGCACTATATACACTCTAACGCGATATAACACATTTTAACATGTTATAACATACTATGAAACTTAACCACACTTTAAACAATTTATCACACCATAACGCAATAAATATAAAATATACACACTTTAATACTTTCATACTGTAACACTATAACAATATAATATGTTAAGGCACACTATAATACACCAATTTGTTTATTATAATACATATCGCATATAACATTGTGCTAAAAAGTTTACATTATAAATCCCTATGCTACAATCACGTAAATTAAGGAAATTACAGTATAACACACTATAACAACTATAACACTATGACACGCTATTAATACAATAACACAATAAACACATTAGATGATCATTATAAATTAGGATACTAACACAAAAACAGTGATACGTATTCTAGATAGTATTCTCATATGGTTTGTTGCATTGTCTTATTTGTATATACTGTTACAACAGATTCTAGTGAAGTGTTAGTCTGGTATAGTGTGTGATAAACAGAGTGTGTTTAGTAGTTTGTTATTGTGTGTTGTGCTGGTATTATATGTGTGCCATATGTATATACATCGTAGCATTTTTAACTACTATAAAATACTATATAAAAACGAAAAAAAAGTAAATTATGACAAATTTATATCACCTAATACCCTAACCTACATTAATAACATTATAAATACAGGTATCGCATTTAAAAATGTATCATATATAAAATAATACAATCAGTATCACACTGTACCACTATATCCAATTTCATTATAACTTATAAGATACTATAACCCACTTTGTAATACATTTAACCACACCATAACGTCAGACAACAGTTAACACACACAATAGTTTTCACTAACAACAACTACACTTAACATTGTAACATACCATATAAAATATGCTAACACATTCTAATACACACATAATTTACCTATAATAAGCTATTACAATAATAATATAACGCAATCTACAATATAATTTTACACCACAATCACGTCTCAAACACATCACACACTCACACAATTAATTAGAACAATATCAAACCATACAAAACAATTTCAAATAGTGAATACACATAATACACAATATATTAAATACACTATAATGACACCAGTACACTATATGCTATAACACTTATCATACATTAGGATACTATCCATGAGTATACTATAACACACCGTCATACACGAACAGCAAATACACACTCTATAACACATTAATAACACACTGCAAATGCAAGAATTCATTATAACACACTGACACGCAAAAATACAGTATAACACACTAAGATATATAATAATTCAACTACCAAACATTATAATACATTTTAATTGCAATATAGCACTTTAAAACAGTATTAGACGTTCGAACATTTTGCAATATACATTCACTGCACATATATTGATTACACCATAAAATACACTATAACGAATACAATACATTTTAAACACCGTATACACAAATAACACAATATACCAATATAATACACTTTAACACTTTCAGACACCCTGTAATACACCATAACAATATAATGCACAGGCACAATTTAATACACAGTTATGTTTATTATACTATACTATCCCATACATTGTAGACTATATACGATACACGATAGTTCAACAGAATCAAGTTTCCCACTGTGGCACTAGTCAGTCATCTTCTACCACATTATCACACCAAAATAATCTAATACATATCAACATACTAATATTAAATTGTATTGTATCGTTTTATACTATATAAAACGATACAATACATGATAACAAGAAATAACACATTCTAACAATATATGTACCTTATACTGTACAATATTTTAGTATACCACTCTCACAATTTGACAAACTATAACAACACTAAATATTAAAACACACATTATGTCACGATATATCACTATAATAGAATTAACACACGATTGCGCACTACAATACCACTAAAATATACAATAAACACACTGTTTTTGTTACACGATAAACTCACTAACTGTTGTCAAGTTTATAGTTTCATCGTATTTTAGTCATAAGTGTTATATCATATTTCTAGTATGTTATTGTTTTAGATGTTTATGTGTGATATTGATGTGTAGAGTGTATATATGTATTGATATTCGTATTTATGGTATAATGTATTATATGTATGGTAGGTAATCATTGTATTTGTGTGTTATTGGAGCGTGTGATAGTATTTTAATGTTATAGTGTGTTTAACTGTTGCAGTGTACTATAAGTGGTATTATATTGTCCTTTAATTTTGCCTTATAATATTATAGTGTTTGTCTGGTATAGTGTATTTTAGTGTGACGTAGTGTATTACAGTGTCTATAAGTGTAATATAGCGTATTGTGTTTAGAAGGCATTATTGTTCTCTGATATATATTGTAATATATACATTTCATTAGACAGTAAGATATAGTGAGATAGTGTGTTCCAGTCTATAGTGTTATTTTGCATTATATCTTTAGCAACTAGTCAGTTTCTTTGTTGAACTAAAGGCACATGTTGCAATCAAAAGCGCTTGCGTTTGTCATTGTTTTAGTATTATAGTGTGTATAATATCGAATAATGTATGATAATGTAATAGTGGAATTATCGTGTTTATATGGTGAGTATAGGTATAATGTTTTATATACTCCATTGTGTTATTATTGTGTTATTTAGTATTATTGTTATAATATAATTCTAGTATTGTTGGTGTTATCGTCTTATGTTGTTTATAGTATCAGTGTGGTATGTTTTATGTTATTATAATGATTATAACGTTGGTGTATTATAAATGTATATGATAAAGTGTTATCAAGAGTGTTTAGTGTTATAATTTTATATATGTAACAGAATATTCTATTTATGAAGATCACCATACCTCGCTTTCGATCTATCTATATATCTTTCTCTCCCGCTATCTATAATCTCCAGCTCCATCTCGTGCACCTGCTCATGCCAGCTCCATTCTCATTTAACAACTCCGCTCCTTCTGTAGCGTCTCGCTCGAGTCATCTCACTCCAGTTAGTCCCAGATTCTACTCCACTATAAACTTTTTTCTTCAGACCTAGTTATCAAAATCTCTAACTTTTTTGTTCGTATGTATCTGTATATGTATCTCTATCTTTTCACTATTTATAGTCAAGCTCTCGTTTCTCTCTCTATCGTCATTACCGCATTCGAGGAGGCGAGTCTCCTGAGTTCTATATCTCGACTAGATTATTTGAGCTCTATTATCGGAGCTTTATTGGAAATCTCGCTCGAGAAACTGAATCTATCTCTGCGGATGCAAGCTTAATTTTCTAATCAATATTTACTCGAGTGAATATCTGCGTTTATATCCTTCTGAATACGAGCTTATTATTTCGAGTATTATTCTCATTCGCGAGCTCGATCTCCATCAAGTTTTTTGGGCGTTTCCTCTATCTCGATCTAATCTTTCTTATCAATGAGCTCTATCGGATCTAAT